>JANCMC010026606.1:0-17811 GCA_024363005.1 Charaxes varanes | reverse complement strand
CATAGAAGTATGAAATTTGGCAAGAACCGATATCTTGAAAGTACAATCTGTCTATCTATTTATTAGCCTATAATCGTCCACTTCTTGGCATAGGCCTCCCTTTGCTTTTGTAACTCTCCCCTATCTCTACTATGTACAAGTGCAGGAAAATTCCTTAAAGCGTCAAATTGTGAAAAAAAGTATTTCGTGATGGTACGAAACCCTCAGTGTGCAAGTCTAACTCGCACTTTCCCGGTTTTAATATGTATATTCCTCATCCGGAAGCTCCCACGAGAGTAGGAAATTCAATTCACGAGCTGCAGCTTGGCGTAGCCGGATTTAGTTACAGGATTTTAATAAAATTTTGGATTTTTCTATTTCATTTTAAACATCGTACTTGTAAGTTTAATTTGGATAATCTAATGGAATACAACTACTATCAATGTTCTGTAACTAAATCAATGGATTTAAAAAAAATTATGTGCAAGAGCTGTGTGGTGACGGTGTGGTTGTGTCTTTAAACTACAGTGGCTGCGTTAGCCAGACCACGCGCTTGTTTTCGTTGCTTGTTGGTGACGTCAAAGTCAAGCGTTCGCTGACGATTTGCGCGTCGCGACGACGCTAGTTTTATCATTTTTGTTCACACAAAAAGTACACATATATTGTAAATAGCTCAAGGAAAGCGTTCGGTGACCATGAAACGAAATCAATGGGTTTTTTACCTAACACAAAAAATGCCGAACGTGCCCAAGGAAGTTACATAATATATAAATGGTAAAACAGCAGGCTTACCTATATTAGACAGCGTTTGTAGCACGCTACTGTGGCTTCCGGTGCTACGGTAATTTCGTAGACTATTAAATTCGTAGCAACCGCTGCTACGATTCATGGAGTTACGAATATCTAGTGTAGCGACTACGTCACTACAATATGTTGACTCATAATGTTTAATTCCCACTTTTGGATCAAGTATTTTAAATGATATCAGTAATTCGGAAAAGATGAGCAACTGAAAACCAAAGAAGCACTTTGGTCACTTTTTCAAACATAATTCTTACAAAAATTATTCATCGTCAAGTACAAAGCTGGTAAGTCTAACCTTTAACAGCACTATTGAGACTACTTTAGAAAAAAAACTAGCGTTCAATGCAAAAAAACTAATACGAAATCTATTTTGTCGTATTTTGGTCTACCAAACTCAACGCGAACAAAGTCGTGGGTATAAAATAGACCATAGTCTTAACTGTATAACACTCATACGATTTAGTAGACACTTACTCATGTGTTGAAGTCGGTGCCATCTACATCAATTTAGCGGAGAACCTATTTGGCTTGGTATGTTCGAAGTCGGTTAAAAAAATGTGCATTATACTTTAAATTATTTAAATAAAAACTCAAACACAGCAATGCCAAAATATTAACACATATAAAGCGTAGTTGTGACGACCATGACAATATAACCTCACACACATGAATGATTTTCCGCTCAATTTTGTTTTCATAAGTACCTTCTCCTGACTATAACAAACAAAGAAAAGAATTAGCAAAATCGGTCCAGCCAGTCCAGCGGTATATATCTGGTTGGCCCGTTGGTGCAGTCGGCAGTGACCCTGCCTTCTGCTCCGGGGGTCGTGGGTTCGATTCCCACCTCGAGTCTGGGTGTTTAATTATGTAATATAAAAGTATATTTCAAGTGTCATTTTATAGATCTCTATACTATAATAATAATCTTTCGTGATAATATCGCGATGCAATTACAAAAAAAAAATTCCGGAACGCCTGGCTGATTATTATAGAAAATTGGTATGACGACATAATTGCTATTACGTTTTGTCAAGTCCTCCCCTAAATGGGACAAATTGATAGCCCGGTAGCTACGGGGTACCCGCTATGGGCAAGTAGGACATACTGAAGACCCTTGACCCAGTCGTAGCCTGAGCTTGTTTGGAAACGCCAGATACTAACTAACCTAACCTAGGTTTGTAAGGTTATCATCTGGCGTTTTAATAATTGTACAAAATATTTAGTACAGTAATTTTGTTCCTTCGACATCATTCGTGTAATCGTATACTATGTACAACGATTGATTTTTACTAAATTCCAGACTATTGGTACTTAATCGAGTAGTCACCTTAAGTTGAGTACTCGTGTAAGTGGTACCGATTTTGAGTTAAGACAGAAAATTGTCAAAATTGTCAAAAAGATGAATTGTACACAGAAGCAGCAAGCAAGTATAAAGTTAGTGGTCATTCCGCCTATTGATTCTTTATCAATATAATGATTTTTAAATCTCTACTCTGATAAGTATGATCGTTATATACTTGTACTTAAATTGTACTCATTTCAAATTAACGGTTGTTTTCAAAAAGGAGTATACTTGTAAAATTTGGAGCATTTAAACGGTTAACGTATTTTCCAGATGACTTCTCTCTTCCAGATGATTCACTTATAGAGTTAAATTATATTATTAATTTTAGTATTCGTTAAACGTTAAATTAAAAATAGTTTGTTTAAGATAAGCGTGGTGCATAAAGATCCTTATAGGTTTAACCTCATAGGCAGGGAAGATAGTTATTGAAGACATACCAAGAGTGTCCCTCCTATAATACGCTACTGTTATAACGCGTTTTCATATTACGCGATTTGAATTCCTCGTATTTTACGGGTATTCCCCCAGATATCGTATAACGAATAAAACGCGTACATTTGTCACTCACATTTCTACACAAATTATTTTTTTTTTTACTTGCATAGCATAAGTTTTTTTATTTAAAATGATTTTTGATTTTAATAAAACTCACATATTTCCTTAACCTAGGTTTTTCTTAATATTTGATTTAAACCCCCTTTAACGAGAAACGTTACTTGTGAATCATTTGTACATAACAAAGTCTTCAACATAGTTTTCTGAACGTGAAGCGAAACCCTTAGGTACCATTTTTCGAAATTTTCGCTTGCGGACGGTCACTTGAAGTGACAGCATTGCCGCCAGTTCACGTACTGGTACCCAGACGCGCCTGCCCAATTTGGCTGCAAACCATCTGATCATCACCAGACTTGACGCTCTAATAAAAATATTGTGTCCTTCTGTGAATGGTTACTTCCTTATTACTGATATTACCAATTAGAATTAGAAATACAGGAGCAAAGGAGAAAAAGGATGGAGTAAACGGATATAAAAGGAGGATGGAGAGGAGAAACAAGATGCGGATACTACTGTCACGGACGGTATAGGGGTTAGAGATAATAGCAGCTAGGGTAGACCGGGGTCGCATACCCGTAGTGGGTCTAACCTTCCATTTTCAACGCTATATACATATATACGTGACGCTAAAAAAGCGGCAACGCCGAGATTTAATGAAACGCTTTTTAACTCTCTTAAGTATGAACGCTAAGAACAAACTTCTGTACCTTTTTTAATGCTTAAATTTATGATCTAAAAATTTACTTTCTAGTAATAAAAAACTATTCACCTATATAGTAACAATAGTTTCAGCCCAGAAGTTGACCACTTCTATCGCCCTATCAAACCCAGCAAGACACAGTACAAACTCCAGGTGTTATTGCACACATTTCTGTTAGCCACTGAAAATCTCCCATAAACGACCCTTTTTAGGGTTCCGTAGTACTACAAGGAACCCTTATAATTTCGCTCTGGAAGAATAAATAATTCGAATATAAAAAATTAATATAATTAATCTTAACACAGGCATTAAGTTGTCTACCTTAGGAACAGACGTCCGTGTGTCATATAGTCCTGTATATATTTATGTATTTATTTATTAAACAATTGTGCTGTATACGCGTGGGTTCGTATCGCATCCTCGTCGCCAATTTATTATGTATTTAATTATTAATACCTTATTTAAGTGTAATAAGATATATAGAAGAAGTAGAATAAGAAAAGACAATTTACAGTTGATATACGCACTCACGTATTCTTTTATTTTTCATCTCAGAATTACCTATCAAAGAGGTTTACATAAATAACAGTTTTTGCAAGTGACAACACCGTTTCAGAGTTAATTTAACGCTGAAGTTTACAAGTCAGCGTATATATTGAAGCGGAATACAGTAGACAAAATTAATTCAAACTTTGTCCATTACCAACATCAAAGGGTGGGCCCTTTTCGAAATTAAACGCGGCCACATCGAACTCGCGTACGTACGACTAAATACACGCCATTATTGAATCACTCATTACCCAATTTAATATTTCTTTGATCGACTCACGAGCTACGAACGACTTTGACGAAACGTGTTTTTGGTATTGATTGATATCGCGAAATTAAACCTCAAGCTGATTTTGTCAAAGAACCACTTTGACAAAATCAACTTGATAACGGAATCGTAAACATTAATACATATTTGCATCATGTCACATTTAGTACGAAATATACACATGACCCCAGCTTTGGGTATAGCAAAGTCGGGACAGGCTCCAAATCAACAAGAACATCACCTTAAACTTAATAATAAATCACATAATCTATATACTAATACGTGAAGTGAAAACTTGGGACTTGTTTAACTGAGCAAAGTTTTGTAGTACTTTGTAGTCTTCAAGGAGAAAAATGTACAAACACTTTGAGCTACATATTTGTTCGTGACGTAGTAACATTAACAAAAACCAGCAAAAGATAGACCAATGAATTTCTTTTTTTTAAATACTAATTACATAACTCTATACGACACCCGGACGTCTCTTCCTAAAGTAGACAATTTAATGCCTGTAATAAAGGTAACAGACGCCTGTTATACACAAATATTTTTTTAGAAATATGTAAATACATACATATAGATAATAAACCCTGACTACAGGCGGGAATCGAATCCACAACCCCCGGAACTGAAGACAGGACTTCTGCTAACCGCGCCAACGGACCAGTCAAACGGTTCTATAAAGTTGATGATACTCGAGTTTTCGATGACAAGAGACAGGATTGGATTGAGGGTGCTATGCATGAGGAGAGTGAGTGCCTTTGGAGGCATGTTAGTTTACAATTATGCGGGTAAGTTTTAATTGCTGGTAACATCATTAGAATTTCCATCTATAAATATAATTTACTATAACCTACTGTTGAAAACCATTTGTTAAATTTATGTTTAATAAACCTTTATTATGAGGTATTAAAATGTCATAACTGAAATTTTAACTCTATAACCTTATTCCTTCCCCACATCGAAACACGTGCTGTTTACAAGAAAGATAGGGATTTAACTAGTCCAGCCCAAAAAATAGTTAGAGAGGAGGTCAGCCTTTGCCCAGCTGTGGGAAACTAAGGCTGATCAAATAGAAAAAAATCCTATTTTGAATGACAATTTTTGTCTGTCGTAAAGCTACCTGCACTCGAACAGGTATAAATTATGACCTTTCGTCAATCACACAACTATAATAATCCTAACATATGAGGGTTCATTATAGGACCCTTAGAAAAACTCGAGAGAGTCAGATTAAGAGATAAGTGTACATTCCAATAATCTGAAGAAATAAGAGTGACATAGGAAAATGGGAGAGTCATAAAGTTGTAAAAAACATCACCTCGAAATATATGAAGTAGATTATTATTTTTTATTTTATTTTCAAGGAAATCCTTTAAAAATGACGAAAAATATATAATCTGCCGAATCTTAATTAAGGCAATGCAGCTAAAACCACCAATACCGACTCAATAGCGCCTAGAGAGTAAGCTCGTCGTTATTAACGACATGACCTTACCTTAATGTAACTTTTTTTTCGATTTCACACCTAATCTACGCAATTCAATACATACCCACAACGCTTAAGTGACAAAAACTTTAGCATCACGGCCTCCACTACCATTATATGAAATGACATGATACAAAAGACAGAATTATAGATGTCATCTCAGCATACTAACGCTCCAAAGTGTTTATTTTCATTCTTGTAGAAACAAGTATGAAAATTGATTGTATAAAAATTTATAAAAAAGGATACTAACGCAATCTAGAACGTTTGTGGTATGTGGCTCAAGAAGTGGAATGCTTTTGAGCAAATACAAAAAAGCGCCATCTATCAAAACCGCTCAGAACGAAGTTGTAATCGGGCGCGTTGCTTGGTTTGATAGAAAGAAAGAAAATATTTATTTATTCCTTCACACTATAATTATAACACTAACATTTATTATATATTTTAAACTAACTAAATTAAACTTATAACACTATCTAGTATGATGCCACAAAAAAGTATGTCTCCGCAATGCTTTAAATACATTTAGACAATTGATGTAATGAACTACAGACAAAAATCTTTCCTTTTTAAATATGCGTAGTTAGTAGAAAGAATTTGTAAGAACGTTATCAATTTATCACTTACCGAAACTTGAAGGAACTATTTTTACCGCCATCTAACGGAATATTTGCAAACTACGATAAAGGTCTATTATACTTCACGTCAGGACATGGTTAAAACCTATATGCCGGCGTCTGGGTTTGAATACGAGACCTACGTAGTTTACAAATTCCTTCATAGATGGCGCTTAATACATGATTAAATATGAATACAAGGTGCTTACAACACGGACGTATACGTATACTGTCGAAATTTGGTAGTTATTTTTAGTATGGAAAAAGAAAGAATGGGAAAATATTTAGAGAATATTTTAATAATGTAAAAAATGTGATGAAAAAAATTAAATTAGAAGTTTTGCTATCCTATTTAACTTAATGGCATAACGACTGGCAAGTTTGAGTTATGTGGCAGCGGCACAAGTTCCTCAGCATTTTCCTGTGTTTAAATTAACAATTGATTATCCAAATCGGTTCATAAATTAGCGCATGACATACATAACACTAGCCGGAAACTTGTTTAAAGAAGTTTAAAACGAGCCTCAATAGCTCAAGGGTATAAAGAGCTGATTGAAAACCGGGAATTACTCAACTTGAGTCCTCTATCGTAATGACCCTCATTCAGTCATTCCTAGCCCAAATATTAGGTTTAGCTGGAAGGAAGTCAAGCCTAGCCTACTTAAAAAAACTCTGATCTAAAAACCATTTTGATAGTGGTGCTATTTATAAGTTACTAGCTTTTTCCCGCGATTTCGTCCGCGAACTTGCTGTGATACTGGAGCCAGACATAACTCAAAGTGTTTGTACAGTTTTGTCCTTGAAGTCTACAAACTTCTACAAAACTTTGTGCAGTTACACAAAGTCCCCGGCCAATGATCATTGAAATGAACATTCAAATGAAGCTATGTCTGGCTCCGGCATTAGACCTCCTTAATCTGGCCCTATCCAAAAACCTGTTCTTAGCAGATTTCTACTAACTATAAACTTCCTCCTTGCCTACATATTTGTACGTCTCACGGTTTTCGAAATTTCCTAATAGGTGAAACCCTTTCATATATAGAAGATACATTACTTAAAAGTCTCAAATCCTAAAGCTAATGAAAAAATTTTGCACGGAACCAATACAAAATAGATACCAATCACTTGCCCGAGTCTCTATTATCTACAATGTAGATGACTGGAAAAGCTTGTTAGTTCGTTGCCAAGGAGACGAGTTATTAGCTTTCCATAGCAGTCAAATTACGGACACCGACTTCTATCTTCCACAATCGATAAAAAACAAAATCATAGTGTATTAAAAGCATATCGCATTTTCAATCGAGTATCGGAATCATAGAGTAGAATTGTTCAAAATGGAGTACAATGATTCGATTTTCAAATATCACATGTCATTGGTTCATCGCGTTTTAGATATGTCAGGCGCTTGTAAAAGTTTGTAGGTTTTTTGTGTTTTGATTGCCTTTATGTGTTGTTTGGTGTTCGCCGCGTGCGAGGAGTGCTACCTTCAGCTGCTGGAGGCCGTGGCTGCTTCGAAGAAGGTGCTGTGCTCCGATGAGCCTGTCTGTGCGGTCGGTGCTGGTAGAGGGCCCGCAGGCGCCAAAAACCAAGGGCCCCTTCACATATGCCAGTACACCTCAAGCGTTGTACAACAATGCTAAACTCAAGAGGGATCCGTCATGGTGAGTGTGCGTTCCGATTCTTGTTATTAGTAATTTTTAGATGAATAATGGAATAATGTTTATTTGTATAAAGTACAATATAGTACATTAAATCTATAATCTTCTTTATTCTGAATGCAACTATGCAAAGACAATTTCATTTAACACCAGCTGTTTCCCGCGGCTTCGTCCGCGTTAAGGTATACTTGCATTTAGACCTTAATCTGGCCCTATCAAAAACTCCGTTCTTTAACGTATGTCTACTAATTGTAAACTATCTATTCACCAAACTTAATCTTTTTACGTCCCGCAGTTTCCGAGATATCGTGATAGGTGACCTTTCACTTTAATTATGTCCATACTGCTATATAAAGCTGTAGAGTTTGTTTGTTTGCTTGATCGCGGTAATCTCAGGAACTACTGGTCCGATTTGAAAAATTCTTTCAGTGCTAGATAGCCCATTTATCGAGGAAGGCTATAGGCTATATATCATCTCACTACAAATCAATACAATCAGTTTTTTTAACTAATTTTACTTGGTCAAAGTTGCGGGCGCAGCTAGTAGATTTATTTATTTATTTCCTAGATTTCTTAGATTATAACTTACATAGCTATAAGACGTTACAAATATGAAAGTAAACTATATTATCAAGTGATAAAACAAATGACATGGCGGAAATGCGCGAATTAAAAACGAAGAAGAGCCTTTGAAATGTTTTGTCCCAAATTCTACACCAAAGATCAGCACTCTAGTGTTTTTTTAGCTGGGAAATGCTTTACTCACCCCGGTCCGGGTAAATTGCCCTAAACGGCATATTGGTATAATGAATATCTCAGAAGATATGAGAGGTATAAAATGCGGGGTCATTTTAAATATCATAAGACAAGCCTGGCGGCGCGGCGGTCGGTGGAGTAAGGGACCAAACAAGGGCGCTATTTTCGTTATCCAATATTTTTTTTATCTGGTAGGAAAGAGATCTTGGTAGGTCACCAATCTGAGCAGAGCTGGTATTAGACCGGGATAACGCTAGGTAGGAAAGAAATCTTGGTAGGTCACCAATCTGAGCAGAGCTGGTATTAGACCGGGATAACCCTAGGTAGGAAAGAGATCTTGGTAGGATGGTCGATTTATTTTTTTAAATAAAAGATATATTTATTAAAAAGTTCGTGCTAGGCCCTCAGAAGACTGATTGAAATACCTAAGGTACTCGACCGACCGTTAAAAAAAATCTAAAACGTACAGATAACTAGAATATTATTGTATAAACTTATATCTTAAAGTATTTCTATTAATTATATTATAATTAAATTGATTGTCACGTAGCTATTATCAATTCATTTGAAATTGATCTGATAATTGCAAGAAATCACGCTATTTGTATTCATATTTAAGGCTAAATACAAAGTTTTGATTATTTGTACAACGATATTGTTATATTTGACACTTAACATCATTCTTCTTACTTACTCACTTAATATCACTCTTATTGTAAAATGTATAGGTGTGTGCGTAAATCGTTTTGCATTGGTGTGCGTGAGGTCTTATTTTTGTAATTAAAAGTATTAATAAGGCATATTTTATAAAATTATTAGCATTCGCACGCCATCTATACTCTATACCAATATATAAAGCTGAAGAGTTTGTTTGTTTGCTTGAACGCGCTAATCTCGGGAACTGCTGGTCCGATTTCAAAAATTCTTTCAGTGTTCGATAGTCCATTTATCGAGGAAGGCTATAGGCTATATATCATCACGCTATAATAGTAAATATTAAAAGAGAGCTTGAACAGGGTTCCTTGCGGATTTCAGTCCATACCTTATACTGTTGAGCTATTGAGGCTCCAATAAAATTACATATGAACTCCCAAGTTTGTGTTCAAACGACAGCGCTTTTATAACGCGACGCTTTTTTATCGAGCAATACCCAATTTTGAACGCTATGCGTATACATATACGCTATATTTTTGTATCGACAACGCCGAGATTTAACGCAACGTTTTTTAAACTCTCGTGCGAATGAGGACTTCGGAAATTCTGGACACGTCACAATTAAAGGTTGTTGCATTACTCACTAAAGTAACAGGTGTTCGAGGCTTTATTAGGACGGATGGTTGCTTTGAAATGAAACTTAAAACTTTTGAAGTTAAACTTTTTCTTTCTCTTTTTTCTAATTGACGTTGAGCAAAATAAGCACAGCACTACACTGACTTTCCGATGTGCCTCAACGCACGTTTCGCTTCGACACCGAAGCATCATCAGGAGATGCAAGTCTCTTTCTAAATTTTAACTTAGCTAAATTTTTAACTACAAATAAAAAAAATAATTAAAGTATGTGCTGGTAACGTCGTAATTTTTTTTGTAATCTGTGATCTTGTGATTTTATCATGTTTAGCTATATCTATGCGAATATGCTGAAGAGTTTGTTTGTTTACTTGAACGCGGTAATCTCAGATACTACTGGTCCGAATTAAAAATTCTTTCAGTGTTAGATACCCCATTTATCAAGGAAGGCTATAGGGTTTTTTTTTATGTTACAAGGGGGCAGACAAGCAGGCAGCAGGCACCGAAGTGCCCACCGGCGCCCATGGACATCTGCTTAAAGCCTCTACGTAGTATAATCAGATACTCTACATCAGCAAAATTCAAGGTAAGTACATATATTCTGTATATTTATGTTTTTTTTTGTTCGTTTATTACACGTGTAGTGGCATTCATAACAATGCCTGCGATGGTTCATTATAAACTTCTTTATAATTATTTTTTAATTAGCCTCTAAAGTTACGCTGCTAGGCGAAGGTCTCCTAATTATACACAATTATTTTACTGGAAATAATAGATTGTGACATCACAGCTAGACTGTTTTATATAATATTACAAATATTATACTTTGGTATATTGAGATCGTCCTAAGTATATTTATGAAAGTTTTTTTAGTCCAGTTGTTTTTTTAACTAAAAAACATTAAAAACAAAACTTAAAACGACGACCTTCTCTTGGAGCACTTAATCTGTCTGTAAACATAAAAAATTTGGCAAGGTATTTTAAATGGTCTCTTATCTTATGATCGCCAAAATTTTTCTTCACCTTCATACATTTTCGTATAATTAGTTTTATCTACATAGGTATAATGCCGGAGACATACAAAGATTTATTTAAATTATCATTTCAATGATCATGTAGTGTGATCGGGGATTTTGTGTAGCTGCGCAGAGTTTTGTAGTACTTGAAAACAACTACTTGTTTCAAATTGCACGTAGTTTTTACATACAATTGTATTATTGTTTCGAGACTTATTATTAGCTGTGCCCGCGACTTTGTCCGCGTAAAGATAGTTTAAAAAAAGATTAAATTTTAGCGTGATGTTATATAATACATATAACCTTCCTCGAAACAAACAAACTCTTCAGCTTTACCGCTGCTTTATTACCAATTAACGCCGGTTCAAATGACTTATTTTATTTACGTTCGAGGTTTAACATTGTCACAAAGTAGTATTTCTTTGCCCTTACAAGAAATATTTTTTAATTAATATTATTCTTTGATCACGCTAAATGGCTTGTAATAAAAAATTGGTATAATTTATTGTTTATCGAGCGATTTATTCGGTGACGCAAGTATAATACCGAGGAAAGAAAAAGCCGAGACCAAAGCAAGACCAAGATCAGATTAAAACCAGACTAGACTTTTTGAGCTTTTCAAAGCAAAGGCCCTGGTGTTCGGGGTGTTTTGGGTCTATGGTTTAAATTTTAATTATTATGACTGGCCCGTTGGCGCAGTTGGCAGTGACGTTGTGGGTTCGACTCTCGTCTCGACTCTGGGCACTTTTTTATTACTGGTTAAACGTTCATGTTGGATTTCAAATCCATTGAATATCAATAATCTATACCAATATATAAAACTGAACAGTTTGCTGGTTTGTTTGAACGCATTAATCTCGGGAATTACTGGTCCGAGTTGAAAAATTCTGTCAGAGTTAGATAGCCCATTTATCGAGTAACGCTATAGGTTTTATATCATCACGCTAAAATTGAATCTATTTTTTTTTTTGCCTAATTTTACGCGGACGAAGTCCCGGGCTCTGCTAGTCTACTATAATGTTTGATATTTTAAATAAAGAGAGAACTTCACGTGTTTAATATATGAGGGTTTTACACGTAAATTTTATTTTTAACATTGAACGTAGAGCCCATAATCTCTGTATTTATTTCAATGGAATCGACGACTTTTATCTCTATTCGACTCCACGAGCTGTTCGTGAACCTCTTGCAGCGCCTCCAACTCCTGCACGTCCTGCTTGAGCTGTTCCACCTGTAAATTTAAATCAACGTCAAAGTCAAAATCAAAATATGTTTTTGAAATTTTCCTATTAACAGAAGCACTTCTTAAAGTTTTTTGGAATATTTTTATTCTTTTTCCTGAAATGGGGGACTCACAAAGTTGTAAATAAAAAAAAAAAGTCCGCTCCTCATTTGTCAAATATTCGAGCGCTATTAATTTTCGATAGTGGGAATACTTCAAGGATTACGCAAAAAATATAAGCTGATCATTTTAATTTTAAATTGTAACTTTAATTTTTAATTTTTTATTACTGTTAGTTTTATTTCTTTATAAAATTTCATATACTGCGTTGGCAGCACCGAGCCACATTTAAAACTTCAAGTCGATCAAGTTCGCCTACAACGAGGATAAGTAATGAACGAAGTTTTTATCGGTGCTCATATGATCGTGAGCTAGCCGCGACAAGTACAGCAGCATTCAGACATATCCAGGTATTGACTTTCTACAGCGGTGCGGTAGAAACCGGTTTACATCAAGAACGAGGTACTGCGCTGTGTATACTTACGTACGAAGATATGGAAAGTTCGCGTAAAGGTACGCAGAAAAACTACAGAGATGACAAGATGGACGATGTCATCATGGTGCATAAGAACGTATCTGAAGAAGCAGAAATAGTTCATAATGAAGTTGACCTGACGTGTTCGAGTAGTAACGAGAAATCCCCATTGATCGATGTGGGGAGATTTTCGTCACATGAACATATAGAGAGTTAAGATGACCGATTGCCATCTGACGTCATCCTCGGAACTCCCACGATCTCTGCAACCTCACGACTAATATCACAAAGTGACATTAATCGGGTCCCACTATTTTACGTCCTTTCCGAAACAAGGAGGAGGTACGATATCAAATATAAATCAGTGCTAGAATGGGTCAACCAGTTTTCACCTGGTCGCAGCAAGAACTACTTAATCTATTTATCGACTCAAATGCCGACTACTGATTGGGTAGGTTAGATACTATTATTTAACCTGAATTTAATAATAGTATCCATATTACTGTCATAATACACTCTTCTTAGAAGAAGAAGAGTGTATTATGGCAGTATATTATAACAGAAGACAAAGAAGAAAATACTCTTGTAATGTGCTGGTTCTACGAAGGAGTGCTGGTTATAAATTAAACAGACTAATAAGAGAACATGTATATTGCAGTGATATGGTTTAGAATAGTTTAAGAACTACTTCAAATTAAAACTAAAATGTTTAAGACACCTGTTCTATATCTACGTAATCTCAATATAAACCTTATTCCCTGCATTTTAAGATTATTTTAATATTCTCAGTACGCAGAAGGTACTTAACTTGCCGTTAAATATTGTATGCGTTAATTATAACAAAATGAATAAAAAACTACATTTTTGTTCTCAATTCCAGTGTAACGGAGGATTTTGTGTATCAAAAGTATGTACCGGTCATTAATACATTTAATTTTGCGTTCCAAAAATTAATAGACAGATAAATAAAGTACCCGTTTATAGTTCAAAATAAATTTTATTTGGAATTATACACGGCTATAGTTATATAGGGTCTTAGAGAGGAAATTGTACATATGTATACGCTACCTTAAAAAATATGATCTTAATGCTGGGAAAATAATTCTGCGATGCTCTCCTTTAAGTAATTTTAACCGACTTCAAAACAGTAGCAGGTTCTCAATTCAACAGCACCTTTTCGCCTGGGTGAACTGACTTTCATGATTCATTTTGTATTTGAAAGCTGGTGCTTTCCGTGTAAATGTAACAATTTACAGTCGAATTTTTTTTTATAAAAGAAGAAAAGATTGTCTGCAATAAGTGTAAAACAGGCCCATATCTGTCACACCACGGCCAACAAATTAATTAATTCAATCGTAAAATCTTGTTCACCATTAATTTTATAAACGAATTAGTTTCTTTGATTACATTTTTACATTTGCAGTGTATCGGCGAAGAGTGTCATTCGAATGTAAGTATGGTGAAAGAATCGGAATTTAGGAACAAAATTGGAAAAACAGTGACTCTGTCAGGGATGGATCTGAGGCCCTAACCCGAACATTTCGAACCATTGGAGTCGAAGATTCGACTTTGAAAATATTCGTGCTGCGTCCACATCGAACCCTCCTTAGTGTCAACGCGGGTTGCATTAGCATTGATTCAAAGTTTGACATGATATAGACTTGCCTCTTGTGGGTCCAGCACGAATATTTTCGTCCTAAATACAATCAAATTTTCGAATTCGAACGATTCGAAATGTTCGTTCTAGGATCTCTGAGTAGTCACGAAAATATTGTCGAAAAGCACTCCAAAAAGAGTCTTTTAAAGGTCAACGAGCATTGAACTTTTCAAACAATTTAGCCATTTTCTTAAATTCTTTATTGGAAGTAAATGCAGTTCATCATTGTAACTTAATTGAGGACATAGGTGATTTGAAAAGCAGTTTTTTGTTAATGAAACTGCATACTGTTATCTGACAAATTACCACTAAAATTTATCTATCCCATATATATTTTTAAATGCTTGTAGCTCAGCAAAGTAATTATATATCATACAAAATTTCCTGAGTATTTCTCTGTTTTAAGCGTTTGGAGTCGTGTCTAATAAAACAATTTAAGTTTGAACATAATCCAAAAGACCTGTGCAGAAATGTTTCTATATTTCGTCCCTAAAATTTGGTATACGAATTTTTATTACTCTTTAAAATTCCTTTTGACTTTCTTGGCAAGAGATCGCGTTTAGGATGTTTAGAATTTTTGCATCTGTTACTACTACACTAGCCTATAACTCTGCAAGCATTCATACAATATGAGGAAATATGAATCTTAGTGTATTTATTATTTATACGAACTGCAGCGGTCGGCAACGGGTGATCGGCGAAGCAAACGTGGCCCACGTCTGTTTTACTTTAAATAGCAATGTAATTGTTAGATCCCCCCAAGGTGGGGCAGCCCCGGGGAGACTTTCAGCCTCCCTGCGTTTGAAAAGGTGCTCGTAAGAAGATCCCTAATCAGGTGTGACCCCCCCCCCCACACTCGTCCGCCGCCCGGTGACGCTGTCGAGGCCAATAGAGCTAACAGCAGAAACCACACAACAAATTAAAACAATTAAAGAATTACAAAGGACTCGACGATTATATTTTTTAAAAATTCCAGAAAATATATACGTAAAATTTTTTTTCAGTGTACTGACGAAAGCTGCAATTCTTTGGTAAAACATTGCTTTTTATATTATTAATTTACAAACAAATCTACCATTCTAATTCGTACTAAAGTGAAACCTTATTGAAATTATCTATAATATCATCATGATGAAATATGAAAAAATTCAAGATCTATTCAGAGAAGTTTGACAATAAAAATAATCCTTTTTCTTAAAAAAAAAAAAAATCCGTTGCATCTTCTATATATGCCTTAGCTTGTTACAGAAGCGATTATTATACATAATAGTCCAGCAGATTTGGGGTATCAGCCGTGTCTTCTCTTCTCTTCTTACTCTATCCACCAGAATTGACATAGAGCAACTGGAGCCATGCTGTTTCTAGATGGTGTGCGACTTTCATTCAATTCAACTGATTGGCTTTGACAACATCCTAGGGAGCTTCAATCTCACTTTAATCTCCCTCCGACACGGCCTTTCTGACTCTGCACACGTCCCCGTATGATGTTGAAGATTGCACATCACCATTGTCTGAGAACAAAAATTAATTTGGAAATATAAAATATACGACCTAAATATGTTTATACCAACAAAAAAAACACAAACTGGACGAGTAGTATTTTTTCAAACGACTTTTAAAAACTGGCAATAACTAAGCATGTCGGATATCAGGCGGAAGTGACTTCCATAGTCTAACAGACTTAATAGTAAAAGAACTTCTGTAAACTTCAGTGCGACTGAAAGGTAATTCAAGTAAATTGTCGCTAAGACCGCGTAAATAGACTGTTTGACCTCAGCAAACAGAATCGTTCTTTAAGGTGCGTTAGAAAGGTAAAGAATGCTGTAAAGAAGAGGAAAAGTGCAAAATTTTCTATGTAATCTAATTAGGAGCCACTATAAAACACGATGTACGGAAATGTGATCGAACTTATGAATCCCATAATAACTGGGAATACTTTACAGATAAAATTGTGTTAAGAGCGGCCGCAACTTTTTGAATTGATTTTTGTTACGCTGATTTTAGTGAAAATTGTGTTGTTATTATTTTTAAAAACAAGCTATAGCTTTTTTCAGGATCAGGGTTTGCACCGAGCACCATAAGGATTCATTTCAACCAGATCTTCTACAGTTTAGCGATGGAGGCATCATTAATTTCATATTTATTTTCAGACCCTACCACTGTAGATGCTCAAGTTTCATTATAGCTTTGAGCCTATGCATGAGAAGCTAAACTACTTTGCTTAAATTCCCGAATGACGCATGACGCGACTCATTCGCGGATTAAAGCAAAGTAGTTCAGCTTCTCATGCATGTCATAGATTTCCGCAAAGTAACGCCTGATTCTATCAATTATGCTTTAAGCCTAATCGAACGGTCCGAAGTGGCTTAAATTTAGCATCAAACATCCCGCGATTCTAAAAATAATACAACTTAAATAAAAGCTTGGAAAATTAGCCCAGTTTAGTTTGTATTTTAAATGACTTGAATGAAATGAATCACTACCTTTTTAGTAAAGTAATTTATGCCGAAATCATTGACAAAAGATGTAAACATAAATGACAATGAAGGCGAACAAGGAAAGAGTTATTACAGTCTAAAGTTGTTTTATTCCTCCATGTGGTAGATGAAATAATAATTATTTTATACTACGAAGTTTTAACAACACATGGAAGAATTAAACTAAATTTGTCTATGTTTATGTCGCAAGCAACTAGCTTAAACAGCCGTTCAATCAAATATGATAACGGATAAGTTAGAATATTGAGACAGGAGCTCCACTACGATGCGCTCCCGTCTTAACCTTATTGGTTTTTTTTTTATTTTTAAATCCAACGAACCTTTTTTTATATTATGGTATATATACTTATGTTAAATTTTAGCTTAAGCTTTAGCCAGCCAGCTTATTAACTGTTGTAACCAACGTTACGGCTGAATATCATTCAGGAAACAAGATGAACGGCTAAACTGTTAATTGAACAGCTAATTAATCTTTACTCGAAGTCTCAAGGGAATCAACAATTTATATACATAAAAGCGAAATGTCTCCTAACACGAAATATCGACAACAGCGGGACTTAAAATGATGAAATTTGGCAGAGAGGTGGTTTATAGTTAGTAATAGACGGATTTTTCGATAGGGCCAGAGTAAGGAGGTCTAAAGGCAAGTTTCATATTGCGTGGACGAAATCGCGGCATACGGCTAGTATTTTGTAAAATAAGAATTCACGACAAAGCTACTTATTGTTATAATTATAATGTACTCTTAATAATAGCAGTTTTCATTTATTTATTCATTTTTTTTTATATTTTTCATTTTGACATGTGACGTCCCAAATCTTTTGACCCCCTGCCCGTTGTCATGCGACACACTTTGGTGACATTCTAAACCCCCCC
>JANCMC010026557.1:65073-77915 GCA_024363005.1 Charaxes varanes | reverse complement strand
CTCAGGACCGTAAGGAGTGGTACGGACGGGGAGAGGCCTTTGTCTAGCAGTGGGAGAAAAAGGGCTGCGGATGATGATGAGTATGTAGCCTATAGCCTTCCTTGATAAGTGGGCTATCTAACACTGAAAGATTTTTTTTAAATCGGGCCACTAGTTCCTGAGATTAGCGCGTTTAAAAGTTAAATCTTTTGCTTTATATATTAGTATATAGATGTAAATTTTAGTGTCTGCCTGAGATTTTAAATAGCTACCATTGTGCCATCTTAAATATTGCAAACATCCAAATTATTTTCTTTTGATTTCTTCTTAATAGAATTATTAAAGAAGATAGAAAAAAAATCTATGCCCTCTACCAAGTTCATAACTTGACACTGCAGAATACAGCTCTTGGTGTTAAATTAGACTTTTTAGAATGAGAATAGACCTAATTTCTATATTATAAAATAGATCTATCTTCGATATTATTCAAGCATGTAATGTAATGGTAGAACTGTTGGCTTGAAATATATTTAAGATAGATACTCAATTCATTCTCCAATCAAACTAGGCGTATCGCATCCAGGGGAAACGAAATGACACTATTACACCTTAAAAACATTTTTATTCAATAAGTAAACCATCATAAATAATAAATATTATACCTAAAATAAATTAAAAAGTACAAAGTATAAAACGATACAATAAAAGTCTTTAACAAGATCTCAAAAAAAAAAAAGTTATACCGAGGTAAAAAAACATACCCTTGCTTTTCAAATAAAAACTCGCAACTTTCCACAACACTGGCCGCACGATAACACGATGCCATAAATTATGTTGTTATTGTGCCCAATTTCATAATCCTCCGTCTGCGCAATTTTCATAAAATGGCTTGGAAAGTTTTTGCTTCACGTATTGATAAATATACATATGAATTTTTTATTCTTAGGTAAATATAAAATTGTATAAATAAAATGTTTGAAATTACTGCTAAAACTTATTAAATGACAATCTTTAACTAGGTTTACGGTAAAAGAATATTTCATCAGCTTTTTATTACGTTTTTTTTATTATAATATGTGAAACCATTCAGAAACGAATAGGGATTTGGTCCAACTAAATTACGACCACTTCCGATGACACAATCTATAACGACTAACATCTCTAGGTTTTAACTTTCAAATTTAGGACCAATGGAACATTTTGAAGTGTATTATTGCATATCAGTCAGTTTATCTGCAAGCAGTGGATAAAACTTGGGTAACTTTCAGATAAGAGTGAATGGGTATCTTCTGGACGATATTTTCTATTGTACAATCGTATTGTCAAGTACTGGTCTATCTATAAAAAACAAAGGATATTTTTTTTTTCAAATTAATTAAAAAATATAATGTTATTATTTGAATCATACTTTATTGATACCTTTATTTAGCGTTAATTCTCTCTAATGGATTATTTAGCTGAGCCAATTAAACTTTCTAAAACGTTTAAAATATATCTTTTCGAGTATGTAATAACTGAACTCGAATACTTTTTATATGATAAAGGACAATTAGAGGTAGCGCCATGCTTGTAGCCGAATTGGGCCGGCGCCTCCGGGTACCAGTACCAGTGTAGCTAGTCTAATTACTGGGTATAGGACTTACTGGTATAGGAGTATCCAGAGATCGATACTTGTAATCGTTACTTATAAATCGACTCTGTTATGAGTCGACGAGTCTGATATCTATATACATAAACAAAATCCAACTGTCTGTTTGTAAAGTGAAGTTAAAGTTCTGTTAACAACGAAGGATTTTTTAAACACAAAAAATAAATTATGTTTTTTTACGTCTGTCTTTGTTTATTAGATCAACGGATTTTGATGGGACTTTCAATATTAGATAGCCGATGTTATAAATAACATAGGCTGCTTGGCTTTTAACAAAATGATGGCCGAGGTAGCTGAATGTTCCTTTTTTTGCTTTTATTTAAATAATTGAGGGATCGTCATTTTGTGGTTGTCAATTTTCAAGGATAACAATATCCTTGTAAATAGACAATCACAAAATAATAATAATATTAACAGCTAGTTTATTATATAGGGACCGGAACCGCTACTCAATGGTAAAGCGATTCTCTATTAATAAACTTGTCACACGTCTGAGGAAACACGATAGGCGGTGGAAATATGACGGTGGCATCGATTGTGGACACCCGATAGTCTTAAAGAGCTTCCGCGAGCTTACACTGATATCGCTGGATTATGTGGTTAATTAGATATTTTCGTTGTCTTCCGAAAATATCTAGTAGACTTACAAAGGTAAGTAATGGAGACTTTTAAATTGTGTTTTTGACGTGATAACATCTTATATTATTAAATATAAGATATTATCACGTCTTATGTTATTTGAGTACATATATGTATATTCAGACTGAAATTTTATTATCGGATTGCAATATATAGTGTTCTAAAATTTTATTTATTTAGTTGTTATAAACATCTCGAATGCATTATTTTATTATTATGTTATTGCATAGGTTTAAAATAACAAGATCAATGTATAATTGTAAGTTACTAACTCAACAATATGAGTTATTTTTCTTAGAAATTTCCTTTAATTTATTAAAATCAATATAATCGGTACTTACTTCTTCCTGTAACTTAAAAAATTCCTGGCCTTTAGATATTTTCATTAATTGGCGCGTTTTCGTTAGCCAATTTTATAAATAGAACTGTAAGTACTAATTTTACACACCATATTTTAAAAATGGTACTTTTTATATCATATTAGCTGTGCCCGCGACTTCGCGTAAAAATACGTTTCAGAAATAGATTCAATTTTAGCGTGATGATATATATAGACTATAGCCTTGCTCGATAAATGGGCTATCTTATACACGGTGCAGAAATGTACGTAATTTCATTGTTCCATGAGGTTTAATGTCTCCCATTAAGGTTCATATAAAATGTATGCATTGGATCAAAAAGATACTGGAGGAAAATAATAATCGACCGAAAAAATTCGAAAAAAAGAAACAAATGGCGCGCATTTATACTATTGTAAAACTTTGATAACGCCAAAAACATTTTCATGTAAAATGTTGCCACAACCATATGGGTCGCACTGTCAAAGTTATCAGATCTCTTTGCCTCTAATTCTACACGCCCTTACTCTACACTTCGTAACTCTACCGACTCTACACCTTTGTCATATGTGCCTTGATTGAGAATGATACAGGCAGCTTCGTTTCAACGTCCTCTATCAGCCAATCGAAGAATTATTCAATAATGAGATAAAGCTATTTTTATATTTTTAACAAAAAGCTTATTTTGGTTAAAAAGACAAACAAATATATCATTAAAATAACATTTCAATATAGAGCCTCAATAGCTCAAAGGTATGGACTGAAATCCGTAAGGTAACCGGTTCAAACCCCACCGCCGCTGGGTTATTAGTCGTACCCGCTCCTAATACAAGCTTTTAATTTAGGCTTAGAAGGGGGTAGTTATTAAAATATATAATTTGTTGCCGTTTTTATCGAATTACAAAAGTCGTAAGTGACAAAACTTTTTTCGACATTACCAAAAATCAACTTTTTTGAGTTAGGTCACTTTATGACTAAGCGTGCTGTTTGTAAGAAAATAATTTTACATAGAAATCTTACCTTTTTCCTTTCGGCTCTCTTGATGTTCAGTTTAGTCTGGACCTCGGCGGCCATTTTGCTGTATTCTATATCGCCAATTTTCCTCCTCAACTTCTTGCCCAATCTTCCAGCCAACTGTTTGGAGGGAGTGTTTTGTCCCTCCCCTGTGGACAATTCGCGAACTATGGCCGGTAAGATCACGTCGATGATTTTAAGGATATCATCTTTTTCTAGGGAACTGATGACGTGCAGCCACATTGTGAATATAGCCGTTCTCTGGAAGCAAGTTCATTTAGGAATTTTAATAAGTCATCGAGATTTTCAAAAAGAGAAGGGCATTTGAGTCAATCGCTAGGTTAAGTAGCTCTTGCTTCGGTGTCTAAATTCGTTCAATTCCATACAAGTATAGGTATAGTGTTCGGCACTCATTATTCTTCTTGGACACCTAGAAGAAAGTAATACATATCGTCACGTCGAATATTGTAAGCGTTTATAATATTTAACGTGCCAGATAATAGAACCATACCGCAGAATTAGTCATAAACTTACCTAAACATTAATAAAATGACCAAAGGCGTGTCAAGACACGCTTATACAGAAGGGTACCGTATCCCATACACTATAAACGTATTTGTAAAACAACCTCAAAAGTTGTTTTCCGATTTCGTTCAAAATAATTTCCCTAATGAGTTTTCAGCATGTTCTATCAACATGGAAATTTTCAAGTCTCTACGTCTAATAGTTTGGAAAGGATAGGGGGGAGGGGACCACCTCACGGACAGACAGACGGACGGACAGAGCGAAATTATAAGGGCTCCTTGTAGTACTATGGAAACCTAAAAACAACTATATCCCAGCCTTGGATGGGGATATCGAAGTAATTCTTAGATGGATAACGTTAAACGAAGCTGCCTGTATCATTAACTCACTTTAGACCCAAAATGTAATCGGTCAATTTATGTTTTAGCGTGCGATTTAGATTGACGTATTTCATGATGGCGTTTTAACCATACCTAAAATAACCACACTAACACGGATTGTCCCGATCTCAAATCTCATATTAGAAAACAGTTTCTACCAACCAGTAACTAATTCGAGCAAATAACCCGGCTGATAGATATACATGTATTCCATTGCTCTGTCGCCGAGCTATCTCTTACAACAGAACTGTGAAAACCATCAATGCATGGAGATTAAGTTGAAATATTAATATTGTGGACGATAAAAAAATTACCTGTTCCAGGGAACTTTAAGGTACACTCCAGATAGGGCGTAGTGAATTTGCAAAGTCGTTGTATATCCTGTTAAATACAGATGAAATCGACCAGCGACAACAAAAATCCAATTTAATCCTAAAACATTTTTACAGATTTGAATAATTTTCATTTACGTATTGAAAGAAGTACAGTAAAACAAACTATATAAATAAGTAAATTTATATAACATAAAGTCAAATGTAACTGAAACTTTATAATTTATGAATGAAACATCTATATAAATAAATAAATATATACAGGACTATATGACACACGGACATCTGTTCCTAAGGTAGACAACTTAATGCCTGTGTTATAGGTATTTCTAAAAAAAATATTTGTGTATAACAGGCGCCTGTTACCTATAACACAGGCATTAAATTGTCTACCTTAAGGACAGACGTCCGTGTGTCATATAGTCAAAAAAAAAATATTGGCCTAGTTTAAAAATGAAGAAAAATACAAAACGCAGACAGACAGACAGAGGGACGGACAGAGTGAAATTATAAGGGTTCCTTGTAATACTACGGAACCCTAAAAAGTACCCTTCTATGGGCTAATTAAAGGCTAAAAATGATGAATATAAATTAAAATGAGAGACCTAGTAAGTCAGAACGAGATTTTATTTATAGCAATGACTATGAAAGAGCCGTAATCTTTATTCCTTAAATATTTTCAATTCAATAAATGTTAGATGGACATGGTTCGGTTTAATGAACCACATAGTACAAAATGCTTGCGTTAGACAGATCGCAGAGCGGGTGACAGGTGACCGGTGCAGTGCATTGTACGAAATCATCCAAGAGTTACTATTGGTAGTACTCCTATTTACTTCCAATTAAAATCTGCGCACTGGAGCTTAAAACGAATAGAAAATATTTTTAACAGTTATATAAAAATGAAGCGCAAAATATTTTTAAAATCCTCCCCGCTAGTAAGGTTGGCACACTACAAAATTGCTCGCTAGTTAGCGGGCTAATTCTAACATTTCCGTCACATGTGTACTAAAATTGGTAAAAGTGTTAAGCATTTTGTAAGAAGATTATACATATTGCAAATGTTAAAACTTATACTAGTATTTACTTGTACTTTGTCTTTATTAACCTCAAGGACGTAAGAACTTAAAAGCACGGATATATAGAACTAATTACTTTTATATGAACCCACCACTTCACCATCCATCCACCACCATCACCAACAGAAATTCATCAAATTGTTATGGTATTCATATTGGTAGCACTGCCATCGCGATATGTCAGTGATGCCACCAATGCAAGCGGCCAATAACATTCGTCTTACATCATGATTATCGTCGTGGCAATACTGATTAACACTGAACACAGATGAAATGGAACAATGAGGCTTACTGAAAATAAGTCAATGCATCTACTTTTATAAGTCAAATTATAAGAAACAATTCTTATCGTTACTTATAAATGTGTATTATTAGTGATGTATATAGATGTGTATATTATGAATAAGTCGTATTGATGGTTAAATATAATTTTCATGTAGATGTGTCGGTATTCACATTTATTTAATACTTTTACGCGGTGACATTGTTAGCTTCATAAAAGGTATAAATATGGCCGCACACGCT
The DNA here is from genome assembly GCA_024363005.1 of Charaxes varanes. Taxonomy (NCBI): domain Eukaryota; kingdom Metazoa; phylum Arthropoda; class Insecta; order Lepidoptera; family Nymphalidae; genus Charaxes; species Charaxes varanes. Next base: position 71,456 of record JANCMC010026557.1, on the reverse strand, counting down.
GGTCTCTTTGGACTCAAGGACTTTGTAAACTTTTGTAAGCGTCCAAAAGATTAAAACCTTTAATTTTTCTAACGAAACCTCAATTGTCTTATCATAAATAAATTGAACTTAGTTATTCTACATCACACTTTAATAATGGATTATAAACCGTAACTACGTAGCTATAACAAGATAATGTATTAAAATTAAGTAAATTTTTAAGCTAAATCCAGGTTAAGATAGTATTTAATTTGCGAGTTTCGCAACTTATAATCTCAATTTTCTAAATTTAATATTTAGAACATATTTAAACAATTTTGTAAATATCAATTGTTCCACGATAAAGGGAAAGTCAGTTAACAAGAGAAGGTTTCGTGCAGTTTGAATATATTAACGGGTGTACGCTCGTTTCTTATAAGTTAGTTGTTTTAATAACAACTTTTTTGAAAATCGAAAGGATATTTGACGGTAAGAAAAACATGATGTTTTATAATGTTTTTTACAGTCAAATATACATAATATAACATGATTCCATGTAACTATAAAGAGATGACGATACATACTTCTCAAGTGTCGGCAGCGTATCTGGTTGTCCATGAGCGTTGATAGTCACTCAGGCGAGCAGAACAAAAAAAATGGCCAAAAGCCTGTCAAGACACACTTATATGGAAGGGTTCCGTGTCTGATACGCTATAAACTATTTGTTAAGTAACTTTAAAAGTTGTTGTCCGATTTCGGTCAGAATAATTTTACTCATGAGTTTTTAGCTTGTTCTATCAACATGGAAAATTTCAAGTTTCTGCGTCTTATAGTTTGGAAATGCCAGAGGGGGCTTCGTTTGCGTACGATTAGGTGGATAATGTTAGCGTGATGATATATAACCTATAGCCTTCCTCGATAAATGGCCTAGCTAACACTGTACTACTAGTATAGAGTATATATTTAGAGAATATTGGGAATTAGAAAAAAGAGAGATAAGAATCTCTTTCAATAAACGTAGAGTATTCACTAAAGAATCTATACTTAATATATAAAGCTGAAGAGTTTGTTTGTTTGCTTGAAAGCGTTAATCTCAGGAACTATAGGTCTGATTTGAAAAATTCTTTGAGTGTTAGATAGCCCGTTTATCGAAGAAGGATATTGTATATCATCACGCTAAAATTTATTCTTTTTTTTAACCTAATTTTACGCGGACGAAATCGCGGGCACAGCTAGTTGGTAATAAAACCTTTAAGTATGCATACGTCCTAGTTAACAGAGTGTGTGCCGATGTCCATAATTGGCTTAATACCTTGGATATTTTGACATTTTTATATACATCATTTCACTTAAAAGCCTATTAAAACTTAACAAACTTATCTAGTTATTTGTTTTATGTTTAGTGATATAAGACGTCCAAAAAATGTTGGGTAATTTTAAGTATAGAACACCTTTGTTTACTCTTGGAATAATGACGCAACTGCTTACAAAATATAGAGGAGTGCAGTTATACTTTTACCTAGGAATCTAGGGACTCTCAATGAATCTTTATCTAAACCCATTTTTTTTATTTAGTATAACAAAATTGTACAAAAAAATATATACCTTTTTAAACTAACACAATTTCCCCTTTTCTTAATTTTTTGTTAATTAAAAAAAAATTATTACCTGACAAGTAAAAGACTATTATTAATGAATGCTGCTATACTTTTTAAACGCGGTTCAATATTGAGTACTTTTTGAGTGTTTTTTTGTGTTACCGGTTCGTCTTCTTCTTTACTGAGAATTCATCTATTTATGTATGCCAACTGCATTGGCCAAAACTGCAATGAGCAGACGAACACGTATTTGGCAGAATCGAAAAATTTCTAATAACACTAAGAAGAAACCAATCCAAAGTCTGATTTTCTCCATATAAATAAATGAATATATAGGACTATATGACACACGGACGTCTGTTCCTAAGGTAGACAACTTAATGCCTGTATTATAGGTAACAGCTGCCTTTTATACACAATATTTTTTTTGGAAATATATAAATACATGTGGATAATACGCTCAGACTCGAGGCGGAAATCTTCGGTGCCTGCTGCCTGCTCGTCTGCCCCCTTGTAACATAAAAAAAGCACTTACGAGTAATAATTTAAAATTAACTGATCCGACCCTAAATCAGCTATTCCGGATAAGCCCGCCATAACCGGTTTACAAATTATAACCAAAGTTAGTTATAAAGTTACGGAATAACACGGATCAGCCAGGATTCCAAATTGTGTTAAAATAATTGTCAAACCGCTCCCTTTCCTTGAAATTAATTGCGTTGAAATTAGATTCGTTTTTGATTTATCAACATACAGATTTGAGATAACGTTACTGTTAATGTAAAATCCTTGCACATGTTTTTTAAAAACTATATATCGCACATCTAGATCTAAAGGGGGTCAACTCAAAAAAACACTTTTTTCAGAAAACGCGAAAAACTGATTACTAACAAGATTCAATAAAATATTTTATTAACAAACTATAATTAATTTCAGTTCAGTATATATTAATTTACATTCTAATCGAAGTGTTTATGGTGCACGGAATCCGTTGGAAACGTGAGATAGTTATTAAAATTAAATATCACGGTAATAGACAATTTACAATTGCGTAACGGAAATGATTAGAAAATTTTGTTATGTTGGGTTGTTTCGGTGACGGTTACAATGGAATTATACTTACCAGAATTTTGGCTTGCTTACTATTTAATATATGCGATTATAGTATTAAACATTTACTTCGAAATAAATAACATTATTGTAAAAAAGAAGATATTCAATTGTATTCTTGGTTTATGGCTTTTGTCTATGTCTACTGTGCATAATTTATTCCGCCAATGTCATGTTACTTGAGGAAAAGCATTAAGGCAAACTCAGAAGCGGATCTTTACGTAAATTCAAATTTAGGTCAAAACATTAAAACCGGAACGGGTTCCTTTTAAAATATATCAAAAGGCATTTAAAAAATAACTCCGAGGATAGCTTTAAAAAATTCTATTTTGGCAGAGACGCCAGATTTAAAATGTCGTCGCTTTTCAACAATTTCGTTATTTTGTGATAGCCCGCCATTTTGTTACTGCTCCGTTATTTAGGTAATTAATTTATTCGAACATACATTGCTCTAAACATTCTCACTTTTCATAACTGTATACATAATAATGTACCCCGACTCCGTTCTAGTGATTTCATTGATTTTGTAAAATTTTGAGGGTTTTAATTTTTTTAATGCGGAACACTAATTATTTTTTTTGAACCAAAGTAGCTGCATCTGCGAGCCCTCTGGTGTAGCAGTTGTCCATGGGCGTCGGTAGTCACTAATGTGAATGCCGTCTGCTCGTTTGACCTTTTGTTATATATAAAATAAAAATGCATGATCTTAAAAAGCAATATGTCAGAGTTATTCCGTTAGACAATCAATATTTCCTTTATTTTGTACTAAAATTGTAAATAAAAATGATAATTACGTACAAAGAAATAACGTATGAAGAGCTTTACCACATAAGCCGTCCGTAATCCGAAAAAAAGAAAGTATAACTTCGAAAGCAAATGCTCCGCCGAGGATATGGAATTTCGCGAGTTACCGATAAAAAGTTGGATATTTTAACCATAAGGAAGAAATTCAGTCTGTACGCTATTGTAATCCTTTTACCATTCATCTTTGCAGACACGAAGCCAGGAAGCGTCAAAGCTCTATGGATTTTACTTAAAAATACGACAATGTAACGTCATTGGGATAAAGATTTAGGAAACTTTATCCCATGCATTTCTTGTTTGATAAACTCCTCTATGACGTTCGAGAGATGTTTTAAAATAAATTAAAACCTTTTATAAAACATAAACTCAAGGACGATAAAGGACTATTTGAATGATGAAAATGGTGATGACAAAAAAAAGCCCGACTGAGTTTGTTGCGGGCTGTTCTCGGCGCAGGGCGCGAGGCATCCTTGTATACTTGGCGTTTAAGACGTAAATTTTATCAAAAAATTATTTAAAAAATCATTAAAAAAAATAATTACTAACTACATTTAAAAATATATACAAATCAAAATTAATTAACACGGTACCTACTCGTTATAAATAATTAAAAATTTATAAAATATTTTGAAATTCCACAAAACTTTCCACACTGCTTAGACCATGTTTCATTGTCACCTGTACCTACTTATACCAAAAATAATATAGGATATGAAAGGACATGCTTTCTGGCACTTAGACCGTCCCGATCTTATTATGATCGGAATTTTAAAGCATATTATTTCCCAAATTCAAGCAACGTATCAGCGAGATGCTGTAATTACAGTAGTTCATGAGCCTTGATAGTGTGCCTTCATATAAAATAGGTTTTTTGTGGGGCTAAGAGGTGCTAACCTTGGTGGCCTTAAGGCTGTTTCATAAGGTTTTGGGGCTTGTGAGTCAGATGCTCACTGCATCAAACTCACAAACCCCTTCGAATATCACCCCATCAGTCTTCTCGTGGGTCATTGAAGATAACGACTAATGAGAAGAAGAGTCTGTGAAAAGTTGAGATAAACTATCCTTATGAGGCGTTAATTTCCGAACGTTGACGTTCACCTGGCCATTTCTGAGACGTTGCGCATTGGTGGCTTATACCATGGCGTAAACCGGAAATGGCGCCATATCGTAAACCGGAAATTTATATACGTATGAGTGTCATCGTATTCTAAGTTCATTTAATAATTAAAGTGGTTTACTTAGTAACCAAGTTTTGCTTGGCAGGTATTTGGACAAAGTTTTTTTGCCACTATTTATATTAAACTGGCTATGCCTGCGACTTTGTCCGCGTAAAATTAGGTACAAATAATATATTCAATTTAAGTGTGATGATATATAATCTTCCTCGATTAATAGGTTATCTAACATATTAACATTTATTTGACATAGTGTAACTTAATATGTGATTTTGTTCATTTCAAATCTTTCATTGACTAAAAAAGTACCTTAATTTTTATACGAATCATTTTATTATTCATATATTAAACATCGTTCTACAAAATGATTTATGTTATGATGCCCTAACCGAAATGCTTTTTGAGATGTCAATTCGAATATCCGAACGCCGCCGATCGCGTTCCCGCTTCCGTGACGTCACGTAATGGCGGCTCGCGTCAGGAAATGGCGCGACGACAGAGCCAGGAAACTTATACCCCGCGACTTATGTGACAGCCGTTTCAAAGCCTGTATCAATTTGTAATTTAAAGTGACTTTAATTATAATCAAAGTGAAATGTTTGTTTTTGTTAATACACTATAAGTTAGCTTCTATCTGCTAACGAAATAGAGCTCACATATTGTATATTAGGTAACATAAGTTGACATCTAGACAGACAGACCGGACGGAACCCCAAACATCATTATTTTTAAATAGATTACAATTATCGTAATACAATTTCTGAGCGCGAACTCTGAACTACATCTTGATGTTACCAATTTCCCGCCATAAGTTAAAGGTACGCGTACACAGATTAATAATCTTATTTTTAATCTGAGTGTAATCTATTACTAATCTAAGTTCGCAAGTAACGGTAGCACAGATAACCTTTCACGTGTCACTACAAAGAAGTAATCGGCTACGGACATTCGAGTTGATACATCCTATATTGATATTAAATAACCGATTCCATTAGGTATCGGTTATTTAATATCAATATAGTATTAATCAGACCAAGACATTAAAGTGTTTGTACATTTTTGTCCTTGAAGTCCACAAAGTACTACAAAACTTTGTGAAGGTTCACAAAGTCCCCGGCTATACTACATGATCATTGGAATGAAGTTATGTCTGGCTGCGGCAAAAAATAAAAGGAATCTATTAAATTTGCGACATTTGAGTTGTAATACAAGTTATTTATTTATGAAAGTAGTGTAAATTCTTGATTGTAAAATCGTAATGAAAGATTGAATTTTATTCTCGTTGAGATTATATTGAACGGATTTTATTACAAAAATTTTAAAGAAACAATAAGACGTAATAAATGAAATGTAATATAACACTATAACAATACTGTAATCCCCCTTATAACACGGTAGGTTATTCCACATTAGAGGAAAACGCGTTGCAGAATTACTCTCGTACAACGCGCTTGTACGGCCCCAAATGCATATAATATATTCTTCTTATCTTAATATATATAAATTATGCGTCAGGTTGTTTGTCCGCGATGAACTTCTAAACTATTAAATCGATTTTAATCAAATTTACACACTATGTGCAGTTTGATCCAACTTGAAAGATAGGATAGCTTACATCTCGATTTATAGTCGCAAATAAAAATTAGTCGGTGAAATGTATACACGTACATAACTTCCGAACGACTGCACCAAATGGGATAATTTCTTTTTTGTTGTGTTCGTTATTGTTAGGGCAAGG
>JANCMC010026557.1:43127-64973 GCA_024363005.1 Charaxes varanes | reverse complement strand
CACGTACATAACTTCCGAACGACTGCACCAAATGGGATAATTTCTTTTTTGTTGTGTTCGTTATTGTTAGGGCAAGGTTTGTATAATAAAAAGGAATGGCAAAGCGAAAGCGAAAAGGAAATTGAATGGAACGGGAAATTATGTTATAGGATAATAGAATGTAGTAAATAGTAAGTAACCTGACGTTCGGGCAGTACAACGTCTGCCGGGTCCGCTAATATTATGCATATTAGAATAATATAAGAGCACCGTGATATATGCGGGATAACAGTGTAGTTTATACATGGAGGAGGGTAGTTGTTCATAAGACTATAAATACAGAGACAATCGGGTATGCGGGAGAGTTGTGTTACGACCGTTGACTAGGTAACAACTATCTAAGTACATTGTGATCAGTATAATTACGACGCGTGCATACACCAATTTGGTGAGTTATAATTACAGAAAATATCTAATAATATTTACGTAGTATCAGTGGATACTATAGACAGTATGTATATTCATGATACTTTATGGGAAATAGAATATTATTTCATTGTTATAGTGAAGAATGTATCGAAGAATCTAATACAAGAACTAGGACGGTAACAATTTCAGCAAATAGCTTCTTTATAACCGGCAACATTTCATTCGCAATATCGTTTCTATGTTGCCGTTTCGAGTGACATTTATACGTTTTCGTTGAAAAGATTCGGAGTTTTCCTTCCAGGAATCTTGAATTTTATTATCTACTAGTCTCTCCACGCGGCTTCGTACTCGTTTTTTTTTCTATGCCGGAGCCAGACATACCTCAAAGTGTTTGTAAATTTTTGCCCTTGAAGACTATAAAGTTCTACAAAACTTTGCGCAGCTACACAAATTCATGGGGCACACTACATGATCATTCAATTGAAGCTATGTCTGGTTCCGGCGTTATATTCTTCTGGAAAGGTATGTGTGTATGAAGGGTGTCTGTCCGTTCTGTAAACTCTACTCCTGACAGTAAAAAATTTCATCCGTTCCCGTTGGGCGCCCTCAGTAATTGATCAACCGCGTTATTACTAAATCTTTTTATTGAAAAAAACTGTTGTGGTTTTACAGAACAGTTTTTTTTATATGACACACGGAGTTTTCTATAGGACTATATGACACACGGACGCCTGTTCCTAAGGTAGACAACTTAATGCCTGTGTTATAGGTAACAGCCGCCTTTCTGTCGAACACACTGTCAAAATTTTTCAAATCATAAACTTGAATGCAAGGCCATTTGAATTGCATTTAAGTTTGGGTTTTTATTTAAAGTACTTCTGTCTTTATTCACCAATACATATTTCCTATGTGTTAGAGCAAGACCAACTTATTAAAGCTAAGAAATATCCGAGCTATCTTGTGGCGTCATATTAAGTAATTTTATTTTTACGGACAAATTTGGGATGCAAAACGCATTGAAAAATACGCTTGTGTAATTAATTTTTACACTATTTTTTTTTTACCTCAAACGAATTCCTTTTCGTAAAAAAAAATACCGATTACTGTGTATAGATTTTGCCGCCAAGTTTGAGCGTTGAAAATTTTGCTTTATATGAACTAGTTATTAAAATAATCATGTGTGTTTGAACCTTAAGTGTAGCTATAATATATGTATATAGACATACAAGTTATAACAAATATAGGCTTTGAAAGTATATGAATTTTATATGTATAATGGAGTCATATCTAAGTTTGCCAAACAGGCATTTCCAATTTTCAGAAATAGCATAAAAGCTACTTGAAAACTGTTATTATTTCTTCTGATATGGAAGCAATCAATTTAATGTTAAATAATGTTATCTATACTATAAAGCTGAAGAGTATGTTTGTATAATAAAATAGGCTCAGAAACTTGCTCAATTTATTCATTCTTATCATTGGTTATTTCTAGGTTTGCCAACCAAAAAAACAGACATGAAGTAATTACTGAACAACTTAATACCGTATTAGTAAAAACGGAATATGTAAAAAGACTATAGATAGGTGAAATAGTATTTGCCGCATTTATCGGCTTCTATATTCAAAAACTTCGCTATTGACACCAAGTCCGCAAATTCCTTATCTTCTCTGGAGTCGTAAGATTAAAAAGGTCTAGAGGTTTTCGCAATTATACGCGGTCAGGGAACAGCTATTCTATCATTTGAGTACAAATCTTTGTCAATAACAGAAAGGATTTTTTGTACCTTATTTATTTAACTAATATCTAAAAAATGTATTTATTACCTTAAGGAGTTTTTAATTTAAAAGTATTCCTATAAGCACTTTAAAGTAATATTTGAATTTTATCCTAAACTGATGAACAGAAAAAAGTTAAAACTTTTTTCTGTTCATCAGACAGATGAACAGAAATAAGGTTTTAACTTACGTTTTTGCTATGAGTATCGTTTATATAGTCATATACAATTTTCGTTGAACTGAGGTTTGTTATGTTCAGGTTAGGTTGGTTTAAAATTCGTTATAAAGAGGTAAAATAATAGTTTTATACCGATAAGGAACACCTGTTACGTTTCTGAGCGATTTTAACTTAAATCTTTAACAATAGTGACGAGTAAAAGTGTTTACATTACTTTCCATCAAACAACAATGATTGTTTTGCGAGCAAAAGCGTGTCGAAACATGTCGCGACATGAATATAAGATTAAGAGTTATATATTGGTTCCTTTATATAAAGGTTTTGGGTTGATAAAATTCGTTGATTAGAGGTATGAATACTTTTTCTTCATAGTTGAAAATTCTTTATAAAGAGGTTGTTGGCAAAAAATGTTCGCATTGTACAGGTATATTTTATATTGGCTCTTATGGACAATTCAAGGTACTTGTACTCTTCAAGGCATAGCTTGTTGCCAAATTTCTTGATTCTAGGTCAATGGGAAGTACTCCAATACTTTTTTTCAAATACAACAGTATTGGAAATGTGACATAAATGACCAAATCTTTAGATTGTGTACACTTAGAGGGTTGATTTTTTTCACAGCTTCAAGGGAACACAGACCTCATTATTTGGTAGTAATTTAAACTTTATAGCTCTATGCTTCCCTGAGGAAAAGGATCTTGACAGACAGACATAAATGGATGAACAATTAAGTGATCCTATAAGAACTCCTTGTTTTCCTTTTAGAGGTACAGAACCCTAAAAATAAATCATGAATGAAATAATAGAAGACATTATTGCTTACCTTGAGAATTCCATTTCAGATCAATTTTAAGATGCAACTTCCCTTTACATACATTATTGACACCCCCACTGAATAATGTAGTAAAATCACTTTAATGTAAACAGTTTAATGCATATTCAAAGTCTAGTTACATCTAACAGTTTTTTTTTATATTTGTTTCATTGTGTATAGTAAAGTTTTCATCGGAAGGAATACACATTTTTTTTTTAATTTGACATTTAGACAGATACATTTCATTTGATGTATAATAACCATTGTTTCTTTAATACACAAACTATTGAGAAAACAACTCAATTAATTTTAGTAATTTTCAGCTACTCTTTTATTGAGTTGGAGTTTTGATATGCCAAAAATATAGACTTCGTTTATTATATGATATTAATATATATATTTCGTTAAAGAAGGTTCAAATACGAAATCGAGAGTCAAGCCGGTTTTGCCGGCCGAACTTGCTCCGCGGATTGCAAGTATGCGGGTGCCTAATAGATTTACGTTATTAAAAAACTTTGGGGATATCAGGAAGCGAATTACAAATGTATAATATATTTTTATTCTTGGTACAACGACATCTATCGTTCTATTTGACAATTAATACAATACAGGATGCTGGATGAAAGCCGGCTGCTCGCACGACTACTCGCTGCCTTATTACATAAAAAAATGTAAAGGTATATTTTGTATTTGATCTAAGGGATTTTGAAAAAATCGTTAAATTGAAACATTCGTTATATTCAGGCTCCTTATATGAAGGTTACACTGTATTATTATTATTAACTAATCGTAAGAACTAATAAAATTTCATACTAAGTCACCTGACAACGTAGATTCATCTCACTGTGACAATATAGAGGGCATGTCGAGGCCCCTTCCCTTTGTTCTCTCAACTGCAGTCCTCAAGGATCCAGATAAGTAGTACAAGAATTGCCCGCAGCTTCAAGGATCCATAGTCTTTCGACCTTGGATAGGACATTCCTAAGAGATTTAGTCAGGAGAAAACTGGAGATGTTTAATAAAGCTATACATTTAATTTTTTTGTCTCTGTCTATCTATCTTCTCTTTTATGTAAATAAAAATGAATCAACGAAATGTACGTATGCGGACTTCTGAACGACTGCACCAAAATGGTATTTTTTTTTCGTGTTTGTTATTGTCAGGAGAAGGTTTGGACAATCAAAACATTTTTGTCTGTCTATTTGTTACGGGTAATTTCTAAAACGGCCAAATCGATTTTGATGGAAACTTCCCTGGTAGGGTATATAGAGTAATATAGAGACTAAGATTTAAGAAGGAACGGACAAATTCCCAGAGTGCGCGGAATAGTAAACCTGTACAAAACGTTAAAACTTTTTGCAAATTCCACCAAGAAAGTGTTTTATCATTTTGGATGACAGTTCCTATTTAAAGAAAATTTGGTAAGAGCTATTGTTTGATATTAACGTAATGCATAACAAGCAAAAATGAGCCTTTTAACTAATTGACGTGCACGCGACATTCGACCTTAGCGTGGCAAACCAATTACTTGGTTGATTATACATAATGTATCCAATACACAAAAAGATGTGATGAAATCTGATTTAGTTTCTGTTTAACAAAAGCAACTATTTGTTTTAGATGAATGCAAAATGATTATGCTGGTCAACGGAAAGCGGTACTACTATTACCGGGGTTATACCTATTACAATTAGTATTTGATTTCATTTGGTTATGTCACAACTAATGGTTAATTTTTGAAGCCCATCTTTCGGGTCTATTTCTATAGAAATCTAGCTTCAATTTAAATAAAAAAAGGTTGGGATGATTTTCGCTAAGGATTCCCAATGGATTTTAAGAGAAATGTTTGAAAGTATTTAAAAACTACTTATAAATAACGTTTTTTACAAAGCTTTATATTTGTGAAAGTACCTAGAAATTAAAGACAACGTATTGTTGAAGTCTCTTTTTGGAAGGAAGTTTTACTTCGATAAGCAATGTTTTAAAGTGATTGTCTCTATCTTTAAATTGTCTGTAAAAATCAGTAAAAACAACAGCTCTTTTGCTCTTATCAGTCACGATATCACTAAGAATACTAATAAAATCATAGAAAACACGACCAGAAGGCCAGCAGATGCGCTGCCGGCCCTTAATGACGAGTTTAGGCCACCCGGAAGTCTCACAAACCGAACAAAACGCGACAACAACACCATCACTAGACGTGACAGCATTGCCGTCACTTCACGCCGATCTTATGTTAGAAAGAGGTACTGGTACCCGGACGCGCCGGCCCAATTCGGCTACAAGCATGGCGCTACCTCTATTCAATTACTAGATTGTTTCACCGGCCGCATTGTCCCAAAATAAAATTCCATATCTTAGGATATATCCACATTGTGCATAGTAAGCAGTTTATAATGCAATTATTATATTACATAGATATACATTTATACTTTTACCTATATATCCATTTTTTTCCAAATCGACCAGTGGAAGTACAAAAGCATCGCCATGGGAGGAAATTGATAACCGATAATTTGAGCACAATCAGGTACACAATCAATTGAACAGAGAACAAAGGGCGGCGCTCGTATCTGCCGAAATCCACCAGTACAAAGGTACGGAAATAGCCGGTTACGGGGCGAAACACAATGGCCGAACCGGGAGCCGGATGAAAAAACGGACGTGTCAATAATTAACCGTGCGATTCGCCCCGGTGCCGGGGGCCATCCGAACTGTACACCGGAGTTTTTAATAACGCGCATTGTTAGGGTACAATAGGGGCGAAACCCGCTGTTGTAGCTGGGGTGAAAAATATTAGCGACCCCGGCGGCCATGTGAGAATTGCATGTGCAAAATGTCCAATCTGAAATGCACGTACCTATTAACATATGATTTGCATGTACTGTTTCGCCCCAGGCGTGAACTGGCTGAAAATGGCTATGTTTATAATGCTCTAGCTGTATCCCGCGACTTTGCGTGAGTTCAGTGATTTCATAAAATTATTTTTCTATAAGTAAAGTTGTACTTTAACCCACATTTACTACCTACAATACTATTTTTGGTTACACGCATGTGTTATAAAGATTCTTACTACCTAGCATTATCCCGGTACAGTGCCAGGGTCCGCTTAATTGCAGAGGATGTTGCTGTAAGGCGTTGAGATAACCGACTACCGTTTGTTATCATCCCCGGAATCCCCACAATCCCTAAGTGACCCACTGTTTTACATGCATTTCGAAACAGTGAGGTCGGATGTTTGAAAACCTGTGTTAGAATTGGTCACCCTTCTATCACCCAGCCGCGGTACGAACTGCTTAACCTAAGGATCGACTCAAATACCGGTAGCTTAGCTTCCTCTGTCTCTGATGTATCATAGGAAGTGTTTAGAGGACTTGTTCGCATTAATACCGACAACTGAATTTCACCACAGGATGCCGTGACAGACCTCGACGTTTCGCCCCATCACCTCGATGCCCTAAAGTTCACAACCATGCGATTTTCTAGAAACTTCCCTCGCACAATTTCTCTGTGGAATCAGTTATTATCTCCGATGTTTCCGAACCGATATACGATTCGACTTAGGGACCTTCTAGAAAAGAGCATACTCATTCCTCAAAGACCGGCTACGCATCTGCTGCCTTCTGGTAGTGCAGTTGATTTACCCCTTTTATATATTAAAAAGAGGCCGAGAGCGTGTCAAGATGCTTGTACAGAAGGGTTCTGTATTTGATACGCGATAATGGTATTTTTTAAATAACTTTGTAAATTGTTATTCGATTCCGCTCAAAATAATATTCCTAATGATATTTATTTTATCAATAGGAATAATTTCAAGATTCTACATCTAATAGTATAGAGATGCTAGAGGCGGACAGACGGACGAAGCAAAACTATAGGGGTTCGTTGTAGGACTGCAGAACCCTAACACAGAAAGCAAGACGCGAAGTCCCTATCCGTTTGAAGCACAAATAGTTGGAATAGTATTTTTATACCATCACAACTGATGTATCACTAAATTCTTTGATGTCCGTCGTAAAAATTCGCCTCTCTATTGACGTACTACAGTTACTCGACCATAACTTTTATGGTGAAACAAAAAGGGGTACACCAATTCGTGGCATTATATTTGTGGCAATGAGATATACCGCGACGTCGCCCGCCGCGCCATCTGATAAAGGGTTGTCGCACCGCGCGATACCGAACCATCGCTCCGCTTTCCGATAACGTTTATTAGGCACGGACATTAGCGGCGCGACTCCATTGTCACACGGCACTCTGACATGACGTTTGAATGAATGATTTATTTATTGTACACTACTGGGCCGATTTGAAAAATTGTTTCCGTGTTAGCTGGCCCATTTATCGAGGAAGGTTATATATCGTCAAGATAGAAGAGTATATATATCATCACGCTAAAATTGAATCTTTTTGTTTTTATCTAATTTTACGCGGACAAAGTCGTGAGCACAGCTAGTTCAAAATAACTCAAACTTAAATGCACAGGCGGGCTTATTACAAAAATAAATCTTTTCCGTCCAACCTTAAGGCTCACTAAGTGTTTTTAGGCAAGCTGTGGAAACCTACAAGTGGGTCTGTAGTATAGCGTAAAATATAATTACTGCAAATTATTTTAAGTCATAATCAACCTGTTGGTACTCGAAATCTATATAAAAAAAATAACTTCCAAAATGTAGGTATGTACATGCATAACTTTCAAACGACTATACCAAATTGGATAATTTTTTTTTCGTTGTGTCCGTTATTGTTGGGACAAGATTTGTATAATTAGAAATGTCTGTCTATCTTTTTGTTAGGGGTAACTTTCGGATGTACCTAGTAGAAAAGGGAATTGAAAGAGAACTGGAAAGGAAAATGGAAGGGAACGGAAAAATATTATGGAATTATAATTGTATGAATTAATAATATATACCCAACGTCGGGGCAGGACAACGTCTGCTGAGTCCGCTAATAAATAAATAAAAACGAAATTTCGTACCTCTCGACAACGCAGCCGCGCCCCGTAGATCACCATAAAAAATGTAATTCGCGTGTCACGAGGAACAAATGCTTTCGGACGCGATCGTAAATCTTGCAGCCGTTTTATTCGTCGTTAGTCACCGTACCAGCGGTAGCATTTTAACTATCTTGACGTCCAATTGTGAATTTATACCGTAGGTACAATTTACAAATTAAGGGTAAAAATCCTTGGAGTTGAGTCGCTCCAGTTTTATACTTTGCATTTAATATTTACAATAAAATAGGTAAAAAATCTTTTAAAGTTAAACACTTACACTTAAGCTACTTGGTTTCACTTAAAGGCAAAGTAAAGTGGTAGGCAGCACTAAAAAGAAAATAAAATTTATAAGTCCAAGACCGATAGGTTCATCTTGTATCGTTTAGAAGTTCTTACATAAATCTTCCGACTCCATCATCAGACCAGCTCCATAGCACCGGAGCAGAAGAGTGTTTGCGAAGCCAAAACAATCATTTGTTTGGCCAAACTCGATGAGTTTACCTTGTATTTTGTAGAAGTTCCTATGGCCACCAATCCACTCCATTATCAGATCAGATCCATGTCTCTATATGAGACGAATTTCTTAGCATTCCATGGATTCACCGTGCGGGTGCCGGGCCCATCGCGTTGCAGAGGAAGGAACCATAGCAGTGCCCGGGACTTGTGACCCAGGTGTAGGTTTAGGAGCGCGCTCTTGTTCAATCCGATTTCTTACAATGGAATAAATTACAAAATTAAGACTTAGCACTAGTTGTACAAATCTCTATTTTTTTTACGTTCAAGTTAGTTAAATCTATTTAATAAACATAAACATCTGTAGAACCTAGAATTGAGTATTGAAATAGTTACAAAACTGTATATTTATACAATAATCAAATCTTAATAAGCAATACAATTCAGTAAAAAATAAAAAAGATTACGCAACTAAAACTTCATTAAAGCTTGTGTTGAGAGTTCATTAAATAAGAGCTCGCATATAGAATTATTTTCAGCATAAACTGAGTTTTCGATATTTTGCTTACGTATTACGTTACGGAAAGTCATAAAAATTGTAAAGGACCTTACGACACTAAACGATCTCTTATAAATCGCCAATCAATAACCATATAATTATACAGGTATAGCAATGAAAATTTTGTGAATCTTATAACTGGGATTATTTTTTCTAGGAATAACTTTTATTTTAATTACCGCATTATAAATTAACCTAATTAAATAGCTTGTCTATTTAAACAAATCTTTTTATGCACAGATAATGAAAAAATTCAGGTTTCTTTTTCATTAAGATAATGCTGAGATTGCTAAATAAGCATTTTGACCGACTTCAAGAAAAGGTGGGGGTCTTTAATTCAACTGAATGTTTCTTTTTGTTCTTAGCCATTTATGTGCCATCAGTTTAGCGGGTTCATCATCATTCATCATTCATTCATTTATTAGACCATCATCAGCTCTTTCCGTTCGGCTCGATCCTTTGGCTATGCGGAGAGATGTGGGCTCACTCTACATCTTTTAATTGATTCTTGAGGTCTATATTGATTTTCTATATTTATGTATGTATGCACTTTAAACGTAGAATATTTCATATATTGAACTAAATAGTAATTTATAAAATTGTCCAAGAATGAAATGAATTGCCGAAATAATCCAATCAATCTCACAAACGCACTACTGACTGAGATATATATAAACATCTCATGCAATGGCTATGAGAGGAAATGAGAAAAAAACGTGCGCGCGCATCTCTCTCTCTCTCTCTCTCTGTCTCTCTCTTGCTCCTAAAGTAATATACGAATCGTAACTCACTTTTTTTCTATCTTAAGCAACTTATATGTCCTTCTCAACTTCTATTCGCCTCGCCCGACCATACTTTCGTAAAGCTCTCGTCACGCATTCAACAGCTTACTCCTCGAGTCAAGCCGGCGATGTCCTTGGTCAATTTAATGTATTTATAACATCGGAATTGCTGTGTCTATACAATCGTATGAATACAAACTACACATTATTGTGTTTACAATGGCTGGACTATTAGTCTTAACAATTTAGACTAAAAAATTATCGAACACACAAAAAGTTCCTGACTCTTTGACGAAACATCATTGTGACCAGAAAAATATCCTGAACAACATAAAAACATAACAAAGTGGTTATTGTTTGTAGTGTTTGTTTCAAGATGTCGGAGATTATTCCTGTTTGAAAAAACTAAATTGATTATACAAATATATTAGCGCCAGATACTTAATTTTATTAGTAAGTGTTATAAACTAAAATTATCTTTACATATATTACAATATATGTAAAGCTTACAAAAAAAAAAGTGTGATGAGGCTTCGCCTTTGATAAATATGTATGATATTTTTTAGAGGGTCGCTAACGACATATCGTTTTATAAATACCAGAGATAGCACAGACGCGATGTGGAGATAAAATATACATTATTCGTCCTACTAAGCAGTAGTGTTATCATTAATCACTACAAAACTGATCAGAAAAGACGCCTTCTTTGCTTAGAACCAAAACAGTGCAATAAATTTGTATGAAATTTTATTACTTCACTGTTTTTTTTATTATAAATCTACCAAAGAGGTTGAATGTCTCACATTAAGTTTTATATAAAATATATGGATTGGGTCAAAAAGATACGGGCTGAAAATAAAAATCGACCGAATAAATACGAAAAAAATAAAACAAATGCGAGCATTCTATACTATTTTAGAGTTTTAATACAACATATTTAGCTTGAGTAAGATTATTTTCCATGAACGGATATTGAAGTTGTTACGCCTGACGTAAATATTTAATGGTGGGGATATTTCCTTAAGAGTAAGAATTTAAAAAAACTGTTTATAATAATATATACTCTCGCAAATTCGATCCTATTTAAATTAAAAAGTCAATAAGCAGTTACAAAATAACGGTTAGTATAACGTTTTCACAATAATATAACCAAAAATAAATTAATTAAACTATGCGGGTAGAAAAATCACACAAACACAAACTAATTATATCGTCAGCGACTAATGACGATTTATCACAAATGATTAAAATCAAGAATGATTGTTTAAGAATGATTACGATTTTAAAGAGGCGCTGACATGTATGTTATAACTTGCACATGCAGAATTGACATATCCTACATTGCGCACGTAGGTATGGTAGAGCTACGCCTATGTATTGCGTTCTATAAAGTATTTCGTATGTTTATGGAAATACTAGCTTATGCACCTGACTTCGGTTGTCTTAATTTCCGGAAAAACATTTTTTTAGCTTGAATGTATCCTATCTCCTTTCCTATATGGATTATATGCCAGAATTATCATCAATTATAATTATCAATTGAGTACTTAGGTCTAGAATAGACATATAGCTATTCCCTTTCTTTACCGTAAAATTCCTATCAAAATTGGTGAGACCGAAGTTTTTTTACAACTCATATAAAAACAGAAAGAAAGACAAATTTTTGAAACAGACTGGATTTAAATTGAAAGTTTGTAACATGTCTGAAAAAGAATTAAGTAAAAATTATTGATTGAGTCTGTGTCTGTGTTTGATTTCCGAGTTTACTCGAGTAATAAGTTGAACTAAAGATCCTCGGTTGGTAGAAATTCGGCCAGAAATCTTTAGATTTGCGTAACATATGCTTATTTAAAGCGATGGATAAAAATGTTATTATTATGCCGGAGCCAGACATAGCTTCATTTGAATGATCATTTCTATGATCATGTATTGTGGCTGGGTACTTTGTGTAGCTGCGCAAAGTTTTGCAGTACTTTGTAGACTTCAAGGACAAAAATGAACAAACACTGAGCTATGTCTGGCACCGGCATTATTACAACGACATTTGACAAATGGTTGTCATGACTGCGCTTCGACATCCTATCATAATATGTATTTAAATTATAAATCGTTTGGTCTTATTTCATAATTTAACATATTTATAATGCATATTTTATAAAAATATTAAATTCAGTTTTAGAAAGCCCATTTATCGCGGAAGGCTTATTCAAAATCACTCTAAAATTGAATCTTTTTTTACCTAAGTTTACGCGCAAAAAGGCGTAAGCAAAGCTAGTATCAAAATTAAAGTGTTGATGTCATTTGTAAAATCCAATTTTAAATCTCGATCATCCAGGTATTTATTTCAATTGCAATCATTCTTCATACAATTGAAGGTACAAAGGAACTGAATGTGGAAGGATACATTTATTAAAGCATTTGGGCTGGCTGTCATCGATAAATCATTTTGGCGCTTAACTGCTAACTAATTGGTTAGCGGTAACGTAATTTTAATTGTAGTATCATTTCAAAATGCTAAGAACCTTGGATTGTCAAGAACCGGTCAAGATTTTTAAAAGCTTATGGTATGTAATATTCTCAATATTAGGGAATTGAGAGATGTCCCAACCTACTTCCTGTAAACAAAAAGTGACTATTATTTTTTTCAGGCCGAATAAGTAATGTTGGCCCCTTATTCGGAGCCTATCAAAACCTGTTTTTAATATTCAGCTTTATGGGCAAACATAATTTACATATTTATTTTTTATTTTTAAAGTAACTATTTGTATAAAAAAAAATACAAAATGTAAAAGACATCATACCACAAGCTCTGTGATAAGCCTACATCTAATGTCTTAAATAAAATCACAAAAATCATTCATCTCGGGAATGAGAGGTTACAGATATTGTCATCCACATCCCATTCTTGTGCACGCAATGTATTGTGAATATTGGGAAGCAATCGTCAACAAAATATTAACACGAAAAACAAGGCAACAACCCTAACTTTATTAATTAATTAGCTCTTTTAAATTCGAGATTTATTTAACTAAAAATTTTATTTAATAAACTCTGATACATGGTCCACCCGGATTGGGCGGACCAATTCCCGGGCTAAGTGCACCGCCTGGGCTAGCTGGACCACCAGGGATAGGTGGGCCTGGTGCTGGCGGGCCCGGTGCTGCTGTGGGCGGCGCTTGGGGACAGTGGAGTTGGGCACCGCCCGGGTTGGCCGCGGCTGTTCCTGACGCAGGTTATTTTTTGAAGACTGACTTGAATGCTCATGCTACCTCTACTCTATCATTTTTTTAATATTATCCCCCCTCTCTCTTTTCTCCACCTCTCCCTTTCTCTCTTTCCCTCTCTCTCTCCCTTCTCTCTCCCTCCTTGTTTCCTCGCGTACGCGCGATGGTGTTTCTAAATTTCGATTGAATAATCTTTTCATCTGTCTTATCGCTTGGTATAATTGGAAGTTACCCCCCAATTAACATTATCGCATATTCTTACAATAAGTTAGTTGAAAATATTTGTTTATTACTCAAATTATACCTATAACACAAGCATTAATTTGTCTACCTAAGCCACTGACGACCGTTATTTAATATTTCTATATTATTATTTTTTATATTTGTTCTGTTATTGACTGAAACATAATTTTATCATAGGAGCCGCCAATCAACTCCCACCTCAACAAATGGGCGCTCCGCGCGCCGCCAGCGAAGCCCCCGCCGGGGACCAGGCCGCGGCGCCGCAACAGAAGAAAGACGAAACTGTAAGTATCTGGACTAATTACAAATACATTACAAAGTGACGTTAATCGGGTCCCACTGTTATACGTGCCTTCCGAAACACGGAGGAGGGCGGATATCAAATATAAACCAGTGCTGGAATGCGTCATACATCTATTACCCGGTCGCAGCGAGAGCGACTTAACCTAGCGATCGACTCCAATGCCGACCCACTCATTAGGCCACAACCTCCTCCTCTGTGTACATTGTCTATTTTCTATATTTATTTTGTAGGTAATTCCACCCGAGCTGTCGGCCAAGGCCGCGGAATGGACGACCCACCGCGCCCCCGACGGCCGACCCTACTATTACCACGCGGCCACCAGGCAAAGCGTATGGGAGAAGCCGGCGCCCCTCAAGGAATTGGAAGGTGGGTTATATACTTAGCTGATTATATAGAAATCAGTTGTTATTCGCGACTTTTTCCGCGTAAAATTAGGTGAAAAATTTTAGCGTGATTATATATAACCTATAATACATTCCTCGATAAATGGACTATCTAACAGTGAAATAATTTTACATATCGGACCAGTAGTTCCCGAGATAAGCGCGTCCAAGCAAACAAAAAACACTCTTCGGCTTTTTATATTAGTATAAGAGTAAGATACAATCATTATATACCTATTTTTTTTTTTAAATAAATCTTTATATTGCGTATTTTCATAGGGTAGCCGTGATTTTTTTTAGGACATTAAATGTAGCCTTATTACAAAGTTTGCGGTACGATGTCTTTGATACCCTGTATAAATTAGGAATCAAATGCAAGCTTTTTTATGTCTCTTTACGATGACATCGGGTTGCCTGTTTTAATGTGGACGCAAATAGGGGTGTCTTACAATTAAAGTTAAGCGCCAACTGTGTGCGTTAGACATCGTCGCGTGCATTTAACGCAATGCAGGACGCATTGCGTTAAATGTGTCTGATGCACCACTGCTATAAGCCCCTCTCGTTCGCTCGCTGTTGAATTGTCATAAAAGTTAATATGTTGCCCTTATTTCAGAGCTCCAAGCCAAAATAGCAACGGAGAAGGGTGAAAAACCGGGCGATAAGAAAATGGACCAGATCGAAATTGACGAAAGCAAAATTGAAGGTAACTTTCCTTTGCAATTATTCTAATGCCGGAGCCAGACGTGGCTTCATTTGAATGATCATTTCAATGATCACGTAGTGTGGCCGGGGACTTTGTGCAGCTGCGCAAAGTTTTGTAGTACTTTGTAGTCTTCAAGGACAAAAATGTACAAACACTTTGAGCTATGTCTGGCTCCAGCTTAATTGACTGATAGAATCGGACGTTAGACCTCATTCGCACGGGAGTTAAAAAAGCGTTGCTTAAAATTTCGGCGTTGGCGTTTTTTCAGCGTCGACGATATGAATATATACCGTTTATAATACATACATAAATAGCGTTGAAAATAGAACATTGCTCAATAAAAAAGCGTCGCGTTATAAAAGCTCTGCCGTGTGAAAGCAAAGTTGGAAATCCGTACGTTCTATTTGAACGCTTTTTAAACGCGCGTTAAAAAAACGCTCGTGCGAACGACGACTTACT
Organism: Charaxes varanes; assembly: GCA_024363005.1. Taxonomy (NCBI): domain Eukaryota; kingdom Metazoa; phylum Arthropoda; class Insecta; order Lepidoptera; family Nymphalidae; genus Charaxes; species Charaxes varanes. The sequence continues at coordinate 49,691 of JANCMC010026557.1, read as the reverse complement.
TCGCAGAACAATCGCGACATGCGAAGTAATTTAGTTTAATAATAGGCAGCTGACATTATATGACGCCTACAAGATTTTTTTAATTGCGAATTTCGGAGATATAAATTTCACTTTTGCTGCTTACCATGGTTTTTCGAACAATAACGCCCGATTCTATCCAATTGACATTCTTATGCATATAATATTGTGTGTGTAACTTGTTTATATATATTTCTAACCGACTTCAAAACAAAGGAGGTTCTCAATTCGACTGCATTTTTTGTTTGTCTCTGGGTCTTCACTTTCGACTGGGTGAACCGATTTTGATGATTCTCTTATTTAGTTTTAATTATTAATTAGTTCTTAATTTTTGCTTATTGTTTTAATTCTAAGCATGTTGTGGTGACCTATTATTAGGGGCAAATCTATATCTATACTAATATATAAAACTGAAGAGTTTATTTGTTTGCTTATTCGAACGCGCTAACCTCAGGAACTACTTGTCCGATTTGAAAAATTCCTTTAGTGTTAGATTAGATAGCCCATTTATCGAGGAAGGCTAGGCTGTATATCGTTAAGCTGAAATTGAAAATTATTTTTTTTTTACCTTTTTTTACGCAAACGAAGTCGCGGTCACAGCTAGTATGTTCCAATTTTTTTTTGTAGTAAAACGCATTTTTTGTATGAATTGTTTTATCTACTGGATTATGCTGTAATATTATTTTTATTTCCAACAAAAAGTTAAAATTTTAGTTATAAAACTAGCTGTACCCCGGTCTTCGTTCGCATGGGCCACCCTTATCACCTTAGGGATTTAGAAAATAGCTTACGACCGATTCCTCGAACCAACAATATGTGCACAAATTGTTTATAATAGTCGGTCGAGCCGTTTCGGAGGAGCTTAGCTAGATGTGTGTGTCACGAAAACTTTATATATTTGATAATTCGTGACAATAATTAGACGTGATATTACACTTTTTAATTAAAGGCTAAAAAATTACCAATAATAATAATGAGGCCATGGCCTAACTAGAGGTCGGCATTTGAGTCGATCGTTAGGTTAAGTTGCTTTTGCTGCGACCGGGTGATATATGAGTGAACCATTCCAGCACTGGTTTATATTTGATATCCGACCTCCTCCGTGTTTCGGAAGGCACATAAAAGAGTGGGACCCGATTAATGTCACTTTGTGATATTAGTCGTGAGGCTGTAGAGATCGTGAGGGTTCTCCGAGGATGACGTCAGACGGCAGGAAGAAGGAACATATAACGAAAATATATTACAAGATATCGGACCGGAATCGACGATTTCTTTGCGGGTACCTATTAATTTTAATAGCTTGAAAATTATTCCTGAATTACCTAGGGTAAGTTCCTGAATTACTTACTATGTAATTCAGGAATTTACCCTAAGTAATTCAGAAACTTACCCTAGGTAATTCAAAACTTACCTTAGGTAATTCACGAAGTCTTATTTTTGTTTTTTTAATTTCGTCGTAATCTAAATCGGATAATTTTTACAAAAATTATTACTCGGAAGAAAGAAAATGACATCATTCAAAAAGCTAATTTAATTAATGCTTATTTAATTAAATATTACAATATATCCAAAAAGCGGGAAAACCTCTTTTTGAATGTCTCGCTCTTCTTATAATAGAAATTAGGTTAATCAAAAAAGAGAGGGGATTAGAGGACAAGATATTCAAAAGAAAAATTTTGGATTTTTTTAAAAACCAATAAAAAATACACCCATCCATACAAATGTATGTATGTTTTTTGTGCTTTAAGCTAGTTATGAATAAAAAAATTATATCCTTTGTGAATTATTTACAGAATATTTAAGATACATTTTTTGCACAAAACGTGAGCTACATTAATCTAAATGGGTGTTTCTTTTTTTGACAGAATGATTCTTGGATTAATGCGTTATGAAAAGGCAGATGTTTGTTGTTGTTGTTTGTAAATACGTCTTTTGATACTGTATAAATCGATACTTAAAAAAAGGATCTCCTTTTTGGGTATACGTGTAATTCTACTAATGTATTCTAAAGACCGGAATTGTCTCCTGATAACCTTTTTTAGCTTTATTTGGAATAGATGAAGTCTGGCTCCGGCATAAGAGCTAGTATGTGAAAAGCTCGCGGTGGCACGCAGTACATTCGCGATTCGGCACACCGCGTGCGAGTACGCGTGCTTCGATCGTCTTATTATACGATTTTGTATGCCCACTCGTTATAGTCCGACTCTTGAAGAGTTCTTCCATGTTATTTAAACCGATTTCATAAAACGATACATGAATCTGAACTAATGCATAAATCTGTTGTGTTAGTTTCCTTGAACGCGCTTATTTCAGGGACTACTGGTCCGATTTGAAAAATTCTTTCTGTGTTAGATAGCCCATTCATCGAGGAATACTATAGGGTATATATAATTATGCTAAAATATTTCACCTAATATTACGCGGACGAAGACGCGAGCACCAACTAGTCAACATATAATAAAACGAAAATAAAAGGTAAATTTAAAAAAAAAGTAAAAAAAAGTTCAACATACTATTTTTTCTTTAAAGAACTTCGAATAAAAAAAAATAAATCATTCTCAAAATTACGCAAATTTTTTATTAAATTAAAGTCGTGGAAAAAGTATCCCCGCAACAAACTTCTTTAATTTAATATTATAGTTTATAATTAACACAAGACCGTATAAAATTAAAGAATAATTAACGGAAGCTCACAAAAAAACACGCTAGAAATTCTTCTTCTTCTTCCTAGTGTTATCCCGTTATAGTACTAGGATACGTTAAGATAACAGATGATGTGGGTGTGGGGCGAGGTTGCCTCCCTTAAATTGTAGCATTGTGGACAACGACCGACGTGTGACGAAGAATGGAGTCATTTGCCTCTAACAATATTACTGGCATAGTGATCACTAACACTCACCTTCACTGCCAGTGTTCCCTCCCCTGCCTAGCCAAATCTGGTATGATCCTACTACTACTGCGGCTTTAGTTGTACTTTCTAGTAATGAACTAGTACGTACAATTTATTTTCCTGTAAGTTTCACGAGTTGCGCCGTTCACGAGTTTTGCGCTTAACAACATGAATTTTTTTATATAGTTTGCCTATTTAAAAAATTAAAAAGCTGTGTTTAATGAGTATATAATAACGAATATTTTCATTCGCTTATTCAAAGAAAAGTATTTGGAAAATTGAAAAAAAAATTATGTAACTTTTAAACCGACGTTCCAGTCATAAACCAACGGTGCTAACAGAATGTTAAACGAGACATACATTTAGACAGCGTGGCAGGTTTTCAGTTAACATCACATATGATGAATGAGCCCATTTCGAGCTAGGGTTGTCACACTCCAATGCAACCTTCACAAATTCAAATTCACTTAAATGCAAATGATATTTTCTTCAAGTAGACATTTACAAGCTCTTTTGAATAGTCAAATATTTTAACCACTGATGCGGAAGAGTTGAGCCACGAGAAGAATCAGTAAGAAACTCGTTAGCCCCTTCTATTAAGAATAGTTCTTAAAAAACCGAGTTTAAATTACGTTTTTGTGTGTTAACTATAAAGTACAAAGCTGGAGCGACTCAATTCAGAGCTGTTTTATCTTTAATATAGTCTTCGACTGTATAATACGTCTTGCGAATAAGCGTGTTTTTAAAACGCCGTTTAAACTTATCTAAAGATAGTTCTTATGGCCAAAACCATTAAAAACATAACGTTTATAGCGTATCAGATACGGAACCCTTCTATATAAGCGTGTCTTGACACGCTTTTGGCCGTTTTATTTTTTTTTCAAATTTTGTATTTTAAAATCTTCCTAAATCAGTCAACTGTATTTTTCTAGACTAAGAACTTTATACATGTAGAGCTAGCTTTTAGATGGGAGCTATAGTGTTGTACGTTACCGTAATAACATTAACTTTTCCCTAAAACCAACCCAAATAAAATAAAAATTATTCCGGCTTTTCGTTTGATAAAATAAAATCACTGAAAATAAATCTACAATATTACCTTTACATTGTTCTTCTTCATGCTAGCATTATCCCAGTTAAGTACCAGGGTCCGCTTAGATTGCAGAGGATTTGGCTGTGGGGCGAGTTGAGATGACCGATTGCCATCTGACGTTCATTATTCCTTTCAATGTATGTACATATTTTGTTTTTATAAATATAAAAAGCGTTTGAAAAAAGGCAAGTAAAAAATTAACACTTTTAATTTTTATATGTGGTTCAAACCCCGATGCCTCTGGACTATTGTCTCACCCACTCCTAGCCAAAAAAAGAAAATTCCAATATAAAAAAATCAATCGTTGTTTGTCAGTCTCGCTAAAACTCGAAAACCGCTGAACCGTTTTAAATTCTGTTTATTTTAATTCCTCTTATATCAGGGAAACCTTTCAAAGAAAAGAAATATAGGAAATTATTTAAAAATACATATGTAGATTTCTTCACTACTTCAGAATACTTTATATACATGACGTTTGTACTAGGTCTCCTCAGTGACGTAAAATTATCATTTCATAAAACATACGTAAAAATAAAGGATTTGCCCAGCTTAGTGCATCTTAATCCTCATAAAGGGACCGCTCGCATGTCTGGGCTCGGCCAGATCGCACTGTCTTATAAATCAATTTCAATTCCCAGCGCAAACGATAAACACATCTATGTTGCTGCTGTTTTTTAATTATTTTGACTTGCATATTTGATTCGTGTGTCATGTCATGTTGGAATATCAACCGTCTTATTTTGGATTAGTTTCTTTTATAGTCTGATAATGTCAAGTTTCTTTTTATAACATTTTGATACACGGAAGTAGCTGAAACCTGAACGTTGATTGTTTGCCGTCATTCGCCAACATAGTCAGTAATTGCGCGGAAAAACCTCCTCTTTTTTCTCCTCTCCTCTTTTTTTTGTTACTGCAATTGTATTGCACTTCATTAAGCTATTATTCTGAATGTAGTTATTTTGTTTTAATGTTCTGGAAATATTTGGGTTAATGACGTCTTTTGTTAATAAAATTGACTGTAAAATAGGTTACTACTCTACTTAACGTTTATGTTATGCAAAAACTTACATTTAAAAGTTCAATGTTTCTATCACAAAGTCTTGGAATCCTAAATGAGCTAAAAAATGTCTTTTATCAATATTTAATAAACATTATTTATAACCGCCGGTGTTTTACATAACTGTAAACGGTTATTGACGATGCCTTATGTAAACGGCGGAGTTATACATATTGCTTGCGAAATATAAAGAAGAAAAATATATTTGTTTTTTTTTTTTATTTAGCATGGAGGCCACGAACTTGGCTCTGTCTCCGCGAGACCCTCTTAAAGCCAGACCTGAACAGTTTCAAAGTTGGATTGGTTATGTCAATTAAGATAGCGAAGTTTTATAACTTAGCGAATCTTTAATTAAAGTTTAACACGGACATCACGCCTCTGTAAACGTATGTACTCTTATATCGCGAGCAAGATAAATAGAGGTTAACAAACAAAGGAAACCAAAAATATAACAATCAGTCATAACACCTGAAACACCCAGAAAGGCGTGTGACGTTACCGTTTATTATAAGTACGTTCCAATAAGCGATCATAACGTTTTATAGTGCTTATTTTGTGGCTCATTCAGATGTTCGATACTTGACGATTGCGATCGTCGCGTCTCTTGCGGCAGAAACGTCGAGGTGACACTTAGTGGAACGCATTATTAACATAATGTGACGTCATGACAACTTCGAGACGTTTGGAGGGAATTTAAATCTTAAAATGTATGTTTATTTTGCTATAAAATTGTTAATTTCCACAGAAATATTAAAATTTTTGGCAATAGTAGTTACTTTAGAACATTATAAATCTATTTTACAAAATTTGTCGTCACACCTATTCATAGTTATCAGATCACGTTGTTACAAAACCTCTTTCTAATTGATTAGATCAGATGTCGTAGATTATTGACAATTATTCTCTAAAAATTGCATGTGAATTGAGTCTCAGTAGCTCTATAGTGGAAGGGATGGCTTGAAATTCGCAAGAACCCAAATTCTAATCCCGTTGGTCTAATGTCCCACCCACACCTAACGCAAGCTTTACGCTTAGTAAGCGGGATAAAGGGAATATTAGACATAGATACTCAAAGCATTCTAAAAAAAGTCAAATAAAGGAACATCATAATGTGTTCAATGAGCACTTCGCAGTAAATTGACAGAATCAACAAAGAATCCTCTAGTGTTAAAGCTTAGTTGAATGTTAAAAGGATGTTCAAATATTCTAAAAGACGACAAGGGGTAAAGTCACGTTCCTTCCTCGCCTTTTCTGTGTTTGTTAGAATAATTAACTTGTAAAAATTCTTTTCTTTTACATTTCTTTAGAAATATTTTAGGGATAATGCACACTTGTCTGACGATAATTTCGATGAGTTTACTTCTAGATAATGCACAGTGGTCTGATGCCTTTCAAAATAAATGCATCGTTTTTATTATGGATACCATCTTTGGGTAGTTCAGCCTTCAAAGTTTCTTGCAAGATAGTCCTCTTTAGCACTTCCAAAACTACTAAATATGAAGACTT
>JANCMC010026557.1:0-34805 GCA_024363005.1 Charaxes varanes | reverse complement strand
ATTATCGTCCGTGAATCGAATTTACAGATAATCAATTTTTTCGTAAAATTTTCTTCATAATTCAACTGAACCGTCTTTCAGAAAATAAGTGTATTTATTGACGTTTCTTATAAAAATATTAATAAACATACTTGGGCTAGTTAGATTGGGTTTTTAGACCGTGAAAGATGTCCGAGAAAGGGGTGCATTGGCCGCGTGCGTTACTTCTCGACAAGGTAACGTACTCATAAGGCGCTCACAACTTACAAGTGGTACATGGCACACATTCTTCTGTATAGCCGTGTTGCCCACTTCGTGTGCCGGATGCTCGTGACGGAGTTGCATTTCCCGTCACAGCTAGCACACCTTAATTACAGTCTCATTCATAGAGATACTTAGATGATCCCATTATTCGTGTAGTATACGTAGACTGCAGTATTTAAATAAATAGGATGATAGCACGTAGGTACGGTTTAAGAGAGATTTTTTTGGTATTTGGGAAGAATGTGTAGCGCCCTGACAAGCCAATTGGGCTTAAGGGCGCGAAGAATTGTAAAGTAAACTGATGTCTTTATTATGATTTGAATAAATTAATGAATTAATAAATATCGGATAGGTGACCTTTTTTTGATAAGATCCCATAGTTATATAATTACTTAAAATCAAAGATTTGACTTTACAGTACTTATGAACGTCTTCGAATCACATTGATCACATGGTAACTCTAGATTTTAAACAATTTCTGATTTATTTTACAGGAAAATGAATTTATAAAGCAAAAGATAGCTCGTGGTAACGTGCGATATATTTGGACTTCGGGACGCAAGTGCAATTTCGCTGGCTGCGACCGTCCCGACTTACAGCCTCCCAACGTTAACGGTTGGTTCTGGTCCGGATCTGGAGCCAAGATCGGCCCAACTACACAACGCAACACTGGCGATTGGTCCTACACCGGGGGCTATGGACAAGCTCAGCCCGACAACAGAGAAGCTGCTCAAGTAAGTTATTTATATCTGCGCCACTAAGGAGCTCGCAGATAAGTTACCGGCATTTAAAGACAAATTTACGCCATTGAGAATTTTCACAGACCGAACGAAACGCGACAACAACACCATCATTTGACGTGACAGCATTGCCGCCACTTCACGGCCAATTCGTTTGTAGACCGAAAGGACTGCAGGCATGGCGCTACTGTTCATTAGATAGAGATAAAGGTAGATAGAAAGGAGAAAAAGAGTAGAGAAAAAGATTTCATATATGACATAGACTATTTTATATTCGATTTGTCATGATTTCTATATAAACGAACATATCAATTTTAAATCGGATTATACTAAGTTCTTAACGGCTTTCTAATAGAGTAAAAAAGTACCCGTTACCTCCCCACCGATACAAGCAGAGTATGTCCTCAGTCCGGTTTGTAACGGTATTTTGGAATACTTATGTAATTAGCTGAAGACAGGATGCCAACAACTGACATTCTTTAGCAAGTAACTTCTTACTTTTACTTTTTATTAACGAAAATTTTTTATTTCGCTTATGATTAATATAATAATCGCAGATAAAAAGAAGTAGTTAAAAGTCTATAGTCGATTGAATTATTTCTAGTCCTCTTTAGATGTAATAGAATTTTATTCAGAATGTCGAACATTGACACAGACAACATTCTTTAAAAAAGGCGTTTATTTATTATATCATAGATATACATTTGCATATTGAAATGCAAAAATAAGTAAAATTAACCAACTTTGCTTTCAAAAACTCCGAAGCGTGGGACTAAGGTAAGGTAAGTTAATTACATGGAGAAATACGTTTATATTTCAATAATCTTATGAATTGAGAAAATGGGAAACTTACAAAGTTGTAAAAAAAACATCACCTAGAATGATTCGAGCGAGGTTGTTATTTTTTTCTACTACGAAGGAAATTCTAAAAGAATTACGGAAAACTTATAATCTGACGATTTTCTCAAGGCAACCATCAGCCATAAAACCTTTTTTTTCGTTTCTGCACCTAATCTTCGTAATCCAGTGGATCCCCACAACGCTTTAGTGACTACAAATTAAGCATCCCTGTCTCCCCTACAATATATAATTGAGTATTTATTAGCAGTCTTCAATTAACTATGTTACAATAATTAAATCGTTACCTTTTATACTAATCGTCATCTGACGTCATCCCCGAAACCCCTACAATATGACGACAAACATCACTCAGTGACATTAATCGGAAACCACTATGACGTACCTTCCAAAACACAATATGCAGTTGTCCATGGACGTCAGTATTCATTCATGTGAAAGGTGTCTCTTTGCCCTCTGTTAAAAAAGAAAACAAAGCATTACTAGTTTAAAAAATTTTTTTTTTAAAAAGTTTAAAAAACTTGTCTGTAAAGTTTGTTTACGGCCGATAATTTTAGATAATAACGCCCAACATTTATTAGACATAATTCATCGACTTTTAAAATGTTATCACGTCAAAAAATATTCTCGTGTAGACGTGATATGAAAATTCGTCTCGTGTTACGAAGAAAGTAAAATAAAATCTCTCGTAGACGCTTTCTAGTCGTTTACAATCACTTTTCTATTGCTAATATATTATTTTCATTTGTATTAGTTAAATAACTAAGCGTTCTGTGCACAGTTTAAATGCTGTCAGATAAATATATTTTTGTTTCTATTAAGATGTGTCGTTCTCATATGAAAAAACAGTCAAGTAACTTGTATGAAAAAAAAATGTTTTTGGTGACTACAAGTCAGATTATGAATTAAATCTTTGAATAAATTAGATTGGACCATAATCAAAATTTTAAATTTATATATATTGTAAAGTATATAATATCATGTCTCATTATAAATGAACTACAAATATATCCATAAATAAAAATGACTTTGTCATTTTTTTCTATTTAATTTCATCTATCATCACTTGCACTTGAAAAAAATGTATTACAGCTAAGCAACCTTCATTATCATTGATTTTACATACCTACACTACTGACACACACAATAGATAGATTTAACAGTAGGTTTAAGTATTCTAAAACAATATTCTTTGTATTGTTTAAAAAGAATTTAATAACATAATGCATATATAAGTAGATGCTTACAATGATAACGTAATTATGGATTATTGAATTGAAATTTAATAATCAAGGTGAGAATGTAATAAACAAGAAGAAAATCCCCCAAAATACACTTCTCAGAGTCGGGAAATATTAATAAAAAATGTTTCAAACTTTAAAACTTTCATAAAAACTTCTACGAATAAAACATTCGAAATAAACTCACCGTTTCCGTTCATTGTGCTATAATCCTTTTCGATTTCTTGCTCTGGAATATCGATGTTAACGTCAGAGTCGATGTTGATAATGTGCACTTCACTATAATAACGAACCGAATAATGCCACAGTATTGGCTGACGGGGCTGTTGAAATTAACAATGACTGTAATCAGTGATATAACCCTCCGATGAATAATTATTGCTAATGAAAATGAATTATGAAACTGTAATTAATTTTATTTAAATGCGCTATAAGAGTTGGTCTTTTTTAGATAATTGAACGGAAGAAAAAAAAAATTTGATTAAAAATTCATATAGAAATGTGAGGTGTATTTTGTAATAATAATGTAAAAGATGATTTTTCATATAACAATGGGCAAACAAACATGCCGTCCTGCTGGCCGAAGACCGCAGTTGTGTTGCTGTACTGTGGAAACTAGTATGCTCTCCGCTTAAAGCTTTCTAATAGTCGCTACACACGTTTACAAAAATCGTTGCGAAAAAACTATACAAGGACGGAAAAATAACAGGAAAAATATAAGCCGTAAAAAGACAAAGGTTTTGATTTTTTTCCGCAATAACCAGTATTATAATAGAATAATAATAAAATCTATACAGGGCTCGGCAACCTTTTGAGTCGGTGGAGTCAAAATGAAGAATTTAAAAAATTTTAAAGTTTTTAAACAGTCATATAATTTATTCATGTCAACAGTATTTAGTAGTCTCATAAAAAAGTTATTGATAAAAAGTAATCTATTTATTCATAAGAAAAATATATACTTATCTATATATAAGTTGTGTTTTTTTTTCAAAGCAAATTAGGGTAGCATTAGATAATCTATTATCTATAATAAAGAACTAAAGAGTCACGGCTTCACATCCTATGAGTCGCATGTGGTTCACGGACCACAGGTTGCCCACTCAAGTGACTACATTATTATTATTATTTCAAAACGGGACGTTTCTCAAATCTATAAGAAAACAACGATATTATTACATTATTTTGTAATAAAAAATAGACCATAAGCAAATAGTTTTCTTTAATTAGAATCAAAGGACTGAATTTTTATTTTCCTAAGGAGCCAATTTACGGTTTAAATTAATGGGCCCCTTTTTGATGCAAGAATTCTAATTCAATCGCACATTACATTTTTTTATAAAGCACTATGCTAGGGCACGCGAATTTGCCCGCGCAAATTCAGTGTTATTGTTCAATTTTGTTTTTTTTTTTTGCGGAATTCCAATTATTTAGTTAAAAGCAAAGTAGCCTATATAATTCCTTGTAAGATCAAATATTAACCAGTGAAAGTCTTGTCCAAATTGGTGATGATAATTATTATGTCAACCCTTGAATAAATATTCAATGTACGAGGTGTCGATTACAAATAACTAGTTTTTAATCTAATTCTTATTCAAATATTCCGGTATTTGATTTAGATGTTTACCGATAGCCGTTTCCTAAACGCATCTGCTACATAATTAGCTAGCTCATTAGACAGGTGAATATAATAAAACGTGTAATAAATGCCTAATTATTTCGTACGATTGAATTTAATTCGATTTTAAATGGTATATAACCAATTTTATTGAGTATTAAGTACCTACCGACTAGCTTTTTGTTCGCGATGCAATGTCATAATGCAGGAAAATTAAAAATCATGCCTTTGTGATTCTAGATTTTTTGATATATATAGATATATATTTAAAGGCAACTGTATTACCAGATGTTTTGCAGATTAGAGATCGTGGGGGTTCCGAGGATGACGTCAGATGGCAATCGGTCATCTTAACTCGCCCCGCAGCCAAAATCCTCTACAATCTAAGCGGACCCTGGTATTTAATCGGGATAACGCTAGGAAGAAGAAGAAGAATATGAATGACAAAAAATTTAAACTTAGGTCATTATTTTCACTATAATTACTTAAGGCTCGGGTCATATCGCGATCGTCATATCGACTTCTAGGAAAATTATAACAAAGTACGATCGCGATATCACCCGAGTCTTGAATAAATATATAGTAAAAAAAAATTAAATTTGAAAATGTCACAAAGTTTTTGCAGCCATTTCTCGTACATTTTTTTTAAACCACCGCTATTTACCACTTTGGTGATCAAATATTCTTCGACTTAAAAATAAAGTTCACAATCTATTAAACGTACAGACTTGAAATTTTCTATGTTGATAGAACATGCTAAAAACTCATTAGGAAATTATTCTGAACAAAATCGGACAACAACTTTTGAAGTTATTTAACAAATACGTTTACAGCGTATCAGATGCGGAACCCTTCTATATAAGCGTAGTACACGCTCTTGGCCATTCTATTCTTGTGATAAATTCGTATGTTTGTCGGTTTTTGTAGTTTTAGCTTTAATTATTATGTTATAAGGAATACTACCAGTATCATCAAATAATATAGTACTGGGTTACATCATGTATATTGTAACTTAAATTTTTTTGGAATCACTTGATTTCTTCCATTTCTGGACAAAGATCTTTCAGTTTCCTTTTTTTATCTCTTCTCGGTCATCTCCGTCTAAAGAGCCTAAATAGCTAGACTAGTCTTAAAGCCTCTTACAGGTGACAAAGGAAATGATTACCTAATACTTACTCAGATACATTGCTGCTACTGTTACTTTAGATATTCGTTCTAATAATAATTCTTTTAGCTTTTAATACTCGAAAAACTATTTTACTAATTTACAGTTTTAAAATTAAATAGCTGTCTTACTTTTCTTTACTAATAGATAAATCTAAAGAGTTTGCTTGAACGGGCCTAACACAGGAATTATTGGTCCAATTTGAAAAATTCTTTCAGTGTCAGCACATTTATCGGGGAAGGCTATAGGCTATATATCATCACGATGAAATTGAATATTTTTTTACCTAATTTTAGGCGAACGAAGTCGCGGTTAACAGTCAGTATAATAATAAAATTTCACCAAAAAAAAAAAAACTACTTGTCAGATGCCAGAACTGGACTAAATTGAAGTAAAACCACAAAAGCACAAGCTTTCTAATAAAGAAAGAATCATCAAATTCGGTTACTCAATTGAAAGTTCTGAGGTAACAAACATAAAAAAAAATATATTTTAATTAAGAATCTCCACCTTTTTTGAAGTCGATAAAAAATGTAAATATATATGAACCACAAATAACTTTAACAGACGCTACAAAAAGTAGGTTAAAGACACGTAACCACCAAAAGCTCTTAGCGTGCCGCTATTGTTTATCTACGAATCAATTTCGTAATTTACATCGCGTGATTACCTTCCATAGAAGTGCTGTAATTATGAGTATTTATCGAAAATAATGTCAGCTATTAATGATATAAATGGTTTTGTATTTAGTCACGATAACGTCGGAATACCCGGCGTCTAATTATCTTTGTCTACACAGTTTTATGGAGCTTCCTAGTGACTGTTTACTTTTAATTCAATTATAAGTCGTCGCGTAAATTTACGTTTATCACTAATTAGCTAATGTATAATTTCTGTCATCAATTATAATATTGTTTAGATAATTTTTAATGTTAAACTTCTGATGTTCGCGATGCGTCGCCATGCTATGTGCTAGCAATGTGGTTACGCGTTGACACGCGCGAATGGCACTGCGACTCTCTTTCCACTCGCTTCGTTAATACCCCATCCCTCTCGTAGCACTGAGCACATATCGTGTACACAGTGTTGTTTACTATGATATGCGTTATTGTTTTGGTTTTATGTCTAACTACGCCCAATTTTGGGTTGATGGAGGCCAACACCATGCTAAAGTAGCTTAGTTGGCTATGCTGTAATATTTAGGTCTCAATTGAAAACTGTGATAAATGAGCAAACCCTTTCTCATATTTATAAGGGAGCCCTGATAAAGTATACAACATTCCCCTTGCAAATCTGCTTACTCATAATTATGTGAGGTTGTTAAAACGTAAAATAAAAACGTGGCCGTATAAAGTAGGACGAAGGACTTAAGACCTCTAAAAAATTAGGCAACATTATTTATTCGCGGGCCCTCTTTCAGTCTTAATTCGGATTTATGTGTGTACATTATAAAAAGAGGCTTATTGTATTTGAGAATATGACGCGGACCGCCTGCTGCTCTGCTACCTTATTCAGTAATTTAGCAGTTTATATCATGAATTTAAGAATTTCCTTGTCTTGTTATTTGTTGCCGGAGCGACTCATTTTTATAATAAACTTTTATATTAAAATTAAATATTATAATAAAATAGAAGTGTCTCCCTGTTCAGATTTGGGTAAAAATATAAAATTATTTTTCAACATCTGTTGATTTATTTGATCGTTTCAGATCCTAAATATAGCAAAGCTAATTCAACGGCGATGTTGTGCGACGATTTTTCAAAAATGTCTTGGTTGTGTTAATGTGTATTGTGTTGGAATTTTCCTCAAATTTGAATACAGTCGATCGATAAATTTCTTGTTCTCTTTTTATTGAGTGTCTCGAAGCTCAAGAATGTTATCTATTCTCTAGAATACCGAATCCACTAAGGAGTGATTTATTAGGAATATGTTCAGATTTCTGATCATATTCAGGCAGCGGCGTTGAATTGTATGAATAGTCCTTTCAGCGAGCGTTTTTAATGTACCCTACTAACCGTACTGCAGCTGAAGCAATATCCAGTGGATCGATCCGACCCGCTATGAAATGCGAAGCGGTGCACGGTTTGCGATGGTCCTTATTGGGTCCGATACAATGTCGGCACGATCTGCTCCGCGCGATGGCGTCTGTTCCTTCGATTTGTAATAAAGTTTTGCGCACCGCTTTCAATTCGTTGATATATTACGTCGCGGTGTTATTGTCTTTGTTTTAGCCGAATCGAAAGTTATCAGGGATCGTACAATGGCGCATAGTTTTAATAGGTATGTAACGTTGGACGAAGATGATTTAAACTTTATTATACTGCTAGCTGGAGGACTATGAGCCTAAGTTCATACTCTTATGACCTAGTAATCCAAACAAGCCGTCTTAATTTTTACTGTCGATGGGTATGTTTTTCTTTTTGTTCATGTATGAACAGGTACTGTAATTTATCTGCCTAAAAAAGATATTCTAGCTTAGTAGCAGAGCGCGTCGATAATAATGACAAAGCGGCCGATTTCTTAGAATAGACAGTGCTAAATTTATTCGAAGTTTCCTTCCATTAATGACTATTTTTATCCTGAAAAATATTTTAATGTCCTTAATTATGTCAAAAATAAGAGGTTCTTATTTATAGCCGGTATTATTGTTATCAGAGATGAATTAAAACATTACTTATTGATGGTATAGGCCAACAGTTGTTAAACTAGTTTTATTAACATAAAAACCCGTCATAGCAGAATTGAGGCTAATTTAATCCTGGACGAGTTATGAGATTGGAATTAATAAATATAATCCATGAATTAGGGTTGAGCGTGCGAACATTTTGTGCAGACCCAAACATTTTTCAATCAATTTACCCAAATGGTATCTCGAGGCGAAATCATGCAGATAAGCAGAATTGGGGGACCGAGGCCCCGTTAAGCGATACCTACGTACTTAAAATCGCATGTATAATTTAAGAGGAGTGCCATATACACAGGTTTTACATATGAAGAATCGGTGGGAATTTTGCAAGCGTAAAAATCGGCTTACGGAATTATGTTTACGCATTTAATAGACGGTGATTTTTAGCGTTTGTATCTTAGATCGGTGTATTCGTTTCTTTTTTGTCTTTTGCTTTTTTAATAGTTGAGAATAACAAAATTTAGTAACCATAACAGAATGAATATTTTTCCTTTTTAACCGAAACATAAGTAATTTGACTTAATGAATCCTTTATATTCTTGGAACAAAAAACATATTCGTATACCTTTTTATCTGGAATACCTATATAATACACTCGTGTAAGATGAGAAAAATGTAGGGAAATGTCAAATTTGATCTATTTAACGAATTTCTAAGCCTTCTTCACGTGGGTATTTAACAATACATACATAGCTCAAAATTAATTTATGAAGTGCTAAATATAGCTTCAACATTATTATTTTAAACGAGCAATTCTAATATATATAATCTGAATCTCAGAAAGACGTCCAACGATTATTATGAAATTTAGTACGCAGGTGCTTTCGGGGGTGATTAATCGATATGGCTAGGTTTAATTTTTAATCACGCCGCCAAGCCATTAAACATCCCAATGCGTCAACATATGAAGTGTGTCATGAGAATTTGAAATTTACGCCTGCCCTATCCTAAACTTTCAGATCAACGTTTTATAGAGAACTAGCGGACCCGGCAGACGATGTCCTGCCCGAACGTTGTGCTACTTACTAATTACCTCTATTATCCTATATCATCCCCGTTCCTGTTCCCGTTTGCATCCCCGTTCCCGTATTATTAGAAATAACGAATGACTACCACTCGTTTCTGCTTTGTGCAGCGATAATAAAGTGCAAATTGACTCTTTGACGTTAGGAGCACGCCTACATTGCTTAGACAACAATGAGTGCTTGTAATTTAATATGAACTTTGTAGAATAGCGATAATGTGCACATTGACTCTATATTTTAGTTAGAAAACGTTAGTATGGAAAAAAGAAAAGGACTGTTTTTAGGGTTTTCCCAGAAATTATTCGAATTTTTCGCGAAGTAAAGACCATCGTTGGGCTTCAATGAACATTTTAAAAAAGCAATTTGTAAAATTGGTCCAGGCATTGTTGAGTTATGCGCTTACCAACACATTTTGCGATTCATTTTTATACATAGTTTAGACCATGTGAAATCGTCGTAATATTAAGTCTACGAAACGTCGTAAGATATCAATTTAAAATAAGTATTTGAAAAGAGAGAGATATTTAGAGCTTTTTTTTTTGCCCCGCTGCTCCACGCTCAGCGAGCTGGAAGTATTTTGTACCTTTGAAAATTGAGTACGTTAAGTTTCGTTTATACATCAAATAACCTGCTATATAAGCCCCGGACGTCGTGACTCGATAACAGAATCGAATTTGAATTCTTTTAACCTTCTATCCTATATATCTTATACGCAATGTTCAGATATAGTTGAGGTGTGATATGAAAATAAGTATATTATATATATATATATATTTGTTGTGAGAGTTCCAAAATAGAGTGCAAGAGTAGAACTCACAAAATTTAAATTTAATTACACCTAATACGTACTCGTCGGTGCAAGTTCGCACTTATAAATATAAAAGTAGAACTTTTCTGAGTGCCTATAAATGCCTATTGTATAAAGATTTTCTACACATTTTTGTTTCGATGATATTTATTATCTACTAGCGTATCGTTAAGACATTGTCTTGCTCGAATTTTTGCTTGTTTGCTGATACAAGTAAAATCTTGTAACTTTTATTGTCAAACTATCGGACCCGACAGACGTTGTCTTACCCGAATTTAGGCTCGTCCCTTATTAGGCAGTTAACCAATCTTTTTCATGTCTATGGAATAATAATTGCATAGCACGTCAGTCAAAAGGTATAGTACAAACGTCATTTATATGAAGTATTTTGAAGTAGCGACAAAATCTGTATTTTTATAGGATTTTGTCGTTTACTTTTTTTCTTTTATGCCGGAGCCAGAGATAGCTTCATTTGAATGATCATTTCAATGATAATGTAGTGCGGCCGGGGACTTTGTGTAACTGCACAAAATTTTGTAGAACTTTGTAGACTTCAAGGACAAAAATGTTCAAACACTCTGAGCTATGTCTGGCTCCGGCTTTAAACCTATCCGAAAATAAAGGGAATAAAACAAAAATACAAAATAGTTAAGCCGCTTTTTAGTTTTAGCGAGAGTAACGAACAACGATTGATATTTATACATATAGATTACATTTTGATACAATAATAATAAATGAAATAAACAAGTTTTTTACAGTAATTTCGCTTCGACTCAAATAAGGGTGCCTATAGAATCAAATAAGGTTGATCAGCGATTTCATTACGTATCTCTATTGTATTTTTTACAAAAGCATCCGTAATTCCTTTTTGTGTGAAACGGGATATGAAATTTACATCGAATAAAATAATATAACATTTCTGCGTTTCGGAAATTTTCAATACCGTTAATAATTAAATTATTTTTACGGCTTCTTAGTAATTAAACTTGTTAGTAAGAATTATTTTTTTCTAGATTATTCACGTTCTCGAAATTGGATAATAGAAATTAGCAACGCATAGCCTTAGACAGATCCTTATGGAAAGAGGGTAGGGAGGGGAGGCCTTTGTCCTGCAGTGGTAAAAAATTGTCTCTAAATAAATATATAAAAAATTAACTTTCTCGGGAGTTTACTTCGAATATATTCTATTGCTCCTAGCTCATTACGTAACAGGGATTTATGTCAGATCTTGTATTCGGAAAGTTTTATATTGCTATCTTCATATATGAAAGTTAGAATATATATCGGTTAGTTTTCGCAGTACTATCGAGTGACCAGAAGTGTTAACGACTGATCTGCCCATACTGCCCATGTCGTATGCCGAATTTAATCAGTCATACAGTCTGGTCATCTACTGGTCACGAACTCCTGGGATTTTTATGAAGTATAACTTGGATATGGTACAAGGAAACCGACTTCATAAATTTATTTTCAAACGTTCTTACAAACTTACTTACGAAGAAGTTTTTAAACTTTTTGTTACTTTTCGGTAACTTTTTTAACAAACTATAGAAACGGAAGAAATTCTTTACATGCTGAAAATGTTTGTGAACTAATTTTGATGTCTCTTCGTTTATAATGTCATAGTCGCGTAGTTGTTATAAAAAAAAATAAAAGATAAATGTTCCTAACAGTAAAAGAAGTTCTGTTGTATCTTTAAAAAAAATGAATATACCTACGGCTAGGCTTAGTTAAGATGTCGTGTCACAACCATTTGTTTTATGGCAATAAATAAAATTTCATAAATTTAATTTCATCTTATCACCCAAATTACTCGTATATCTAAAATGTAAGTTTTTAGTTTAGTCTTTAATCACTCCATGCCGTTAAAACACATCATAGAGCTATATTAAAAGGTCCGTAAATGATATAAGTCTTATAGAAAACCGAGATATCAGTGAAACAGACTTGACTCAAGACTCCCTCTTACAATTAATTATACTTAATAGGCACGCTTTGATATAACAGACTTGTGTACAATAAATTATTACATCAAACAAAGTCCTCTCGTGCCTTATCAATCTCAGCATAGCAAATTGAGGGTTATCTACGAGAGCTTAACCTAATAATTGATGGATTATTATTACGTCCCAACCAACGCCATAGTATCGGCTCAATGTTAGATATTAATTAATATGATGCCACAACAATTAAGCGGCATACAAAATTTACTAGACATTAGAAACCTCGATAGCACAATGCTAATCCCGAGGGCTTAGGTCCGGTTAAACCCAAGCCCCGCTGAGCTGTCTTCGTGGCCACTCTTCGCGCAAGCTTTTGAAATAATTAAAATTGAATGTTCAGATAAATATATTCTTGTTAAAAGTTTTAGTAATTTTCTTTAAAAAATATACCTTTAAAATTACAAAAATGTCTGACGTTTAGCGCCGACGGACATAAATCAACAAATTCAGGAAAACGCCTATTTGTTTGGTTATTAATGTTATGAATTCCTTTAAATAATCTCAGACACAAAACAGAGTAAAATTTTTTAGCGTTATTATAAAAACGAATGGAAAATCATATTGAATACTTACGTCTTTGACTTTCTGGATTGATGTGGCGAAGTCCATGATGGTGTCTTCTTCGTTTGCTGATCGCCGCGAGTGGGAGGGGTGTGGAGACTGCGGTAGCGGCGGTAGAGCTCTCCGCACGGCCGGCGGTGGCGACTCCCGGCCAACTCTCTCAACACTATCACTGTCGCTCGACCTTCGCCATCGGAACAAATTGCAGAAACTCTGCTTCAAATTCATAGACAGCATTCGCACAGGGGACATCTTCGCCTTCGAACCCTGGCTTCCTTTTTTCGCCTTATCTTTATTCTCTTCTATAATGCTACAATCCTTTGGCACATTCTCTTTATGCTTCTTATTCTTTACGTTCATGCTCACGGTGTTCTTATTCGCCTTTTTATGGTTGTTATTGGTTTCTACGGACCTGGACATTTCGTTGCTCTCTTTTAAGAATACAGCAGTTCCGGCTTCCTTGTTACCGTGTCGAACGTGGATCCCAACGTTGGTTATGATGGTGTTATTCTTTTTGTTAATAGTACTCCGGCACTCCGAATCACTGGAACTCGAGTACAGGGTGTGCAAATATTTTCGCATTTCACGTAGAGTTAGATGCAGTGAATCAGTATCAGAGTCGTTAACATTCTTCTTGCAGGATGAACTCGGCAAGCTATGTCTTTTCGTTTTAGTGTCTTTATATCTGGCCTCCTTTGATTTGTAGGACCTATCCGGTGCAGCGCTATTGCTGCCTATATTTTGGGAAGTGCTTTTCCCTCGTCTCTTATTATTTCTCGGCGGTTTTTTGCCTTTGCCTCTTATATTGCTGTGGTTGGGTCTAACCATGTCGATAGGAACAGCGTAAATGTCGCTATCGAAAGGGACATTGTACATGTCAGTTATGTCGGAGGTCTTAGCGGATAGGGTGTCATGAGATATAGCTTGCGTAATGAAGCTGGAGTCGTCCGCTTGAAACTGGGTTACAAGAGAATTATGGCTGCTAGAAAGACGCGAAGAAAGAGAGTTTCTAGAAGAGGGTCTGTTTGCACGACACGGGCTGAGATGTAAAAGTCTCGGGCTTGCGAATCGATGGTTCAGACACTGACGGCGTTCATACAATGATTCGGGTTTTAACTTCCTTGGGTATAGGGGAGATATATGGCTAGTGGTCATCGCAATATCTAAGCTCGACGATTTAGATTTAATTATATTATCATTGGTAAAAACAACTGATGGAGGCACGCACACAGCCAAACATTTATTTGGTGAACCAACAAAAGCAGGCACACAGTCTACTATTGTAGGGATTGGGTTATCCTGGAACAATGGTTTTCGTGTTATTGAAATGGATATAACAGCCTGCTCTACTAACGTAACTTTTTAACAAAAATATATCGTTTAAATATAAGCGAAAAAAATATATAAAATTAAATATTTAAAGCCTCACTCTAGTTCCACGTAAAAAACGTTTTTTATTAAAAAAAAAAAAACTTTTATTTCAATGTAACTAAGGCGAACTTTTGCCGTTAAAGCTTTTACCATCAACATATAACGTCACTACACAATTTGTATGATATGGTCGCGATATAACCTGTGTATAAAATAAAATACCACTAATTGATTTTAAGGTACTTAGGAACAGCTCTAAAATTGAGTTGTAAGGTTCCATTCGAACAAACATTTGTTGCAAGTGTTAAATAACAGCTTTTAATACCAAACAGTCCAGTGCAAAGTTTAAAAAAAAAATAATTTTTTAAATAATTGCCCTACGCGTCGTCTAAAATTAATATTATTTATAAATTATACTCCGCTTTCACAATTATAATCGTCAAGGGCTTCTAATAGATGTCAGAAATATCTTGATTATCAAAACATCATAACTCCTTAGACAAAAAAAAACGGACAGATTTGAATATATAATATTGCAGTACTTTTAGTATTAACAATTGTAAAATAAAATAAAAACACTATTGTCTGGTAATTAAGTTAAAAAACTTTTGGATGCCCGATTTTATTTTCAAATAATGGGTTTATTTTTTGGCTTTTAATATAATCAATCAAATTATGAAATGCTATTTCCAATCCCCAGGCACATGAAAATTTTCTAAACATACGATGTATCTCTATGTGAGGTATAAATTTTAACCGACAATCTTGTTTCCATTTCTGTCTTCCCTTATTTAATTACTGTATTAAACTGGCTTCATTTATATTACTCTGCTAATTTACACACTCGTAAAATCACATTAATTAAATGTGAATGTGAATACGATTTCGATGATCTTTTATTATACTCCGATTTAATTTACTCTCTCATTAATATTGTAACAATCAATCAATTTTGTTAATTTTTTGATTATCACATTTTGTATATATTTTTCCAAATATTAATTTCGTAATTTTTTTATTATTACAATAGGACGTGAGTAATTTTTATTCGATAATTAGATTTAATTGACCACTGTATTTGAACTCCGAAAACGACAGAATATGTAATACGTGCATATTTTGTCAATTAAACTTTATCATATCTTACAATTTTTGCAGGCATATTAATAATAATTACTATATACTGCACTTTCATTTAAAGCGTGAATCGCTAAATCGTTAATTAAAAAACAATTTTTTTAATAATTCAGCTTTATTACTGATATTTGATAACGGCGTGCCCAAATTATGATTTCCATTCATTTTCATCAACGATAATACAAAAAGTCAATTATGGTACCAAAATTATATATTTCGTTATAAAATGGAAAAGTATCCACAAAATCGTAGATTTATTTCGGAAATAATAAATTTAATAAGAAGTTTTTTTAATAACTCTTTTATTTTTATTAAATTAATTTTTGGTTGCCGTTTACTTATATATTTTTAATAACATAATAAATTTAAATTAAAAAAAGGTTAAATTAAAAGCAGTTATTTCATTAAACTTACCTGAAATTCAGGGGGTGGCTCAATGGCAGTGACAACGGCTTTCCCGGGGCCTTTCTTCACTGTATTGAAAAAGTCGCCGCACATACGTTCGGATGCGTCCGTGGACTCGCAGAGCGACAACGACCGCTCATCGAAGTCGCTCTCTTGTAACTGCATATCAAAAAGTGGCGACATGGGTATATATGCACTTCTGTTTATAGACCTATCTATAAATCTGGACGTTGTATTAATAAGTACTTGTAATGTAATTAATATAATGTATAAGCTGAATGCTGTTGGATATTGGAAATTATGGTCAACTGATGAAATAATGTAGCAAATTAGTATAATTATTAATTTATACACTAAAATTTCTAATTTTGGTTAGCGAATAAAATGATATATAATATAATTATATAATATTATTTCGTTCTAAATTCGTTACTACCGAATATTTTTCTTATTTTTCGAGTTAAACTTTTTTAAAGACGCTTGCCATGGAGAGCGTTACGGAAGTGTGATTGAGCGAGGCGCAAACGAAAGTTGAGAGGGAGATATAAGTTAATGGAGATAGCTTAATCAGCTGTTCAAGCAACTATCTAGCCTCTTTACCTTCGACTTAGAGACTTTTATATTTTTTTTTATTACACATGGAACAATGCAAATTCAGCGCAGGTCCCGGGTTTATAACTTTGCATTAAGGGAACAAATGCAATGCCTGAAAGTTTGACAACGCTGTTTTTTTTTTACTGTAATATATCTCTTTATAATTAACGTGATCATATATTTAACTTTGAACGAGACCGTTATATCAGATCTTTTCTTCTTCCTAGCGTGATCCCGGTTATATACCAGGGTCCGCTTAGATTGTAGATGTGGGGTGAGTTAAGATAACCGATTGCCATCTGACGTCATCCACGGAACCCCCACGATTTCTACAAGCTTACGACTAATATCACAAAGTGACATTAATCGGGTCCCATTGTTTTACGTGCCTTCCGAAACACGGAGGAGGTCAGTCAAATATAAACCAGCGCTAGAATGGGTCACTATCACCCGGTCGCAGTAAGAGCAACTTAACCTAGCGATCGGAACTCAGATATCAGATATATTTAACTAACATATCTAATCCAGCAAGGCTTAGAAATAACAATTAAAATAATCGCATAGCGATGCAGAGAAGGTTTATTACCTTCTTAATGGATCTAATATCTGGCATCCACGTTACGGTGTACCGAACGGATTTTTGTGCAGGCCTGCCTGCGTATTCCGACGGCACACCGGTTACGTGTGTAGGGAGGTTCCGGTATACCGTAGAAAATGTATTGAAAATTTATATTCGATTTTGCGCCGGTCGCCTGCCCCAGGATTAAATGCAGTCCCACACAGGCTTCGTAATGTGAATGGCCGGTATAAGTACGTTGTAATGTACATTACAAAAGGCAAGAAGAAATTAAGGGCGCGTTTTACTGGCGTTGATTTGAAATATCAAATAATTGAATTTGTATGCGAGCTGGTAGCTGTAGATGACACCTAACGAATACGTAAATATATTATAATACTAGTAAATCAATAATGACATTTATTAAATTACCTTAGAAATACTGTAATCCCCCCTCTAACACGGTCGGTTTATTTTCATTATGGGAAAAGGCGTTGTAGGATTAATCTCGTACAACGCGCTTGTACGGTCATGAATGCGCATAATATATAACATGATATATATTATTGTCCTATGAAATTGTCTACTTAAAGACAACGTAATATTTAGGTTTTTTTTACAGTTTAGCAATGAGGAGTCGTATTGGTTGTTCAAAATCTTCTGCATGAAAGACCGTTTGTTGCTAGAAGTCATTATAAGTTGGCGTCGGCTGTGAATGGCGACAACGTCGAGAAAAGCAATTTTGCTGTTTTCATTTACTTTCCATTATTCTTTTAACTCGTTTGTCATTCTTTCCACTTGGCCCGACGTCTTTTGGACTCTTTAAGTAGTTCCTTTTTATAATTGGCACAGCACTGTGGTTCACGGCAGCCATCTTGAATATTGTCTTTTTATAATGTGCGTGGCATGTCTGTAACAAATTAAAATCAATTATAAATTTATGTAGAGAAATCTTTCTCTTTCATTTTACCCTGATTCCATTTCTTAAACTGTTTGAAAAAAAAGTGAGCGGTTGCGAGAGGACTTATGAAATCATTTTGTATAATTTAAATCGTAAATATAAAAAGATAGCTTATGAAAAAAGCACTATAGATATACGAGCTCTAGATGACGAGAAAGATAGGAGATTGCCGAGTGGGCAAAGAGTCGTAGAAGCACTTGCGCCTGGCGACCACTCTTATCAGTTAACGTGGCGACGCATGACCGATAAGGGTTTAAATGATTTTATAAAGTCGTTCAAATATTCAATTGTTGTTTACAGATGAAAATCTGTCATGAACTTTAGGACTTTTCATGTTTATATTTTTATGTTTACAAGTACAAATAATAACATGTACTTCACTATTGTTAGTTCGAATGACTTTATGATTGAATATTATAACGCATAAATGGTAATTTCAAATGTAAACTACAATTTAAATCCGACTTTGTGTCAGTTTAAATTATGTCTCACATTGTTTGAAGTTTTTAATGATATTTTTTACATAAAAGTTTGGTAACTTTAAATTTGATTTATTATATTTTTTTGTTGAAATTAATATATTGGCGATTTTAATTTACTTTTAAGCTTCAGTGTCTGTATTTTAAAAATACTTACAAAAGATTGAAATTACTTTAAAACCAACCAATTAATTTAGCTAAAGGTACAATTAAATTAGCAATATTATGCAGAGTAAGATTTAAACTAAAATTAAAAGTGACTAAAGAATCAAAATGTATTAACGGTTCATCAAATAAAAGCCTTGGAAATTTAACAGGATACTTGAGTTCCAAGCATAAGGAGTAAATTATAAAATTGCGTGAAATAAAAGTTGATTGAAATACATTCAACCTCAGTGTACTGATAAAAGCATTAGAGAGAGATAGAGAGTAGAAGAAACCAATTTTATTGTACACCAGCTGCAACTCGCGACTTCGCCCGCGTGAATTCAGTGATTTTGTTAAATTTTGAGGGTTTTTTATGCGGAATCCTAATTATTTAACTATAAACAAAGTAGCCTATATGTATTCTTTGTTAAATCAGCTATCTACCAGAATTCTAACACCTTACGGGTTTCCGAAGTCATTAATTTTAACATACAACTTGTGGTTAAAAGACATGTATTGTCTTTTAGATACCAATAACCTCTGAGGTTAAAATTAAAAGCTTAAATTATGATTTAAATCTTAAATTAAAAGACGATACAGCTACTATCTTACATCACAGACAATATCGTCAATTGTTTCTTATTGTAGATCGAATTATGGAGAACACAATAAGGAGTAACATCTCAGGGAGAAAGATGAAAAAGTGTTCAACATTATAGCTAAGATAGTAGTTAAAAACCGTCCAGAATGGCGCTAGAATAGACAAATGGTCTGATGTGAGTGTAGCAATAGTAGTTGAATTGACCTCCCAGAATGGCGTGGCATGGTATGATGGTAAATTGCTACCTTAGAATAAATTTTAAAATAAAACCATCACCAAGATGCTAGTGAGTGATTAGACAGCACAAGTTAGTGACTTTTATAACTACAAATATATTATATTCAAAGTATAATTTACCTATCGTTTTTACATAGTGCAATTCAATTAATTAATTATAGATTCAACTTAATTTTTTCTTAAATAACATTCAAACTATGTCTAACATTTTCGTTTCTTCTACAAACAAACTAACAAACCTTTTTTTTTGTTTTGTCTTGGGATAAATGCGAGCAACCTATTATAGGCCAGTGAGGTCGGGGTTCGAACCATTTTATAGAGAATTTAAGCTTATTATTCTAATAAATGTACGTCTAAAGAGTACCCTTCAACAAGTTGATGACAGAAGTTTGTTACAACTAATTTTATTAATTTATTTATTATTGATAGATGGCTCATTTGCAACGCGGTAAAAGCTTTCAAATAAGCTCGGTCTATGTTTAATCTGAATAGTTATAAGCTAGTCTGTGCTCGATAACTTGGTCATGAATAATAACAGTTATAATTTAGATTGAAATCGATCGCTGGGTTAAGCAGTTCTTAACGCGGCCGGGTGATAGATGGGTGAGCAATTCTAACTTTGGTTTACGAATAGCCAACCTTCTCCGTTTTTCAGATGGCACATAAAACAGTAGGTCCCGATTAATGTCACTGAGTGGTATAAATGGAAATAAAGAAATTTTTTCTTGACTTTTAATACTTATATATCATTATTCTTTTGGATCCACATTGGACAATGAACACGGGTAATAGCGTAATCAGTGGCCGGCATTTGAGTCGATCGCTAGGTTAAAATGATAATGCAGATTGATAAACACAATTACAATTTTGTAAATACAATATTCAATTTGACAGATATGTCTAAAAATCATCATGTTTATTGACATAATATAAAACCTTCAGATGGCGAAAACTGATGGCCAGTATCTTTTTACAATGGTTATAAAATTGCTGTAAAATGACAGAAAACTTTCAAATGTCATGGTGTTTCCGAGCCGATGGAAATGACCTTTAAGAAAACACAGTTAATAGTCATTTGGTCCAGTTATTCTAGATTTAAATTGTGTTATCCATAATGAAAACTAATATTATTTGGAAGATTAATTAGACCTAAACCAATGGAGGAAATAATAGACGGAACGATGTTACTTGACACAAGTTTATTAAGCAAGAGAGAGCTATATCAGAAAATATAATAATGAACGTGCGTTGAGGCACATCGGAAAGTCAGTGTAGTGCTGTGCTTTGGTGGCGGATTCGGTGGTGTAGCTTTCGGGTAGCAGCATTACACCGATTTTCCCTCGTATTCATTCGCGGATTAAAGCAAAGTATTTTAGTTTCTCATGCAAATAAAGTAATAGTAAAATTTTGAATTTTTAATATAACTCACAATTTCTACATAGATAAATAGATACCTAGACACCTTTCCCCAAATAATTATGTTACAAATGTGGCCCGCCTGAATTTAATGCTATAAGGCCCTTGCCTGCCAAAAGGTTGCCTATCTCTGATTTATAAGATTACAAATTGGATGTAATTTGTGAAATATTTTTTCCATAAAACAAACCAAGCGACGCAAATTTTTGCTGCATTCAATGAACTTTCTATTTTATGACAGTGCGAATATTTTTTATTCAACCTTAGGATAAGATCTACGTAACCATCCTAACCGCGATAATGTCACCCTGTATACCTCCCTCTAACTGGAAAAAGATACTCGCAGAAGTTAAGGAAATCTTTTTATTAAAGCGCAACGACGAATTTGTCATCTATGAGTAGGACATCAAAGGCTTAGCCCTCATTTGCACGAGAGTTAATAAAGCGATGCGTTAAATCGAGGCATTGGACCTTTTTTAGCGTCGTCGGTGCGAAAATATAACATAGATATATATATAACGTTGAAAATAGATCATTTCTCGATGAATGAGCGTCGCGTTATAAAAGCACTGCTGATGTACATATACTTGAGAATCCATATGTTCTATTTGAATACGTTTTTAATGCACGTTAAACTGCTATTTCTTTCTTTATATGCCAACTATGTTGTTATTTCACTCAATTTCTTCTTTTATATGACAACTATGTTGCTATTTCGCTCAAATTCTTCTTTTACACATTCACATTATTAAATTAATTTGAGTTTTATCCTTTTAGAGTTCCGTAGTCCTAATAGGGATCCTTATAGGTTCGCTCTATCTGTCCGTCCGTCTGTCCGCTCACGAGTGGTCCTCCCCATAGGCTTTCCGATAGTTTGGAAATCCTAAACAGAAAGGAGAAAATTATTTTCAGCGAAATCGGACAACAACTTTTGAAGTTATTTAACAAATACCTTACTACCATATACTATACCGATCGCGTATCAGATACGGAAGCCTTCCATATAAGCATGTCATGTCACGTTCTTGGTCATTTTTTATTTTATTTATTGGCCAAAATATACATTACACTTAATCAAAGCAGTATTGGCCCCCAAACTAGGATTCCCTGTATCTTGAGGGCCAGGTAATTTATTATTGCATATAATAAAATATTATCATTCGCACACCTTTCTCTATAGGAACTACAATTGTGCAAATTTGTATACTCTTCCTACTTTGTGTAATTTTGGTTCCACAAAGTTTTCGCTTCACGTATTAATATATAAATGGTTTATCATTACAGGAACTGAAAAGCGTCTCTCAAGAGTATAAAAATCTTCACGTTTTACATTTAGGTAACTATAAATTTTATAATTTGAAATTGGTACACATTATTACATCTAAATTAATTCATTCTTGCATACATATTAAAATAATGTAATAATACTTCCACATAAACATTATGTAAAAAAGTTCTCTAACTAAAGAATACGTGTTTTACAGATGTAACAAATACGACACAATTTGAAGAAATAGTATCACACATAAAAAGTGTGGTAGGGAACCAAGGTTTAAACTTATTGATAAATAATGCTGGTGTTACTACGAAATTCACAAAAATCAATTTGGTAAAGGCAGAGCAGTTACTAGAAAACCTTACTGTTAATACAATCGCGCCAATTATGCTGACTAAGGTTTGCCTGATGTTGATTGGTACATTTTTTTATTTGATATTTCACTATATAAAGAGTTGTTTTTTTTTTTCAGAGCCTAATTCCGCTTTTAAAACAAGCTGCTCAAGCAAATAGCGATAAGCCAGTCGGTGTGGAAAGAGCGGTCGTTATAAATATGAGTTCTGTTCTTGGCTCTATTGCTCAGAACGATCAGGGCGGTTTCTATCCATATAGATGCTCTAAGGTTATATATTTCTTTTACAATTTTCCCAACATTATCAAAAATTAAACTAAATAAAAAGTGGCCAAGAGCATTTCAAGACACGTTTATAGGAAATCATATCTGCGTATCTGATACGCGAAAAACGTATTTGTTAAATAACTTTCAAAGTGGATTCCGATTTCGTTCAAAGTAATTTTCCTAATGAGTTTTTTGCATGTTCTATCAAAATCAAGTCTCTATGTCTAATAGTTTGGTAATCCTAGGGTGGACCAGACTGTCTGACGGACAAAGCGAACCCTAAAAAATGTGAGGAAAATAATACAAAAAGGCGTCCTCAATTCTTTACTTCGAGAATTAAAAAATGCAATCGTTATAAATTAAGTTTACATTTAGAGTCCCTCATTAATAAAAAATAATAATACTTATGTAGATAGATACAGTCCTCTTTTAAATTTTCTTTATAATATCTTCTTATACATAAAATTCTCGTATTAGTTACCATACTCCGAAACGGCTTGAAGGATTTTTGTGAAATTTTATATGCATATTCAATGGGTCTGAGAATCGGTTACTATCTATTTTTCATACTCCTAAGTGATAAGGGAGCCCCACTTGGAAGAAGTCGTGGGGTACAGCTAGTATCCACTATTGATTGTCTTGAATATTACTAGATAAAGAAGTTTCAAGCTTTTATGTAATAACAGTTTTTATATTCTTAGGTAGTTTTTTTATATTTGTTTAAGCAA
Source organism: Charaxes varanes (assembly GCA_024363005.1). Taxonomy (NCBI): domain Eukaryota; kingdom Metazoa; phylum Arthropoda; class Insecta; order Lepidoptera; family Nymphalidae; genus Charaxes; species Charaxes varanes. Next base: position 11,333 of record JANCMC010026557.1, on the reverse strand, counting down.
ATGTTTTAATAATGACGAAATTCATATTACAGGCAGCTCTAAATGCAGCTACAAAATCGATGAGTATCGATTTAAAAAAAGAACAAATTGTCGTCGCCGCCATGCATCCTGGTTGGGTAAAAACTGACATGGGAGGGAAGAATGCGCCTTTAAATGTAGAAGATAGCGTTACTGGAATATTTGCGACCATTGAAAAACTTGGAGAGGCGGATAGCGGGAAGTTTTTACAATACGACGGCACCGAACTACCGTGGTGAAAAAAGGAATAACTTGTAATGAAGAAAGCAAAAAAAATATTAGGTCAATAATTTTTTGCCTTACGCTGAGATTATTTAAAATAAAATCTAATATATAAAATTGTCGTGGTACTGTATTTGTTGCCTCCGTAACAGTTTGACCGATTCTTATGAAAATTTTTGTGCATATTTGGTAGGTTTGAGAATGGCAAACTATTTATCAAACTCCTATGTGATAAGAGTGGCCTACGCAAACGAAGTCGCAGGGTTTTGTATTTATAAGATACAAGCTGTAGGTTGTATCATATAAATACAATCGGATACTGTGCTATAATTGATTTTGTACACATAACCATGGCCAAAGCCTTACCACCTGAAATTTAGGTTTCTCAGTATTTTGGAGACAAACATCAGTTTTATAATTTTATCAAGGTAAAAACTAACTATTTTTGATTATGGACGTGCCGAGTGCCCCATAGTTAATGACAGTTACTATTGTTTGGAACACTAACCCTATCAACTCACTGTCCAAAAATTTTAACGAAAAAAAAAAACAACTTCAAATTGTCAGAAAAGGTCCAAATTGAAATGGGACCACACTGGAAGCTGGTGCTGCGAAATCAGAATCATTCAAATTGGTTCATCCAGTCGTATTCTGAGGTATCAAACATAATAAAAAAAATATAATCGAATTGAGAACCTCCCGTTTTTTGAAGTCGGTTGAAAGTTCACAAACTTTTCTAAAAAAAATTCTCGCACAATGTATCTCGAGAAACAGCTGTTAGTTCCGATGTTTCTGAACTGATGCGACATAATGTCCTTAAGGAAAAGAGCATAACCGTTTCTCAAATTCCGGCTACGCATCTACGAGCCTTCTGGTGTTGTAGTTGTCCATGGGCGTTGGTAGTCACTCAGGTGAACCTCCAACCCGTTTCCCCTTGTATATAAAAAAACGCAAGTTTGTCGATGATCAAATAAAAATTACTCGCAAAAAAAATAGTTCAACTGATTTCTGGTTTGGAATGTATGTGTTTTAAAATCTATACTAATATATAAAGCTGAAGAGTTTGTTTGTTTGAACATTATAATCGCAGGAACTTATCGAGGAAGGCTATAGGCTATATATCATCACGCTAAAATTTTTCATCTAATTTTATGCAGACGAAGTCGCGGGTATTAGGTACAACTAAACAATAATAAACCTTAGACGTTAAGCAGAATGCGCTAATTAGTACAGCTTGTATGTACTAAATAAATTAGAGCATGTTTCACCACTGAGCATTTCTCTACTCTAACATATACCCCATCTCGCGCAAGCGTTAATTAATGATAGATTTTTTTTATTAAGTAACTATTATGGGTTCATAAATTTAGCTATATGCTTTACGTGTTTATTTCCGTTAATATTTATTTCGCTCAATTACCCTCATTAACGACAATACTAGCATCTGACCGAAACAAGATTTGTAGACAAAAATGTCCTGCTAATACTGAAAAAGTACGTGATAATAATGGAGATTGGCTACTGTTAATCAGTAGAAAGCAATTTCCGACACTTCTTGGGAACAAGTGAAAAGCAGTCAATCGCCTCAAAGAAGTTGCTGGTTCGGTTAGTTAACATTACCGTGAGACGAACGCCATCCAAAAATTATTAGATGAAGAATTGATTAATATAAAAAACAATTACATACATTCATTAGCGCGCTGCAACTTTTAATAATGTTTTTACAATTGTTAGTCAGGATATTCAGAGATAGCGGCGAAAGACAACTCAAATCATTGTTGTTTTAATTACTCGTTTTGGGAATGATTTATCGTACACTCAGACCCAAATGGCACTAGCCGTTGGTGATACCCAATATTGCAGTGGATTTTAAACGAAAAATATAACGTTTTATATGACACTTTTTTGTTTACTAATACTTCCCTTATTTAACTAACTATAGCTTAATTTCATTTTTATTAATGAATGACTTTAAAAAAATGCGTCTGTTAGTTTTTTTAAATTTAACTGTAACTCGATAACGCGGCCGTTAAGGAACCATTTTTTTTCATCATAATAAATGGTTGATTAGGTTTTTGGATTAATAAAAAAGGTCTATTTCTATATCGTCTTGTTTTAGTTTTCACGTTAAGATTTTAACGCATAAGGTATATCCTAGTTTAGCACATTAGGTATCAGACTGTGTCCACAGGTAATAATAAATGAATCAATGAATATGAAATCGAATGACATGACAATCGAATCAAACAAAGGAACTATGCTGTTTTTAAATTAGGTAGGTAGTGAGTTTTTCAAGAGATACTAAATATAAAACGTCGTTTAATAAAGTCAGAAGAAAGAAGTGATAAAGAATATAAAAGATCCCAAGTATATTTAATGAGGTACAGTAATTAGTGAATTTAAACTAAATTTCCTTATACTTATTTTATTGACTGAATAATAGATTATTATTTTTCTTGTCATTGGTATTATTGTGTTTATTAAAGATTTATTATTCTGATTGATAAAAAATAAAATGATGTAATGATAATATAATGTATCGTTATATTGCATCTAATCCATGTATGTATGTAAATTTGCATGACATATATAGGGCCGGACAACAGGCGATCTCAACCAATAAACCATAATAGAATCACGCAAAGACACATTAAATTTCATCATTATCGGTCCATCGGTAGAATACAGTGAGGTACACAGATATACATATACTAACTAAAATTAGTAAAAAAATCCAATTTTAGCTTGATGATATATAACCTCCTCGATAAATGAGCTATTTAACACTAAAATAATTTTTCAAATCGGACCAGTAGTTCCTGAGATCAGTGCGTTCTAGCAAACAAACAAATAAACAAACTCTTCAGCCTTATATATAAGTACGGATACTGATGTCAAAACACACTAAAAAGTATATTCTTAAAACTAAACAGATTTCGTAAGAAATACGTTTAAAATGATAAAGGATGAGATCAAACGTGTTTGGGAACACGTTTTCAAATCAAACAATGTAGTAAATAGTAAGTAACCCAACCTGCGGCCAGGGCAACGTCTGCTGGGTTCGCTAGTCAAGTGAAGTGGGAGTGTGGGGATAAGAATGTAAAAGTTTGCGAAGATTTGCAATTCCCGCCTCGAGTCTGGTTGTATTATCCATATTTATGTGTTTATATATTTATTTATTATTTATTATTATAAGTCTATGCACTATACCGCTTTCACGTTTGTTATTTCTTTCCACGAGGTTGTCTTCAAGAATTTTCCATTAGCAATAAGACCGCCTTTGCCCTACAATTGTTTTTTCTTTATTTTATAATGAAACGTACTCTATTATTAAATAAAAAAATAAAAGAAATAAATATATACAGGACTATATGACACACGGACGTCTGTTCCTAAGGTAGACAACTTAATGCCTTGACGTCAAAGCGTAAACGTGACAACCGTATGTTATATTAATTGGCAAATTTTATTTTTCTGTGCTTAGAACAATATCGTTATACGCAAAAATGTTTGTGGATAAATTTGGACTAGCTAGCGATTTTTTGTTAAAATTATGAACCACTTATTTAGGTTCTTAATTATTTCCAAGATGATTGAAATCAAATTTGATTGTGCTAAATGCATAAGTTTCTGTTAGTTAATTTTAATACTTGATTTGTTTTATTTATTGACATTTTCATTTATTACTAGAAAACCAGACAGAAGTTGTGTTGCCCGAATTTAGGCTCGTCTTTTATATAAGCTTTTTAACCAATCTCCTTTATGTCGAGACACTAACGGCCAAATGCTTTATGAATTAATAGTTTTCCATGGCACTTGAAGTACTTTGTGTAACTGTACAAAGTTTTGTAGTACTTTGTGGACTTCAAGGACAAAAATGTACAAGCACTTTGAGCTATGTCTGGCTCCGGTATAATAAAAGATACGTCATATTTTATTGTAATGTTCGCTATAGACGATTTCTAGGATTTACTGCTATTAAACTAATAAATAATTTACCTTATTTTTATCATAATGGTTATATCGAATAAATTATGTTGAAAATAATCTTAATATCTATACTATATGTAATATATAAAGCTGAAGAGTTTATTTGTTTACTTAAACGCGCTAATCTCAGGAAATACTGGTCCGATTTGAAAAAGTCTTACAGTATTTTCGAGGAGGTCGTGGCCTAATCAGTGGTCGGCATTTGAGTCGATCGCTAAGTTAAGTTGCTCTGGCTGCGACCAATATAGGAAAGGCATTCTGTGCCAGCAAAAAAATACCGTCCCTGAGGAGTATAAAAATAACAAAAGCGAAACTGGGCGCAAAAAGTAGAGACATAAATTAGATTCAACCAATGACGATATATAGGTATTTCTATTGGTATTGGTGCACGGCAGCCCTCGGCAGAGTGACCGCGAGCACATTGTTTATTTACGTAGTCTGCAGCGGTGCAGCTTTATAGCGAAGTTGCTGCCCGCATTGGTTTTATGAAGCTCTCCAACGAACCGACCCACCTGCATTTAAATAAATATTTGAAAATGTTCGCATGTAGCGTTTAAATATTTTTAACTGATTGTAGCGGCTGCTACATAACAAGATGGCAATGATGTCAAGTGGAAAAAGTTACACCAAAGCAAACTAGATGGCGCTGATATTATCTGTATATTATATATTATAAGAAAAAAATTGTGTATGTACGTTCCGTGAGTTATTGGAAACACGCCCTAACAATAACAAAGGGCGAAATATAATAAAACAAAATAACGTTGTGCTTATTAAAGCGTAATAGAATCTGTCTGCGTTTGAAAATTATCAAAACACAAGAATATAAAAATATAAAAAAATATGTTATAATTGGATGGTATTAAGCAATAGCGTGTCAACTAAAATTAACATGAAATACTAAACTACATACTTTGCTTAAATCCACGAATTGATACGAGGGAAAATCGGTGCAATGCTGCAATCCGAAAGCTACACCTCCGAATCCGCCACCAAAACACAGCACTACACTGACATTCCGATGTGCCTCAACGTACGTTTCGCTTGGACACCGAAAAAGAAATAACCCATCTGTCATTCGGTCGCGGTAAGAACTACTTAACCTAGCTATTATTAAGCTACAACCTCCTCATTTTTAACTCCTCAATGTAAGTTGCTATTCTTCTTATAAAGATATAAAGTGCTTAAGAAAGCACCTCCCCTTTCTCTTGCACTCTTGCATTAATTCCGATGCAAGGTATGATAAATTCGTTATTGTTCATGGTAATCAAAGATATTTCTCTTTTAGTAGACTTTGTGTCCGTGATTTACATAAATTCAAGACACCTACCTTTAACATAAAATTCTAAGTCCTGTTCTGTCCTGATCAAACTTACACAAAGATGGTAAAAAACCTCTGGAACTCAATAGTGTCCAGTGACTAGCTCTTATCTGCACAAAAACTTTTGTCATAAATACGTTCATCACACCAATGTCAAACGATTTAAACACACATGTATTGGATGATGACAAAGTGTAATCGTGACAACCGTATGTGTTATTCACTGTCAAATTTTATTTTTCTGCGAATAGAAGAATATATTGTCCTTACACGAAAAAAGGTTTGTTGGTGAATTTCAACCAGACAGCGATCTCTAGTAGAATCAATTTCATCTTGAGTTCTTTTTTCATTTGAATAAGTTGGCATTATTGCGGAATCTTCTTATCTCAGACCTAGGCAATCATCTGAACGTATTGAAATAAAACTCAGATGAGAAAATATAGGTGAAGCGAGTTTAGCGCGCATTTTGATAGTGTCGAAATATTTAATATTGGCTGTACCCCGCGATTTCATCCCCGTGGACCACTTTTATCGCTTAGGGGTTTAAAAAATAAGAAACTCTTCATTTCGCGTATTGATATATAGATGACTTCAGTTAATTTTAATACATATGGAAATCAATATACATGGGTGACCCATTCTAACACTGGCTTATATTTGATATCCGATCTCCTAAGTGTTCCGGAAGGCAAATTTAATAGTGGGACCCGATTAATGTCACTGAGTGATATTAATCGTGAAGTTGTAGAGAACGTGGGGGTTCCGAGGATGACGTCAGACGGCAGTCAGTTGTCTTAACTCGCCCTACAGCCACATCCTCTATAATCGAACCTGCCCCTGGTACTAAACAGGGATAACGCTAGGAAGAAGAAGAGTTTATGTCTTATAGTGTTTTATAAGTACCAACACTTGACACTTAATAATTTTGTAAATATATCGATACTACGGGTTGTTTAAATTCTAAGGTTCTATTAAAACGACTCATCGAATTGTAAGTAAGACCTTTACTGAAAGATGAGGTATTTATAAAGTTACAGAAAGGAAATATTTTGATGCAGAAATATATGTATATAGTAAGATCGAAAGAAGAAAATTGTGAATTAAACACGATTACACCAGCGCAGCGCCTACCGATTTGATAAAAATACGCCAAAAACTACTGATTTAGGTTTAAAATATGATAATTTCATAGAAAATATCTTCGCAGAGGCTAAGCACGCCGGTAACCGGAACACCACAAGGAGGTGTTTTCTCTCCTCAGCTGAGCGTAGAAGATGAGGGGCTGAAGCAACAATTCTCGCATCAAACAATACAAAGGGTAAATAATTTATTACCAATAATTTCAAAAGGGGCGATGACGACTTGATATAGCCCTAAAAAGACCTGGATACGACGAAACATGCGTTTTTCAGTAGCATAGATAATTCACAGATCAACGAAAATTCGTTGAAAGGAAATGAGACCATAGAGTATAATAATAATTACATACGGTTTTCATTACATCACTAGTGATAAATGTTGGTGTGTCACGTAAGTATATTAGATGTTTATAATAGAAACCAATTTTTAGTTAACATCTTCGGAGAGAAGACTTCGAAGGGACAACAAAGTTGGGTGTGAGACGAGGACAATTAGCAAGGTAAAAATGTTCGATGCGCACGAGTGGGTCACGCTACTGTCAAATATGAAGCATCACGAATAATAGTTTATCTGTCATTGGAGTTGATTAGTTTTGAATGTTCGTTATGCTAGGTTGTTACTATTAGTAATCCCCTAGACCCTTCCATCTTTATTTATTTTATATCCTTATATGTAAGAGCCTATAATACAAAATATTATATTTTGTAATTATTTATATAATATTTTTGAAATGTTTTGTTCCTCATTAATGATAAAAAAAAATTACAAGTAGTACGTGACTAGAACCCCTTAAGTAGGTCCACCAATGCTTTGATCGCATTGCACATAGTGTATTATGGAGGCTAGTAGAGAAAAGTACGACTAGTGATCGTAATGTAATTAGCAGTATAATTTTAAGAAAATGTTCAAACTAATAAAAAAAATACGTTTTTATACGTTTATAAATCGTTTTTATATGTCTCTAGGACTCGCCAATTTTGGATATGCCGGGCAATTCTTCCGACACTTTCCTAGTACGGTTCGCGGCGATGGTTGACCATGGAGTAATGTTTTGTGGAGCCCAGCATGGAGCTTTGGACAGATACGCTCTCATGATATTTCCTCTTTGTTTTCTTCTCTTCACTATTATTTACTGGACTACATATCTTAGTGAAGCACATCGAGCGACGCTTGAGTGATGTGAACTTTATGTCGTATAAGTGTGCCTATTTATACGAGAGACATCAAATGTACATATTAGATAAGTTGCTAGTTTTCTTATTAAATTTGTCTATTGTCACTATATAGTTTAAGTGAAAATATTATTTGCGATGTTATTTAATGGTTTAATAGTTCTCTAGAGTTTCAAAGTTTATAAGTGTTGTAATTTGTTTTAATAAGTAAAGAGTTTGATCCTAAGGATAAGTAAATATTTTCTGTATAATATAATAAGTTGATATCTGTCAAATACTTTTATTAGAAATATTTAAGCTAAATATTTCATAAAGAAATTATACTAAATATTATATAAAGCGTAAGACTTGAACATAAATAGAAATTTTTAAAAGGTTAAAAGGAAAAAGAGAGCATGCACTTTCGTAACTTTTATTTTTAATTAATTCGCCATTACGTTTCATTTAAATAATAGGTTTTAAATAGGTTTGTAAATTATCTGCATTTGGTAATTTTTTATTTCAAATTTTACCACATTTATAGGAAATTAAAATAATGTGTTAAACTGGCTAGAATAATTCTCGAGAAGATTTTAATCATCGTAATGAATTTTGTAAACAAACTACTAGTAATTTTACGTACCAATTAAGCCAAAAGATGACCATAGATGAAAATATGTTTTTATTAAGTACTCTCTGTTATCTCTCCTTTGTTAATATCATTTGTTAGAGCCTGCCCGTTCGTTCTTAAACTTAGCCAACTCCTTTTAAATCTTTATTAGGTGCTGAGTGCTTTAAAAAATGTTCCGTCCTCAAATATATTTCAATGCTGATTATGAAAGACGTAGATATACAGAGATGGACAAGAAAAAATTTAATTGAATTGTTTCTTAACTTAATTACACTAGATAAATGCTTCAGTCCGCTCTAAAATCCAAATTCGGAATCTCCAAAATCAAAATCTACCGGAAAAGAAGAATGAAGCAAACCTTTAAATTTGAAAAAAGAAAACGGTTGGCACAAAGTACATCAAAGAGTAGAATAATAAAAAAAATATATCCTTGTCCATCTATATATGTCTATGATGCAATTTGAGTCTGACAATAATAACTATTAAAAAAACTATTAATATCAGTAAATCGTACATGTATATTCTTATATTTCTCTGTCAATAACTACAAGCTTATATCAAACAACATTGGGACCACTAAAGCTCAATAGATATAGTGATGACCTATTGAACGTCACGCCTTGTTACTGTGCCTTTTGCTACGTATCAATAGATAGATAAAAGGTTTCTGTGATCAGGCAAATGTGCTTAGTGGTATTTACTCTATGTAATTTTTGCTAGACTTTGTCTGCAGTGGCATTTGACAGGCATAACATAATGAATATATAAAAATGTAAATAAAAATATTTAAAACATTTCTTTTAACCTGCCGATGACATAAAAGCATACAAGTAACAAAATAGATGAGGCCTTATTATCTTTTAAAGTAGTTACTAATAGTTCTTATAACAGAAATATAATTACTTATTCATAATTATGTTATACATTGATCTTCTCAAATAAATATTATGTTGATTATAATTTCGACTACATAAACTTATTATGGATGATCTATCTTCACTACGTATTACACTAAGATTATACTCAAAAAAGATCAGAATTTCTGATAATCCTTGCAACGAGAAATCACTGAAAATTTTATTTTTAATAATAAGGGGTCATTCATAAACTGGTCACAAATTAAGTACGGCGAAGGGTGCCACCAAAATTTGACAACAGGGGTATCAGCTTCGTGGCGTCACATGTCGAAATTAAAAACAAAAAAAATTTAAATTGCTGTTTTCTTTTATTTCCTTTCTTTGTTTTCTTTTAAATCTTCTCTGAAGTAAGGGGAACAAAAGGAAACAAACATAATTTAAAACTGTACAGCAGTTCTCGAATCTTAGCAAGGTTAACGAACAACGATTGGTTTATAAATACGTTTTTATTTATTTTTGACTTCCTTCATAGTTATTAAGTCTTATTATTCTAACCTATCATTAATACATATTTAAAATTACGTAACTGTAACGTACATATAAAGATAAAGCTCTGATATCTAGGGATTTCTTAATCGCTTAAAACGATTATATAACTTAAAACAAAGAATCTTCAGTGCACAGATAAAACGATTGTGGTTTAGGTTGCACTTAAAAACACTGTAAGAATAAAATTGTTTTGAAGTAATAATAAAAAAATAGGGGATCACATATGAAACAGTGCAATTTGCCAATTTACAACTGCTGTTATTCTCTTTTCTTTGCTTTCTAATGACAGTTTACGGTTATTTAGGGTTACTTGACTTTTTTAGTGTTATTACATAATTTCATATATTAAATTACACTGGAAGAAGAAGAAGAAGAAAAAGTTTTATTTGGCATAAAACACTGTACCTATATAGCTACAATACACGATTTCAAAATAGAAAGAAACAAACAGAAAACAAAAAAGCCCGTATAAAGTACCACTAATGATTGCAATATTTCCCAAGTATCGTGGAGCAAATTCATAGAAAAACTTAGAGACTAGCATAAAAGCTCATAATTATATAATGCGATTGACAGATTCCGAACGACACTTCTTTGAAATTTAAGTAGATCAAAGAACTGTAAATTTTGTTTTAAGATAAGAGGCGCGGGAAATATTAGAAATTTTCAATATTTCATTTCAAACATAATTTTATATAAAAAAACATACATTTTAAAACTACGACTTGCGTGAGCAGAATTTATAGTTATTATAATAAAACTATAAAAAGATTTATTATATTAATGTAGATTATCATCGTCATCATCTTGTCAATAAACAGTATAAAATGTTTTAGCGGCAATGATCTTTTATTTACGTTCTGTTAATGTATAATGAAGCACAAAATAATTATCAAGACAGTAGAAAATTTTATGTTCTTTTGATATAAAATCTTATATGTAAACAAACGTATGGTAGTATATTTGTGGCTATTAAACTAATTATCGATAATCCTAGCAATAAATACACATCCCTAGGATATCTATTCTCGATCCTTGCGCTCAATTATATCGCTGTCTATTTACATTTTTGTAAAAGCAAGAAAAGTTTATTTCTTGCTAAACATGAAGTATCAAAGTTTTAAAATGGTATAGATTGCGCGCCATCTGGTTTTTTTTTCACTAAGTCGGTTTTATTCGCTCGATTTTTATTTTCAGCTAGTATCTCTTTGATCCAATTCATCAGAAAAAGATTTTATATGAAACTTCATGGGAAATATTAAACTTCTGTAGTAAATTTATATGAATATAAAAATCAGAGCAAAATGATATTTCATACATTTCCGCACTGTTCTAAGCAGAAAATCGTCCTTTGTATTCGGTTTTGTAGTGAATAATGATAAGATCACTGCGTAGTTGAAAGAAAACTCTTTCAAAAACCTTATTTAATATATTTATTTAAATATACTTTAATG
>JANCMC010026508.1:58418-77981 GCA_024363005.1 Charaxes varanes | reverse complement strand
ACATACTTTAATATAACATGATTTAAATATATATGTTAATATATAAAATTCTCGTGTCACGATGTCTGTTGCCAAACTCCTTTGAAACGGCTTGACCGATTGTTATTTGTATTCATACTTGGTAAGTTAGGAGAATCGGTCGTAAGCTATTTTTAAATCCCCTTAGTACTAAAGATGGCCCACACGGACAAAGTCGTAGAGTACAGCTAGCCTAATGTATAAAATTCTCGTGTCATACTTGTTCGCCGTCGTTCGTAGTCTCGGTAAAACTGGAAAACAGCTGGACCGATTTAAATTTTGGTTACTTTGTTTCATTTCTTTTATTTCAGGAAAGGCTTAAAAGAAAAGAAAGGAAGATAAAGTCAAAAAAATGATTTAAAAATACAAAAACTCAGATTTGATAGATACCTTTATAACCTTGTTAAGAAATCAATCTGATCCCAATCGAAAATTGGGCTATTGCAACATGAACGGTGATAAATAACGGGGCACCAGCTCAGTCAGCTGAACTAATGTCCTGTGGGAATTGACCGCAATATATGATACGCGATTTGTCCAAGAAATGTCCTCAGGTAACCATTTGATCACATTCATACATCATGCCCTTAGAAATGAGGCTTTTGATTGGATACGGTCTCCCTTTACAGAGTTAGATATGTTATGAACCTCATTTTTCTTTGTCCACCGCATATAATGTTAATTTATTTTAGCTAAATATTTGATTGAATGAAAACTTTGTTCAAAAAAGTTACACAACTAAAAAAAAATTAAGAAGGACTTACACAAACAAAAATATAAAACCTTAAAAGATAAATTAATCGATCTTCAAAAAAATATCCGTAATTGAAGACAACCCTAGTAAAAGTCAATTGTACCCAATCGTGGAGGAAATTTTCTCTGCCTGTTATGTAATATTCAGGTTTTACTGTTGTTATTTTATCTATGAAAAAGTAGTAAAATATCATGGAATCTAAAATTTTGGAGCTTTACCTCCAAAATTTAAATATGGGATAGATAATTTATTTCTATTTTAAAAAGCGGTTTTTTTTTTAAAATCTGTAATCCAATTTTTTATTTTGTCTATTGAACAATCTTTCTGAAAAAGAGTTACAAGCGTATCGCTTAGGTCTTAAAATGTAGAAAGTAGTTCTATTCAATAATATAATTAGTATGTATTAGAGTGACCAAAAAATAACTGCTATTGAAATTAGTGCCTTTCCTCGTTAAAAAAGAAAAAAATATAGAACAAAATGTTATTTTTATAAAATGTATTTTAACTATATGCAACAAAGTAACTGTGCCATATTATGCAATGATACACAATTTATTGCTATTTAATTTTATAAGTCATTAAGGTTGATTACAAAAACAGTAATAAAATTAAATATATTTCAATCGAGAAAGTTAGGCAGTACCGCCGAGCCGTTGCGGGTTGCATGCAATTCTTTTACTTTTACTGTTTACCGCTCACTTTGAACGCGATTTTACGTAACTGAATATTTTTGTAAATAAAGTTTTATTTGTTTATATGACTTGGTCGAAAAGTTTAAGAACTTAGTTAAAATAAAAATAATAAATTATTTATCGTGGATAATGTCTATACATTATGCCGGAGCCAGACATAGCTTCATTAGCAATTACTATATTCCTTAGACAAAAATGCTTTCTTTACCTTTAAATAAACTAAACTTCGATATCACTTTCTTAGAGATACCGTATGTTTTTAATTAGCAACATATTTACGTACCACGATTTGTGAATAGGACTTTGCCTTCAATTTCGCCAGGAGTTAAATTTAAAAAAAAAATTAGGTATTTGGCCTAAAGGAATATTATACGCTAATCTTTAATATTAATTTTGTTTTTGAATATAATTGTAGTATTAATTTAATATTTATTTTTTATTTTATTGTTTACTTTTCAATTCAGATATACATGAAATACTTTGACATACCATTGGTATAGTGTTTAACTTCTTTTGTATTATATCAGTTTTGTTTAGAATAAGTTGTTGATAGATAGATTTAAAGCAGTAAGTACTCTAATTATTTTGATGATCTTAGATTAAAAGTTATTTCTTAAAATCCCAATAAAATCGGATAGGCTTCCTTATTTATTAGGCACAATAGACTTAAAGAAAGACTTGTTTTAAACTACATAGTTTAATTGTGATATTTTCTCTTATCTCTCGATCCTAAAAGTTGGTCAAAGAACTCTTTGACCACCTTTTACGATCAAATAAAGTTAGTTCTTGCATAAGCCTTGTTTTTAATTTAAATGTTTAATGTTTTTTTATTATAATTAAATTGTAAGTTTTAAAATTAAGATTGTTAAGTTTTCAATTAATTTTTAATTTATTAGGAAAGGTGTGTTAATTTACAGTAGGTGTCATCCCCTATCAAGTCACTCTTTATAAAAAAATATAATTAGAACCAGTTTATAATACACTATAAAGCAGCTATCTGACAGGAAAAGAATTTTCCAAATTGGATTAGTAGTTCCTTAGATTATCGCGTTCAAGTAAATAAACAAACAAACAAAGACTTCAGTTTTATATATTAAGTACAGTAAACAACATATAGAATGTTGTTTTCGTATATATGTATAAATAAGTACAACGCCATATTTTTTTTTTTAAATTTAGATACCAATTGATCTGCTGATTTTTTTAAAATTAAAACAGAAAAAAAGACTAAGTTACAGCTTTCTAGTTTTTTTTTTTAATTTTACCCAATACTTTTGTTCTCAAATGTAGTTTTCTTAATTTTATTTGCCGCTATATGTACTCTTTGACAATAAAATGTAATATGAGTACTGAGGGCCTAGCACGAACACTCTCGATAGTTTTAATAACTTTTATCATTATATGGTGAAATTTATCAATCAAATTTTTCCATACAGTATTACAAATTTGCTGATTGCTGCATTTTACTGGCATGGCGCTACCTCTAATTAAAATTTTGCACACACATGTAGATTGGATGACAATGCAATATCATGATGACATAGAACTGATATGATGCTATCATCATATGGCCGAAGATTCCCATGGCCTCCAGCTGTAGAGCTGGAAGGAGGCCATAGGAAATCCGTTTTCAAATGATATAACCACAATGAGTCGATGATGAGCTCGTTTGATTCGTCTTGACGAGTATTTTGTATTTAATTGTATGCATTTGAATTAAACCTTTTTAAAGAATGTTTTTTTTTTACTTAAAATTGATATAAATTATTTATATACATTAGATAATGCTAATATAGTAATTTCATTGGAGATCTGTCATACGGCCTAAATTATACTTCACACAAATTGTGTTTTACATTTATTTGATCATTTCACATATTATTACTATGATTAATACTGTTTTCAATACAATATCCAATACGGTATTGATCTGCAGTAAGATTCGGTATATAAATACAGCTATCAAAAACTCAACAGAAATAACTAGGTTTATGATTTAATGGATGAAATCCACAAATTGTTACCGTAAATTTTCACCGTTCAAACAGTCGCTTTGTATCCAAAACTCGCTCGGTTGACTATAATTGATTTATCACTCGCTGACAGGCAATTCAAATGTCGTTTTGAACCTTTGTTTGATGACTGACTTAAAAAAAACCTTGATATAACTCAAAGTATTATAAATTACTTCTTCTATAATAAATATAAATAGCTGAAGAGTTTGTTTGTTTGCTTAAAGGCGCTAATCTCAGGAGCTGCTGGTCCGATTTGAAAAAGTCTTTCAGTATTAGACAGACCATTTATCGAAGAAGGCTATAGGCTATATATCATTACGCTATGACCAAAAGGAGCGTAACAGAAGAATGTTTCACAATAAGGTGTTTTCTTTTGACAGCTGCCACTGCGTGCGCTGCGTAAACAGTTAAAGTTTCTTTTAAAAGCATTAAATAAAAGTTCCTGACAGCATATGTCCATCTTTAAAGGTTGGCTCATAGTAACCTTTTTATGCTAACCAAAATTCTTCTAAAATAGTGAATTATTTTTGAAGGTGTTTTTATAAACATGATCATATTATGCCTTATCCAATAGTAAGGGTAGAAAAGGAAATTATGTTCCACAAGGGTGTAATTTTAAATTCAAAATGGAGCGAAGGATCCTATAGTAGAATCCCGAACGCAGCGAGGTTTTCTAAAGTAGAAACCTGAGCGTAGCGAGGAATTCAAAATACGCCGCCCGGGAAACTAAATATTTTGGCCCCGAGTCACACACATTATTTTTCATCACAGCTGTGAGAAAAAATACGAGTACCTTCACATACCTTCTGACATCGGATTGAAAGTGAAAGTAAAACAAAAGAAACGAGAGTGCTCTAGGCCACACGACCGAAGTAAAACTTCTTAAACTCCACCTATATGTAAGTATATACATATGTTACAGGCGGTCTATGTCGAACTATATCGATAGCGGGCAAAACTCCAATTCAGACCGCAACCCCCTTCCAAAAACCTCTTCTGTATAATTATGTATAATTGTACCTTCCCAAGTCTAGCATACATAATGAACTTTTGCTTCAATAATTTGGAAAAAATTAAATTTGAAATTTACATAAAGATATGTCTTTCAGAAATTTTATGGGGGACAGAGATAGAGATACTTTTTTAGTTTTATGAGGAACAGAGACATTACTTTGAATCGTTTGAGTGCTTTAACAGAGTTCTTACATTCAACCTTCAAGTGTGCGATACCAACCTAACAAACATGTCAGAAGCACAAATGCGGACTAATCAGAACTCCTTTCTGATTACAAAACAAAATCCCCATGGGAACAAAAAGTTATTTGGCCCCCGCTATCATCCATATACCAATGAAACTTTTTCAAACAGGAGAGATGAAAAAACTATTTTTAAGCCCCTAAGCGATGTGATCCACGCGGAAGAAGTCGCGGGGTACAGCTAGTTAAAAAAGAAAAACATAGTTAAATTCCATTTTGCCCTATATTTTTCAATTTCAAGGAAAGAAATTAAAATCAAACAAAACGAAAGTAAGTAATTAAAGTGGAACGAGAGAAATCACTTTCATAGTAAATGAAAAACTATATATATTTTTTTCCTTTTTGCTCCCCTCATCCATTAAATTATAGGAGAAATTCCTTTTATACAAACAAGAACATTTTCTTCGTAAACATTATATAATGGTTTTGGTTGACGTATTTCACTATAAAAATACGTCCGTATAAAATTAGGTCAAAAAATCTCTTTTAGCGTGATAATATATAACCTATAACCTTGTAGAAAGGCAAATGAAGGAAGAACGTTTTCGGCTTAGAATGGAAGGTGAGAACGAAGGTCGATACGCTCAACCACCGCAAAGGACGATCTTCAGTCTGGGCCAAGTGTAGTTGCCCGGGGCGACCACGTTTCGCCGACACTTGTACTTCGGAAGGTCTATATGTACCTAGTGATCGTAAGTAGGAACTTCGCTAGCGTGAGTTAGTTTGTATACAGCTTTACAGCGTTAGTACTGCGGTCGTCGTTATCCGTACAGGGCCATCTAGTTTGCTTTGGTGGAACCTTTCCATTCGACATCAATGCCGTCTCATAATTTGCGACAACCTTCCTTAATAAATGGACTATCTAATACTGAAAGAATTTTATCAAATCAGACCAGTAGTTCATGAGATTAGCGAGTTCAAGGACTCAAAAAATTAAACAAATTCTTCAGTTTTATATATAGATAGTTAACATGGTATTACTCATTTCTTTTAAGTACTATTTTGCAAAGAGTGACTAACGAGTTTCTGGCTCATTCTTCTCGTGGGTCGACGTTTTCGAATCAGTCGCAGCGTTTTAAATTATTTGACGATTCAAAAAAGCTTGTAGTAGTCCAATTGTATAAAACATCTTTTTATCGGCACAGTTGGCAGTGACCGTCTTCCGCTCCGTGGGTTGTGAGTTCGATACCCGCCGCGAATCCGGGTGTATTATCTAAATGTATGTATTTGTATATTTCAAAAAATATTTATTTTATATTATGTATAACATGCATCCGTTACCTATAACACAGGCATAAAGATTTCTACCTTAAGAACAGACGTTGGTGTCTCTACTATACTCCTACGTATTTAATTAAGAAATTAATAAGCACTAACATGCCTTTCACTGGAATGTTGCATTTAGAGTCGAAAATAAAAGGCAGAATTCTAAATAATTTTAATGGGTAAAATCTCATTTAATTATACAAAGCTACATATAATGAGAAAAAGGATACTAACTTTTAATATACAAGCATTGTAATTATTAACCAAGAAAGTCCGGCCAAAGTATCCCTTGTGACTTTACATCTGCCACAAACGTTTAAAGCTGTAGATAACTCAAGTGGAGGTCGCCGCAACGCGTTTAATAGTGACAATGATATATTGCTGACCGACTTGACAGAACGCTAGCACACTCACAATATAGTGTGCAATATAATTTTACTCTATACCCATTGTAAATTACTAGTTGAACCAACAGAAGTTTGACAACGATTTCTAAGTAAAAGCCTCTGAAACTAAGTACCAACGACCGAACACTTACCAAGTTATGCCTATAGAGTCCATAGACCAGTTCCCAGTATAAAATAGTTTCTGAAAGAACACAGTCGAAACGAAAATGAGTTCTGCTAGCAGAGCCAGCTATCGCACCTTGGCGCTAGTAAAAACGTTTAATTACAACTGACAATCGGTGTTCTTGTTTAATAATGGATTCTCTTGATACCCCGTTAAACCCTTTCAAATTTAATTAACCACCTGGCGGTAAACAAAAGGAGTGAGCGGGAAATACCGTCACTCCAACCGAGCGACGAGACATTAAAAGAATGGAATTATTGTAAGGGAATGGCAATCGACCGTACGTCTATCCCATTTAGGATTTTCGCTAAGTAAAGCAACATTTTTTCTATGAGCAATTTTAATATAATTGTACTCATTTACTAGAGAGATTATAATAATAATAGTTTCCAAAACTTTTAAATATGAAATCTTATATCGGAAAACATAAACTGTTTTTAGCAGGTAAGAAGATAAAGTTTTAATACCGGAGCCAGACATAGCTTCACTTGTATGATTATGTAGTGTCGCCGGGGACTTTGTGTAACTGCACAAAGTTTTATAGAACTTTGTAGACCTCAAGGACAAAAATGTACAAACGCTTTGAGCTATGTCTGGTTCCGGCATAAAGGATATAAGGAAATGCCATCTATCAGAAACTGATCTTCAAGATAGAGGGAAGTGGAGAGAGAAAAGTAGGAAGGGAACCGACCACCATTTGGGCTGTGATATCTAAAATTCATAGTTTATATTTTCCTTTACATTTCTTATGAATAATCTAGTAAAATTGTAAAAAAAATAAAATTTTACTATAAAAGTTTTATCTTCTAAGATCAATAATAATATGACAAAAAATTTATTATTTGCATATAATGTTTCGAATTACAAGAAAGGGAATGAGGGATGATCATCTCGGTTCATCCGTTTGCTCGTTTGCCCGCTTAAACTATAAAAAAAAAACGAACGTTGCGCGCTGTGAATGTTATTAAACCGATATAAACTAGAAAAATAATATATTAATATCTTAAAAGACGGCCTCGAATTAGCGAGCTGACAGTATGTCGCCCAAAACAAAAGCAAGACGTCTTTTTTGTCTTTCGTTGGCCTTTACGCCCTCCGATCGCGGGGTATCGCCAATCAGTCTTAATGATGAGTCCATTTAATTTATATTTTTTATTGAACGGAATTGGAAATCCTTATGTATTACTTTTAACGATTATGGATTATCTTCCTTTTCTTCCTCGTCTTCTCGGACTGTATTTTCGCACTTATTCGGAATTGCGTCACGCCGCCATCACGCCGACACACTTAGGTTAGGAAAAGAGGTTTTTTTATTATTACAAATATAGGCTATCATTGTGATAAATCGAAATGTAAAAACGAATTCCCTATCGATTTTTTTTTTCGATTTACAATATTTACAAAGTCAATACTCAAAGCAAAAATTCAGCAAAGACGAACGTCTGTAAAGGAATCCGATTAATATATTTCTGTCAGTTTACCCTCTTTCATGAATTTTATTAATGAAATTACGGAGAAGCCATAATTTCCGAGTGCGGTGTTAAATGTAAAAAATACCATAAAAGCGTTAACTTTTGAGAGATCCTATGATACGTCAATTAGCTTAATGGGCATCGGTAAAACTTTCACTAATTGATGTTAGAGTATTCACATAATAATGGCTTACCGTTAAACGTTAATACGTACAGTCAAGCACACAAGAATAAATATTTTACTACTTTTTTAGATACTATTACTATTATTTTTTTCTTTTACTCTTTTCTACCAATGAAAAAACCTTCGCACAAATTTTGATAGACCTTAGTTATATGAAATAATTGTAACCTGTGTGTTTCTTCACCACCGGCGACGAATGGACGAGCTTGCTGGAAATCAGCGCTGCTTTCATACCTGGAAGCGGCACTAAGCTGAGCTTGCGTCCTTTTTGAAAGTTCTTGTTAACTTATCCCGAACTTCAAAATAGTTGCCTTGGTTTTGAAGTTCTTAGAGTCTTTAAGGCGTGTAATTGATTTGTGCAATCATTTTTACGCTTTTATATATTTAGAACTTTTATTATTTTATTTCATTACTCACAAGTTGACTCGCTCACTCGTCTAAATTATAGTTAAACAGGTTGTTACCCTATTCCTTTAAAAAAAAAATTTGCGTGATGATATATAGCCTATAATCTCCCTCGATAAATGGGCCATCTAACACTGAATGAACTTTTCGAATCGGACTTATAGTTCCTAAGATTAGCGCGTTCAAGTAAACATACAAACTCTTCAGCTTTATATATTAGTGTAGATTACTATAGACATAGATTTATTTAGCAATAGAATAAATAAAGCATAGTACTGTTCTACTTTATGTACCTACGTGTTGTTAAGCATTCAATTTATTAAATTTAATAGCAATATATTACTTTTTTAATTTATACTTAAGTACAGATATGTATGTATGAATTTTAAAATAAAATTATAAGGTACGTATTTAAAAGTTCAATAAAATAAACACTTAGTATATTATTTATAACTTTAATTTAAACGATTGAATTAAATATTTTATAAATACAAATTATTATTGTATAATAAATAAACTATAAATATGTAGTCTTAACTACAAAGCACTTAAAATATTCGAATTTATAATAGAAAAATAAATTTAACTTCATTAAAGACAACCAAATTCTTTAAGCTTATTTAATTGTAAAATTAAATTTACTGAGTTTATATTACATTCCTTTTAAATTACCTTTTAAGACGAAGTTGAGGGCAGCTAGTGTACGAATAAATAAACAGATCGACAAACAACAAAGCGACTAACACCGGCTAATACTTTAGCTTGGTAGCGACTAATTAAATGACTACCGTGCTAAGTCCGGCCAACTAGACGAGCTTTGCTGAAACTTAGCCGACTTTGCTTTGTGATTGGACTTTTTCCCGTTCCCTTTTCTCGGTATAATTAAATATATTCCCGATTCTTGGTAGTACTCGCAACATTTATAAAATAAAAATAAAATATAATTTATTGACAGACAGACATAGACATAGACATTTATTCACTCCAAGTTTACAAACTTAATTTAAATAAACATAACTAAACTTAATACATTAAATAACAATAAGTATGTCTACTTAGATTGAATGGGCATACACGTCAGGTTTTGTCACGTTAAGAATTTTTAAAGCGTCCTAGTACACAAGCTTAATTATAATAAAAGCACGGTGACTTTATCCTTTTAAGAAATCCTGTTTAAAAGCTTTTTCTTCTTAGTTACTTTTCATATTAATCTGGAGCTTATTAAGCTAGTACCTAGTGGAAATGGGCGGAAGTAGTGTACAAGATTCTGATATAAGTTAAAGTCAAAGATTGCAAGAACAAATAAAAGGAAAAATAAAAAATTGAAAGAAAATTTACAGTTGAATGAATCATGCTTATGCTTTCGTTAGGTCAATTTTAATATTTATTCATTACTGTTTGAATAGTGGCTGTACTATTTTTTTTTTATATAACAAGGGGCAAACGAGCATGCGGTACTCTTAAGTGACTTCCGACGCCCATGGACAACTGAAATACGACAAGTACGGGTAGGGGAGTAAAAAAATAGTTAAATTCGTATGACGTAATGTATGTATGAAGGGGTCATCAAAGGATAAGCTTTTTCTTTTCAGTTTGTCAAACAATTAATTTTTTTTTCTTTAAAAAATACCTTGAATTTTTAATTACTTTTTTCTTTTTCGTTTCAGTTTGTCAAACAATAAGTTTTTTTACTTTAAAATATACAGCTTGAATTTTTAATTACTTTTAAAATTTTATTTTCCAGACACAGTTGACAGTAGAAAAATGTTAGATTATTTATAACCTAACTATTATAGTCAAATTTCGATCACTCGAAGAACGCCAACTAAATTAATTGACTAAGCTAAACTTTACTTTAATAACAGAAATAGGTATCGAAATTGAAAAACCCCCGTAGAGCTATATCTTAATGTTTATTAAGACACAGTAAAAGTAGATAATATTCAAAATAAGCAATGCTTGATAATCAATTATTTATATATATAAAAAGAAAACCGCCTTCAAAAAACATCAAAGAACTAAAAAGAAAAAATATATATATATTTGGTACTTAAATTCGATGTACTAGACACCTACGTGTAGAAGTCGGTACCGAGCCAAATAGATTCCTCGTTACATCGTTGGCGTCAAACAAAAATTCACATTTACATATATTATTTTGTTATACTGTTATTCTTGATAACGCGACTCATATGAAATGTAACTTTTGTATTGTTTATGATTTCTTTTTATTCTGTCTTTTGGTACCCATTCGTAGTATTGTTTTTTTTTTTTTTTTAATTTCATATACACATTTCTGTTGAGCATTATGTTGGCAGCATTTGTAAAGGGCATGAACTGAGAAGCAGCTATAAGCTGAGTCCACAACCTTTTAATTGGCATGCAAATCTATTGTGTGTTATCTGAATAAAGTTCTTATTATTATCAAACAAAAAAAGAATCATCGAAATCGGTTCAGAAATAGCAGAGTTATCGCGTGACATTCATACAAACAAAAATTAACAGATGTTACTATGAAAATATGAATACGTGTAGAAATTTTTTTGTCAATATTAAAAGTGGGATGGGCAGGCTTTTTGTAGGTACGTGATTCGAAAGCCTTTGTGGAGGAAAACACCGGCGGTGGAGCCTTGGAGTATCTAGCTCGCTTTGCGTACACACTTTTTTGATCTAGCTCACATTTCAGCATACATTAAGCTGAGCTCTCACCGCCTAATGTAATTTAATATTGCATGGTTAAAAATTTTTGGTCGAATATATCTTTTCATATTTATATGAATTTCCGGAGATAAGGACGGGAAAAATCTATATTATTCTATATATTTGAAAATCAATCGTTGTTCCTTAGTCTTGCTAATACTCGAAAATGGACGAATCAATATAGATTGAACAGATAGAAAAAATTTTGTTTAATAAAGTTTGTATATAAAATTTAGTAATTCTAATTTCAAATTTATAATTTTCATTACAACTTAGTCTTTCAAGTAATTCACATGCGCATTACAGAAATACAAAGAAACAGCACTCAGAGCAGGCATAAAATTTTACAGTCACGCTGAAACCTCTATTGGAAACGTTAAAGAAAATGGCACTATAAAAAAGTACAGTTAGAAATTCACTTAATAGAAAGTGCCCGTAGCTATAACTTACTTAATCGCCATCAGGGTAATACTAGTATATGTTACTAGAATAGAAGAAAATATAGAAAAAATACTTCGCAGCCACTGAGCTTCTGCTTCTTCTGGTAAACCTGACAACCTGAAACTGCGGGTTTTGTCACTGTGCCTACTTTTTGAAAATTTTATCATAGGCGCAGTTTTAAAATTTAGAAAAATTTACTTTTAATACGTCCTTTTGGTTAAGTTAAAAGACCTTCCGGTCTCAAGCTATTTTTACAATTTAATATTTGGCAAAAATTATACGAGGTAACTAGCCATTTCAGTTGTAACGTATCTCATTCATTTATTATTTTTTGAATTAGCTATAGCTTTGGCTTGATTACATAATCTTGGTTTTACATCAAGAAGGTAAAGTTATCATGTAAAAAATCGACTCCAATATAATTACACAAAAACAGGCCGGTGGACATACAGCTTTATTTTTGTGTCAAGAACAATTTATAGCAGAAGCGTAAAACTGAGTGCGTAGTTTTAGAACGTGACTCTGTCAAAAGCCTTTTTGTGTGTCTATAGTAAAAAGCACAAAAGAAGCTTTCAAACTGTATCTGGTTAGTTTACGTTCCGTTTTACCTTCACTAGTAACTTTTATTAAAACTTTCAGCAATTCCTGTTAGTAAGGATAATGGCTGGTAGTAGGGCCAGCCCTACTATAGGGCCAACGGAGCGGTCGCTCCAGGCGCCAAGCCAAGGGGGGCACTCTTGTGAGTTTAACAGTTACTTGATTTATTATGATAAATCAAGTAACTTACTACAACTTAAATGTTGTTATATGATTATAACTTTATATAACAACATTTAAGTCAACTAAATATGCCATAAAATATACTAAAACATATATAAACAGGGCAAGTAAGGGTGGCGTTACTTTTGGATTACGCTCCATGCGAAAAGTTGCTTTGGACAAGTACTGACTATTAGTATTGTAAAAAAAAAATAACAAGAATATTAAACTTTATGTATAAAAGCGAAAAGTCACCTTACACGAAGTCTCGAAAACCGTGGGACGTACAAATATTAAATTTAGCAGGGAGATAGTTTATAGATAGTTGACGTCCGCTAAGAACGGATTTTTCGATAGGGCCAGATTAAAGTCCATTGGCTCTCGCATGTTTACACGGCCGAAGTCACGGTCAAAAATTGGTAAATTATATACAAAGGAGTGAAATTGTCAGACGCTTTATCTAATTGTAAATGACCAGCCATGCCCATGAATAAATGCACCTCAAGAAGATTCGTAGATGCATTGCCGGCCTTTATGAAATAACTATGTTTTTTGTAGGTTCCCTTTGGAAACACTATAGCTGGTATGTTGCACGAGGAAGGATATTTCTTTAATTCTTATAATTAACACTCACTAACGTCGGCAAAGTATATTTTTTTCATACCTATCAATTTAATATACGTAATTTTTGTTCTGGTTTTTCTCTTTATTTTCACTTTCAAAGCACCTCGCAAACGCGTTTCTGGCCTTTGATAAATGAGTTTGCCATTTAGCTACTTATGTAGGTAATCATACATTGAATTTAATAAATGTAACTAACATTAACGACTCCTCGAATTTGGTAATTCTTCACAAACGCCGCGCTAATCTGCGTAAAGTACGTTTCTTTGTTGCAAAATTTATGGGGTTGTTTACGGCTGTGCGGAGTTTATGGGGAGGAAAATGGCGGCCATGTGTAACCCAAAACACGAAAACAGCGCCTTTTTGCTTAGGATTTATGTTTAATGGCCTCAAATAATTCGATGTAATTTTTAATTTTATTGCACGTGTACTTTACGAGGTGCTTCTTCACCTTTATGAGGATATATGCAGATTTGTTTTTACGTAAATGTTTTTACTGATGGCAAGAATTTACTCACGCTTTCCCACTCTTATATTATACCCTTGCTGGTTCATTTCAATGCATTAAAAAGTTATTACACTTAAAATAGACGTTAAAATATTATTAATACATTTTTAAAGTGGAATAACTTTTTGAATGCATTACGAGAAACTTCGAGACTGTTTTGTATGCGAACATTACGTTTACATAATAAAAAGTAAAAAAGTCTTCAATATTTCTGATTATCTATACTTCTATACTACCGTATAAAGCTGAAGAGTTATTTTGTTTGTTTGAACGCGCTTATCTCAGGAACTACTTGTCCGAATTGAAAAATTCTTTCAGTTTTGGATAGCCTATTTATCGAGGAAGGCTATAGGCTATATCACTTTACACTAAACTCTTTCACCTGATTTTACGCGGACGAAGACGCGGGCACAGCTAAGTATTTAATAATCATGCTTGAACATGGGACGAAAACGAACATTAACTGAAAGGGCCTAGAATGGGTCACCCATCTATCACCCGGTCGCAGCCAGAGCAACTTAACTTAGCGATCGACTCAAATACCGACCACCGACTAGGCCACGACCTCCTCAAGTTTGGTAATACACTCAGCTTGGTTATTTAATTTATCCAACGTGTAATTGTAATGTATTAATCTAATTCATAAGATATTTATTTTAGTGATTTAATTTATCTTTAAATATTATTTATTTATTGTTTATTTAGAACTTAAAATTGTATGAATTAGTTTCATTTGCGCTAATTCTTGACTCATCTTGTTATGCATGACGTATTCGCTTTAATATGTATTTGCGTACAATGCTTATGTTATTTTAGACCTTTTTATTCTGTATGCAATAAACACTGGCGAACCAATAAATATAAAATGAAAGAATAAATATAACTTCACAGAACCAAAGGAAATGGTCCATATACCTCTATAAGACATAATATTAATCTACGTTGCTAATGCATAAGTTTTAAACAATTTTCTTCTTTACGTCCTTTTTAATTTATGTAACCAACAAAATGGGCCCTTTTAAATTTATTATTGTCAAATGAGTGGATAAACGGTGCCTCTTCAATTATAAGTACTGTAACAATATTTTATAGATTGAATATCCTATATTATTTTTATGTTTGAGATAATTTTATTTGGTAAATTTACGTATACTATAAAGAATGTTTAAAACAGGATACCCAGCTAAACATTGGTGTTCAAACATAATAAAAAAAATTATCTATATATTATTACACGTTCATTAAGCGATAAGTGTTAATAATGTTTTTCATGTCAAATATACACACCGTGGCTTTTTTATGTAGGCGTTAACAGAAGTTCTAAAATATGCAGTTTTTTCTGCTTGCAGTGCTTGGTGTACTACTTTCTTAAAATCTTTATAATATTGTTTATGCGAATCCTTTTTCGATAATTTATATTTATTGTGACTTTCATTACGCAATCAAATCATAGTTCTAATTGTAGTAGTTATCCAAGGATATAAATGTTCCCTAATGTAGACTTTCTTTTTAGGTGCATGCAAATCAAACAATGACAAAACATAAAAATTGAAAGCTGCAACCATGTCATCCACATTATTTAAGCAGCTGATGCTTGACCAGGGTATCATACTTAGGTCACTATTAAAATTTTCCAGCACAATGTCCTTGATTTGTCTTGAATTAATACATTGAGAGTTTTTTTTCTCCTTTTTCAAAGTTCTCTCTCCTGTACTTCGAGTTGATATTGATAATAGTGAATAGTTAATAGTGAAGTCAACCTGAAGAAACGAATGAATACAAGATCTCCTGAGACCGGCGTTTCAGTTGTTCCCCACCAATCCAGCGAACAGTGTTCGAACCTCGACGCTCGTGCACAGTTCCGAAAACCGCAAATAATGACTAGTATGAAAATTTGGCAATCGTTTCCTAATAACAGGTTTAATTAAAAAAACCTAAAGGAGAGCACTGAATTTCTTGAAAGGAATTCCAAACACTGCTAGAAAAGATAAAGTAAAAGAAGGATGTAAAAATACTATTAAAAGTCTGTCTTAGTTTCTTTCACTCACTTTATAATTTACTCCTTAATGAACCACTCCTTTCATTTTAAAATTCAATTTTATTAATCGACGGTAATGGCTTCTGAATCCGGATATAGGAAAATCACGAAATAATATTTTAACACAAAACCAATTCCAAGCTAATTAGTCTATAGAGAGGTTGAAAGGAATGTAGATTCTAAAACAAACCAAGCTACCAACCAAACTAGCGAAACTAGAATAATTTAGCTAGGTTGATAGTCAAGGCAAATCTATCACAAAGATTCCCTAGAGCTGCTGTTAGCTTCGAAGTCGTTGCTATCCTACCTTGAACTGCAATTAGATAGTCAAGTGAGAAATTGTTTGTCACGATTTTACAAAGTTTCGCTGTAGAGTACATTTCTTAAAGATACTCCGATGTTAAGAGCAAAATTTATCGCGTTGGAGATATTACAAAATAGTGTGATAATATCATGAAAATATGCGTTGATAACGTATGATTCGATAAAAACAAATTGTGTACTTTAATAATAGTTAATAAAATGATTAATGATATTGAAATTTTATTTTAATGATACTTTATTATTTTTTGTTCTTTTTTTTTAACATAAAAGTTTTTGTTAAAAAGACAAAAAAAGCTATATTGGATGGAGATATTGATATCATTCTATGATTGGCTGATAAAGGACGTGAAAATGAAACTGCCTGTATGATTAACTCACTTTAGACCTAAAACTTAATCGGTCAGTTTATGATTAAGCGTGCGAAATATCGAAGTCTATGGTCTGACTTGGCTAGTTCTCATATACGGACCACTGTATCAAAGTCGTCACTGCATAATATTTTCTATGCTAGATCATCACCTCAATCCTCAATCACAAATCAAAATACTGTGAATTATTACCATAACCATGGCATTAAGTTAGTTATCTATACCTTAGCATTGAACTATTTTTTTATTACAAAACGTTATCAGTAAGGTCACACAACTTGACATTTAAATGGTTGTGTCTTGTGCTCTCTTTGCTGATATCTTCATATTGTCATGTAAAACTGAATGCGATCTCCAACTATTTAAGCACTGAGTGACATCACCTTATTACTAAGCGATCCTAAGCACGATTCCATTTGAATATATTACCGTATAAGTTCAGTAAATTATTCACTTATGAATGAGACCTAACTGAAAAAAGTATATATGCTCTGTCAGGCATATAATCATTTTGTATGAATTTTGAAAAAATATTTTTTGATTCTATACCATAACTATAGCAGAATGTTTAAAAATACCATTAGTAGATTATACAATTTTCTAATGAACCATTAATACTACAGTTATACACAACTTAGCTGCTAAATATTGCCAGCACGAATGAAATCAAAACTCGGACGTATCGAATCCTCGATGTTACGGCCATGAAAGTCGTGTAAAATGGAAGCACGAACCATCATTTGACGTTTCGTCTCGTACGTAAAAGTAAATAAAATTATCGAGATAGTTCGTGCTAGGTTAGGTTTATTTTACTATGGTTTAGTTTCGTTTCGAACGTAAAAGTAAGTAAAACTATCGAGAATGTTCGTGCTAGGCCCTCTGATTAATTTACTATGCTTTAATTTGTTTTGCCTATTCAAATCTTAAACTGTTCTATTTAAAATAAGGAAAAATACAAAATTTTAGTAAAGCGACTGCGAATAAGTTGTCAAACTGAAAGATCCTACATGAAATCTATGTTTAAAAAAGGCTAATAAGAATTAACTTGGCATGAATATGAAGATATATATTTTAACACTTAAGTACTAAAACATATATCTAATTTTAAAGTTAAGTAGGAGATAAAGGTCAAAAAGAATCAAAAAGACTTATGTCTAATGATCGAAGCGATAATAAGGTATTACAAAATTTTGTTCAGGAGTTACTTCATCACAAATTAATGTACCAATAAATAAGTTTATGAATAGATATAAAGTTAAATACGTTTCTTTGACAAATGTAAGTATATATTTTAAAGTATTTACGGTTAAAAATGATTAATTTATATTGTTTTATAACAAAACCCTAAGTGTTGCAAAGAACTCATTAATGTTTTACGTAGACTAATTTATAATATCCTCGCGATAATAGTGTCTTGAGGAACGCGTTGAAATATAAAGTTAAAATTTGTAGTAAATATTGAGATCTACGGTTTCTTAAGACTGTGAAAAAAATCTATCCCCTAAGTATTCGCAATGAAAAGATATAGCTCTTAATGTCATATTTCCCATACATAAGAAAAGACAGTTGATAAAAAATACCGTATTAATCCTTATCAATTTAAATACTTTGTACATTTTATGTAGATCAATATTGTCCTTTACAACATATTATTAAAATTAATATCTTTGAAGTTATTTCACCCTTTAAACGTGCAGACAAAGTAGCCGGCGGGCGGTGACTACACCGCCATCTATATGTCGCTTACTAAAGCGATTTGTAATAAGGAGAATCGCGGGGCCAATATGGATTCGATTAGCAAAAAATAGAACAGAATGGAGAGCTACAGTTTTGCTACCTGCTGGTCTATCATAGATCATGCTAAAAACTCATTAGGATAATTGTTTTAAACGAAATCGGATTTTATTTAAATGAACTTGTTTAAAACACAGTTCAAAGACACTTTTCTTCTCGTTCTATTTTATTTCCTTCATATCCATACTTCAATGTACGTAAAATAAATAAACTATTTCCGATTGTTTAACATACCACACCGACCGCACGACACGCTCCACTGAAATGTCAAACACAAGAGCGAGCATTGCCGGTTAGTACAATCGCGAATACGATCTACATATCCGTTCAGAGATATATGAGGCTTTTAGTGGACACTTCCTTTATCCACGTTGCAATCTCCAAGAGCCCTCTACCTGGATTGTCCTGGAATTCTTTAGAGATTCAGATCTTTGCTTGGCAGATGATCTCTTATAGCCATCTATACATGTGGTACGCAAAAGGATCTCAGGGCCTAGTACGAACTTCTCGAACCGAAGGATTCTACGAGTCTACTTTCCTTGGGATGAAAATGTTCGTGCGTCACACGATTAAGACTTGCCTCCTGTAAGTCTAGCACGAACATTTTTATCCCAAGTAAAGCAGTCTGTTATAAACATGTGTGTGCAATTAGTTTGGCATTGGTGTGCGTTTGTGGTTTTATTTTAATAATTTAATATTAAAAATGCTTGCATTCGTCTACCCTCCTGTATATAAACTATACTTGTGCCAAATTTTATACTCCTCCGCCCGCGCAATTTTTGTTAAATGGTACCGAAAATTTTGACTTCACGTATTATTCTATATTAGAGATCACCGGCTGGTCGAAATTCGCTCACAAACCTCTTCAGTACAATGACATTTATTTGACAATTAATATAACATACGTCTTTGATCATGTAAAAAATGTACATGTGTATATAAAGTGGTGTAAATCGTCTGGTATTGGTGTGCGTGTGGTTTTATTTAAAAAAATAATATTGCATAGTATAAAAAATACATTCGCAGACCTTCCTCTATGTGGACTATGGTGCTAAATTTCATAGTCCTTCGTACGCGCAATTTTCGTAATATGGCACCTAAAGTTTCCGCTTCACGTATTAATATTTATGATAGATAAGTAACGTAAAGCGTCACTGCAATACATAAACAAGCCGAGATAAAATAATGCGGCTGTACATCTCGTTTAAACAAGCCAAAAATGGACCCTCCAAAGTGATAAGTTCCGGCCGGACCGAATCTTTCTAAACGCACCAATACCATTATGGGGCGTTATGTTCACTCACTACGAGGGTCGGAGTGAATTACTCCATACGTGATGCTGTCGATATAGATTGAAGTGTCCTACGATTTGTACAGA
>JANCMC010026508.1:6826-58318 GCA_024363005.1 Charaxes varanes | reverse complement strand
CAGAAGAGTGTCAACTACTTTTATTTGAGGGCATTTTGTCATATCGAAGTGAGATGTCCTTTTTGTGGTCAAGGAGTGGGAAAATTTTGCCTATATGTGGTTTGGCGCGTTATGTTCACGTACTAATAGGGTCGTAGTGAATGACTCCACACGTGATGATGACCATATAGATGAATGTGTCATAAGATTTGTACCGTAAATTGTTCCGTACGTTTATATTAGAAGCATTTTGTTTCATTACAGGAAGATGTCCTTTTTTGTGCTTAACTGACATAATATTGCCTTTTGGTACAGGCTTATAGAATCTATACTAAAGCTATCTATATAAAGCTGAAGAGTTTGTTTGTTTGTTTAAACGCGCTAATCTCAGAAACTATTGGTCCGTTTTGAAAAATTCTTTCAGTGTTAACTCATTTATCGAGGATGGCTATGGGCTTTATATCATCACCCTGAAATTTAATCTTATGTTTTTTTCCCTAATTTTACGTGGACAAAATCGCAGGCACAGCTAGTGTTATATAAAAAAAACAACAGAATTTAAGAAAAAAATTAGGCATGCCGAATTGTTTTATTACATAAAAACGTATGATGTTATATGTGGACACGACGTTAGAGTAACGGACCTGGACTTGAAACAGGTACCTAACGAATTTGAGTCATCAAATTAACCGTTGGGCTATAAGGGCAGTCGTTATCTCGGGACGACGCCCGCTCTATTTCCTCTCTGGTGTATTATACAGGCGATGTTTTCAACAGACCTGTTTATCGCACCTACGTTTGTATTGGAAACACCTACAAGATTTTCTCTAATGGACAATACACTGGGACTTGTCCCTGGATGCTTTGGGCTTAGTGGGCGGAATGTTCATATATCACACATAACATAAAACTATTTCTGTATACTGAACTACCTTTTTCTCGCGACTTTGTCTCAAAAGTAAACTTGCCCTTAAGTCCATTGAAACCAATCTTGTCGCAACTTTAGCGAACGCATACTGACTATAAACAATCTCCCTGCCGAATTTCATCTTTTTACGTCATGCGGTTTTCGAAATTTCGTTTCAGATGACCTTTACTTTTTACATATATAAATTATCAACTGATAAAGGGCAGGGGGGTCAAAAGATTTGCGACGTCACATGTCATTAAGAAATGTCATTCATGTTCATTTTCAAAAGAAAGTTGAAAAAAATTAAGTGCTGTTTTCTAATAATTTAAAAAAAAACACCCAGAGCTGTAAATTTGTGACGTCACACTAAGAGGGCGGGAGTATAGAAAGTGTGACTATTTGTGACAAGGTGGGGGAGGGGGTTAGTAATCGTAAAATTCATGTGACGTAACTTATGGATGATCTCTAATAACATTTCGGTTTACGTTCATTGATACGTAAGCCATTAACAAAATTTACATGTCTGAGTTCAGTAAAGCAAGAGGATAAATACTACACAGAAATCGGCTTTCATAAGCTTCAGGTAAATACACCAAGACGTGTAGATAAAAGGAAAAAAATCCTACAGCGATTAATTCAGCGACAGCGGCGATGCGCAAAGCGATCGCTCAAGCTGAATCATTGACCACATCAAATGACTCAGCGTTTAGAGTCTGACTCAACGACTATCTCCGTCCCGCTCTATCCTCACACCTGAGTAGTTATCCAAACAAGGAAGGAAGCGCGAGAGAATTAAGACTAATAAATGAACGGTTCAAAAGTACGAAAGAAGTGGGTCGATCAGATTAATCCACATTCTAATTTTAAAGCGCTTTACGATTTAAAACGAGTGCGTTTTAAAATAATTCTTTGATGTTTCAAATCGAATTGAACTGCACTCTATATAACATTAAAATATTACATTAACATCGAAGTAAGAGCTGTACTTAATTTAATATTCGTTTCGGTTGTCTTTATATATATATATATATATATATAGTTCTACTGTACGTGTGTATGTCACTGAACTGCTCCTAAACGCGAGGACCAATTTGAGTTATTTTTTGTATGTGTTTGGATGGTTAAGATTCACAAATCAGCCCCTCAGATGGCGCTGCAGTCGGTATTTAGTTTATTCATCTATACCAGTCTTTCCCAAAGTGGGCGATAACGCCCCCTTGTGGGCGCTGCAGGTCTCAAGGGGGGCGGTAAGAGACCCAAGTACAATGAAAGAACTATTCAAATTGGACCAGTAGTTCTTGATATTAGCGCGTTCAAGCAAACAAACAAGCAAACTCTTCATTTTTTTGTCTAATATTTTTGGGAAGCACAAAATTATAAAGACACTCATAAAGTTAGTATAAAAACAAAAGCATAAATAGGTAAAGTTTTGTCTATAAAAAAAACAACAATACAAAATGAAAACCAAAATTACTAAAAACTTTTTAACTAAAATCTGATACAACTTATTTTTAAAAACAGAATGTCAGAAAAATATATCTAAATCTAGACACATGTTATTATAATTATTAGGTACAAGCTTGATGAATAAACATATTACTAATTATATACTAACATATTACTAAATATATTACATATTATTAGAATAAACATATGGTACCTATTTAGTTGCTATCTTAAGAATTATTTCAACATCAAACAACATCAAACAACAAAACAACACAAACCCATCCAAGTCGGAAATACAGCTGTTTTTGTCTTTTTAACTAAAAACTTATTTTATTTAAAAAGAAAACAAATAATAAAATATCTTTAAAAAAAACTTCAATTCATTAATCACTTCATTAGCTATTTTTAAAACATATAATTTGTAAATATATTGAATTATAAGCGGAATAAGTCGGAAATGACAAATTTTAAAAAACCAGCTTTTTTAAGTTAGGTCAGTTTATAATTAAGCATTCGATAAGTTTTGGCTTAGACTATTATGGTAATAGATAGCAGAAAACGATCTTTACCAAAATTATCGTTTCTATAAAATTTATCGAATAAAGATATTGTCAGTCATAGCCGATAATCCAATCCATATTCAACCTGAATGATATTTCTTATTTGCATATGCAATTTTACGATCAATTCCTAATAAATTAGGAGGGGTAATTGCCCTAGTATATCAATCTTAATTTTAGTTATTTTACCTTTTACATTTAATAAAAAATTTCAAGGAATTCAATTTTATCCCCTAAATTTAAAATTTTATTTTGATTTTTTATTGTAACTATTATTTTATTAACTTGGATTGGAGCTCGATCTGTAGAAAATTTATATTTGTTATTACAGGACAACTTTTAACAGTATTTTTTATTATTAATCCTTTATTAAATAAACTTTGAGATAATTTAATTTTTTAATTTTAATTAATTAATGAGCTTGTTATAAGCATTTGTTTTGAAAACTTAAGAAAGAATAATTATTCTATTAATTTAATATTTAAATAGCAATAAATCAGTATATATACAAAACATAATTTACAGTTCTCTGTTGCTGCTTCGAGTGGGCAGAAAGTTGTGGACTATTTAAGAGAAAAATTGTTTAATGAAAATCAAAAAAATAAGAACGAGGAACCTAATCACCAATATAGTGCTAACAAGATATCGGACATACTGAACATTAAGTCTGAAAACAAAGAACCATTAGAAGCATCTATTTATGTAAATTTTTTGAACCAAGAACGATTATTTGCTTTCGGTGAAAATGATTTAAAAGATTTGGCAAAAAAACTGACCGAGGAATTAGAAAATCTATTTAAGGGTACTAATAGTCATTTTACAAAAGTATTGAATGACAATCAGGTATCTGTCATGTTCCCTCTTGCTTCAGGAATGCCTTTTATACACAACGTTAAAACTACGGATTAAATAGTAAATAATAATAAAGATAATACTAATAAGTCTATTTAAAAAGCTTCAGTAAAATGATAAATCCATGTTGAAAGCGTAGAGAACTTTTTTAATAACAACGAGCTGAATTTATAGCTAAGAAATTGCGAAAGCTTTGAAAAGTTTCACCAGAGTACGCGCTAAGCTCTTTATTAATGTTGATACTTAGATTTTTAAAGTCCCTCTAAAGTGGACACAGAACTAGCTGCTTTAAGTTTTAACGTTGCACTTAAATAATTGAGTATAAAGTAACGTGGAAAGTACACGGACATTTTATATTGAAGTCAACTGGGTTAATAGTCTGGTACCAGTTCTAAGAACTATAGATCGCTTACTTAAAGCTATATACCAAAGTAGCTATGCTCCGCAGCACACTAGAGACTTTTGAGTCTTCTATATAACAGCCGAAGCAGACTACAGACTTTTAAGTCTTCTATATAGCAGCCGAAGCAGACTACAGACTTTTAAGTCTTCTATACAAAAGCCGCAGCCGACTAGAGACTTTTAAGTCTTCTATATAACAGCCGAAGCAGGCTACAGACTTTTAAGTCTTCTATATAACAGCCGAAGCAGGCTACAGACTTTTAAGTCTTCTATACAAAAGCCGCAGCCGACTAGAGACTTTTAAGTCTTCTATATAACAGCCGAAGCAGGCTACAGACTTTTAAGTCTTCTATATAACAGCCGAAGCAGGCTACAGACTTTTAAGTCTTCTATATAGCAGCCGAAGCAGACTACAGACTTTTAAGTCTTCTATACAAAAGCCGCAGCTAATCTTACGAACTACTGGTCCGATTTGAAAAATTATTTCAGTGTTAGATAGCCCATTTATCGAAGAACGCTATAGGCTATGTATTATTAATTGCTGTAACTAGATATAAATCTTATACAATATCATTTTTAAAAAATATTTATTTATTTAATAAATAATATTTATTAATTTATGTTAACATGGAAGGGTATTACATCGTTAATAATAAATTAATAATATCTAGTCACGTAGGCAGACCGATGCCTCTGGTTAAATCTTATTAAAACTACTAACCAATCCTTGTCTGACGTTCCCACAATTGTAGATCGACGTACAGAGAGAGATCAGATATTTCTATACAAAATAGTGAATAACATTATTGACTCTCCAGACCTTTTAAATAAAATTCTACTTAGATGTCCTTGTTCTGGTGCCATCGCTTTTTGCCGTTCAAATTAAAATTGTGCTTCGACTGCAAAAGCACCGTTTGTAACAAACAACATGTTTTTGCTTTTAATAATTTTCGAAATATCTGAATAATATGAATAATAGTTTACTAGATATTCAGTTAGATTCACTAAACTAGAACTGACATAGTTCTTCACTTTGATTAACGAGATTCACAACAACGTGATTTGGAAGGAATTTCCTAGCTTGCACAAAAGCTATAGAAAAATTGCCAGCGGTATTTTCAAATCTAGACAAAAATGATAAAGGAGAAGAACGCCGACAAGCATTTTATTAATGTCTTAAAATGTCTATTAAGGTAAAGAAAATTAATTAAATGTAATATTTAAAGGTACGGGTAACACTATTCTTGGCTTACATACAGTCTGGACGTCAAAAATTGATGTTGGTTCACTTTTTATAAATAATAATTTAAGCTTTTTTTTTCATCCGAAATTGACAATAACACAAATAGGTTTCTGTTAGTTCCTCACAAAAATCTTAACTTGATTCAGATCTCGCAAGTTTTTCCGAGACGAGAATAAATATCCCATTACTCAGACGTCCATAATTAATGTTGCTTCACTTTTTATAAATAATAATTTAAGCTTTTTTTTTTCATCCGAAATTGACAATAACACAAATAGGTTTCTGTTAGTTCTTCACTAAAATCTTAACTTGATTCAGATCTCGTAAGTTTTTCCGAGACGAGAGTAAATTTCCCATTACTCAGACGTCAAAAATTAATGTTGCTTCACTTTTTATAAATAATAATTTAAGCTTATGTTTTTGTTATCTTAATAAGACAAGCTGAATCTAGTTCATGGCAAAAAAAATGTTCATTGCTAAATGAAGTTTCATCCTCAAAAGAAATGTGGAATAGTATGCGCTGGATTAAAGGATATCGAATACAAAAATCACATGTAGATCAAAATAATGCTGACACATTTCTTAAAACTTTGACACCTGATTATGCATCACCCCCTACACCTTCTTTTAATATTCCTAATTCTCATTTAGAAATACCAATTTCTAAGTGTGAATTGCTTGGCTCTATTAAAAATACGAATACAGCCCCCGGTAGTGATGAAATCTCCTATTCTATGCTTAGAAATCTCCCTAATAGTGGCATATGTATTTTATTGCAATTGTA
This sequence comes from Charaxes varanes, assembly GCA_024363005.1. Lineage (NCBI taxonomy): Eukaryota > Metazoa > Arthropoda > Insecta > Lepidoptera > Nymphalidae > Charaxes > Charaxes varanes. Next base: position 52,139 of record JANCMC010026508.1, on the reverse strand, counting down.
CAACATGTTTCTATCGTTGAATGTAGTACCGCGTCAATGGAGGGACATTCTGCACCTCTACTTATACACGCGAATAGAACTTAAAGATATTTTTAGGTAACTTCTTCTAGTATATAACTTATTTACGCATGCTTGAGTTGGGGAGTAAGACTGAATGCGTGACGTGATCGTTACGAAAAGTGTGATCGTTTATAGTGATTAAAATTGTAAATTCATTTTAAAGTTCAATTGTACATATCATCATCATGTATACACATATACATGAGTGGAGTTAAAGAATTTCCGTCGTGTGGTCTAAAGCACATTCGATTTGTTATTAATTTCTGTTATTGATTGTATCACATTCATTTACTTTAATAAATTGTTCTAAAGTGTCAAATACTTTTACATGTCTACTTCCTATTATTATTTGGATACTATTTTAGGTTAAAGTAATTTTATTACCTTTGTTAATTTATAAATGTACTGTACGTTTCTATAATCATTTAAACAATTCAACGGTCATAAAAATTGGAATTGGTTGATAATATAGAATCTAACATTCCGTAAGTTTGATTATGGAAACCTTTCTCAATTCCACGTGTTTCAAACCAGCTACACGTTTAACCTACATGTAACATATTTATAATTTCCCCATTTTAACCCTAATTAATACGAGGAAGTGGGAGCGTGGTGATGATTTCGTGTTTCAAACAAAGGTATTCTCTCCCTTAATTAAGGCCTTCGACAGGGGAGCTAAATTATACATACACACGTGTGACCCCAGCCTTACATGAAAGTAAGTAAACATAATTATATGTAAATAAAACATACATGAATATTAGTTCCGACTGTACTTTGTGAAAAATAAAAATTTTGTAATATTTTAAGTCGTATTTTAGTAGATTGATTAACATACAGAAATGGGGAAGTCGCTGATCAGTGGGCACAATTTGAGTCGATCTCTAGGTTAAGCAGTTCTTACCGCGGCCGAGTAATAGATGGGTGACCTATTCTAAAACTGCTTTTCAAATATCCATCTTACTCCGTGTTTCAGAAGAGATGTAAAGCTGTGAGTCCCGATATTAGTCGTGAGATTGTGGAGGTTCCGGGGATGACGTCAGACGAATGTCACTCACCTTAACTTGCCCCACTGCCATATCCTCTGCAACCTCTGAACCATGGGACTAGAACGGGTACACTAGGAGGAAGAGGAAGAATGTCTTACAGAAATATTAACAACAGCTGCACTTTCTGGCACAAACCTTAAGTCAGATATTGTCAGGAAAATTCAGAAATCCATTTTTGGACTTACATGTATATTGTATAGTGAATTTCATTTAAGATTCATGTAATATTAGATTTGTATACATATAAACTATGTATCTGTTATGATTTGTAAATCAAAGTCGCAGAATTTCAGGGGCCATCTGAGTATCGGTCACCGACCGATCAAGTACCTAGAACGGTCGTGGGGTGCTAAGATGTTGCTTATAAATTTAAAATAAACTTCAGTTCATAATTTGAATTGGGGATTTCAGTCTCCATTTTAAAGCGGTTTTTTTTTATATTACAAGGGGAAAACGAACAGGCGATTCATCACCTATTTGACATCTGCACCACCAGAAGACTCGCAGATGTGTTGCAGGCCTTTAAAGAAGGGTTTAGGCCACTGGGAACTCTCAAAAACTGAACGAAACGCAACAAAAATACCATCACTTGACGTGACAGCATTGCCGCTACTTTACGCCGACCATATGTGAGAAAGAGCTACTGGTACCTGGACGCGTCAACCCAATTCAGATGTAAACGAAAAGAACTGAAAGTGTGGTGCTACCACTAATTGTGTACCTCTAAAAGTGATACAGTTTTATCTTGATTTTACCGGTTTATACAGTTTCATATGGAAAATACTTCTTCTTCAAAATATTATCCCGGTCTAGTACCAGGGTTTGCGTAAATTGCAGAGGATGTGGGGCTGTGGAGCGAGTTAAGATGACCGAATGCAGTCTGAAACCTTTCCTGGAACCTCCACAACAACTACAATATTACGACTAATAAAATTCAGTGACATTAATCGGTCCCCCCCTGTTACATGCTTTCCGAAACACGATAGAGGTCGGATATTGAAAAGCCATCGTTAAAATGAGCTAACCCCCTATCACCTCGCCGTTTTAAGAACCTAGCTGTAGACTCAAGTGCCAGCAACTGATTAAGCTACAACCTCCTCTTATATGGAAGATACCAGTGAGGTTTATCCTCACAGCTAATTAAAGGTGACCTTAAATTTAATATGCTATTGGTATCTATACTATTAGCAAACCGATATATTATGAGGAAAGATAAATAAACAGCTTATTAGTGTCCTATAACTGATGACACCTATATAACTGAAGATTGTGTAGACAACAGACATTCTAGAAGTACCTCTTTCAGGCTTTATATTCTATTCTTTGCAATTTAACCACTACTCTATCTCACCTGCACTGTGAACAAAAGTCTATTTATAAATTTTTATTCGTTACAACTCTAGATTGGTAGAGTACGTACAGTTTAAAAATGCACACCCCTCCAAAGTATTCACTTCTACATGGAAAATAGCGCGTAGACGCAAACACGCAAGCTCGTCAATATCATTTTATTGTAGAGTGTGGTTGAGTTTGAGTTAACAATAAAACGCTGCACACACAAGCAAGCGTTGCAACTAATTACTGGAGGGGCCTGCATTTTTAGACTAAAACATCTGTACCTTGTATTTTTGGAAAGGATATTTTATCCTAGCTTATGACGAAAAAGGATATTTGTCTTTTTTAAGTCATGTGCAAAATGGTTGACGGAGATGCATATTTTAGCCGCCCCGTCTAGGGTGGGTTATCCCTAAATTAATTTGTATTGTCCACCTTGCTTGCGGTCGGTCCAGACGCAGGTGTGAATAATGCTTTACAAATGGCCGTTCCAGAATGACAGCAGAGGGGTTGGGATACCACTGTAAAGTTAAAATTTTAAATTATATCGCTTGTCAGATGACGTAGGTATATTGGTATAAAAAGATTGATTTTGCGAAAAACGCCCTTTCCATTTCCGTTGAGTTACTTAATATTTACTACATTCTATTATCCTATAACACAGTCCTTGTTCCCAATTCCTGTCCCTTTCTCGTTCCCGTTCCATAATGTTTCTCTAAATTTGCGTAATATAGGCTTGTTTAAGACTGTGTATAAATTTTATTATTATTATTATAACAACGACATTTGACAATTTAATCACATTTATTATCAGAATTACCAAAATATATTGTATTTTGCCATGGCATGCCTACGCTTTGAAATCACCTATAATGAAATATATAAGTGTGCGTAAATCGTTTGGCATTGGTGTGCGTGTGGTTTATATTTTAGTATAATGCATATTTTATAAAAATATTTGCATTCTCTCTCTATCACCCTCCTCTATATAAACCATAATGGTGCCATATTTCATATTCCTCTGTCTGCGCAATTTTCGTGAATTGGTACGAAAGTTTTCCATTTAGGTATTAATAGTATTATTATAATACAGATCATATGAATATTCTTCTTCCTAGCGTTATCCCGGTAAAGTACCAGGGTCCGCTTAGATTGCAGAGGATGTGGCTGTGGGGCGAGTTAAGATGACTGATTGCCATCTGACGTCACGGTATGACGAAAATGTACGAGCTATCGTTGTGTTTTATAAATTGTATATATAGACTAACGAATGAAATCTTGTTTCCTTCGATAACTGTCCTTCTGGTATAAAAATCATGAAATTTAGTAATAAGATATTAGAAATTGTAGCATAAATATTAGAAAAAGTCTAAAAGCTGAAAATCCGTTGTTGCATCAGTGTGTTTTTTTCTACTTGTTAGTTTATCCGTCAAGATCCTTTTTCTAAGAAATGTGTAAAGATATATTTAAATTAATACCAAGTACTGAGGTTTATGCTCTCTTGAAGCTGTGCCAGAACATCACCCTCTAAATATACGTAATCAAAAGATATGGCTGTATATATCGCTTTTCTCATATTAGTAAAATGTATGAAAATGAACTCAAAACCTATATGGAAAATTATCAAGACTAAAATACAAAACCCGCCCCAAAAAGACTGGATATGCAAGAACATAATTGATGGAATAAATGAAAGAAATATCCTCTGGAACGAATTCAAAAACAAACCGGATGATAAAAAGCTGAAAGAAAAATATGAAACCAAAAAGACTGACTTAAATAACCTAATCCAAAACACTAAAGACAAATATTACTACAATAAATTTACGCAATTATCTAGAAAACCCAAGAAGATGTGGGAATTAGTTAATGACCTAGCCTGTAATAAAATTAAAAAAAGCTGTGCACCCTCAAAACTCATAATACAATCCAAACATGTAACTAATATTAAAGACATCTGTGAAGAATTTAATAAATATTTCGCGACAATAGGACCTCTCTTAGCTAATCAAATTCCAAAACACATGGCACGTATAAGTTGGCAGCTGATTTAGCTTTGCCGAAGGATATACAAGAAGTGCCATACACGGAGATAATTTCTCTGTTAGATAATCATTTTATACCCCAGAAGAAGGGATTTGGGGAACGGTATACCTTTTATGCCGCAACGCAGACGAGTGACGAATCGTTCTCGCAATGGTCAGCAAGGCTTCGTGGTCTGACGGTGAATTGTAATTTCACGAACGTAGAAGAGGCGTTACGTGATCGGTTTCTTATGGGCATGTTACCCGGTCAGGAACGGGATAAATTGTTTGCTACAGATTTAGAAACTTTAACACTCGCAAAGGCCGTGGAGTTCTCTGAAAACCTACGGAGTGCACGTTTAGTAACCGCCGCGTCGTCGACCGTCTCAGCGGGTAACGACCCGTTTTACTAAATAATGAAAAATCGTCACATATACCTACCATTTGCGGATATTTTGCATCATATTTCTCCTCAAATTTTAGTAAAGAGTACTCGAGATTAGATTCACCTTCATCAACAAAATACAAAGAATCTCCCGATGCTTGCAGTATATCTTCAATCGTTTTAGATTCTGATGTTGTTCTTAAAGCTTTAAAGAGCCTTGATCCAAATAAAAGTGCCGGCCCTGATGGATTACCTTCAATATTTGCTGTAAAGTGTTCTTCATCATTAGCTTTGCCTTTAACTTTCATATTTAACAAGTCATTAAAAGAAGGAATCTTCCCCCAACTTTGGAAGGAAGCCCTGGTGGTTCCATTATTTAAAGGCGATGACCATGCGAGCAATGTTAAGAATTACAGGCCTATTTCGATTCTAGCTGTTCGATCAAGAAATCACAGTCAAAAAGACAAAGAATTTATAATGACGGAAATCGCTAAACTTCTTGAAAATGGAATCATAGAACCTAGTGTTTCACCTTGGAGAGCGCAAGTTTTAATTGCAGGTGGAGGCCTACATAAAAAGAGGTTGGTAATTGATTACTCTCAAACTATAAACAAATTTACTGAACTTGATGCCTTTCCATTACCTAAAATAGAAACCATCGTATCGGAAGTCGCTAAATACAATCATTTCAGTCAAATTGATTTGAAAAGTGCTTATCATCAAGTACCTATACAACAGAAAGAAAAACTTTATACAGCATTCGAAGCAAATGGAAAACTATATCAATTCACGAGGATTCCATTTGGAGTAACAAATGGTGTAGCTGCATTTCAGCGCGCTAAAAAACCTTTCACAGTCTGGAGCTTTCAACATTTCCCCAAACTTGTAATGGTCTAATATTGGCCTGTCGCGGTTATTACTAGGACTTAGAGGTTGACTGATATATTTGCCAACCGATATATGGATATTATTATTGTTAAATATCGGCCATCTGCTTTAGTTTTTTTTATAAGGCCGATTTTTGATCAGGCAGCTTTGGTGGACAGCTATAGCCTGCCATTACTGATGAAAGGACCCCACAGCCAGAGAGTGGAGCTGCTGCATAAAGAAAAGGGAAGTGCTGCCTTTTTGTTTAAATCCAGTGTGTAAAATGTACTACCTCTGTTCTGCTTAACAGTCACATATCACCTTTGTTTTTTTTATCAACAAGGGCAATTATTTTTAGTGTTTGCTTTGAAACAAAGCTCGAGGTAGACGCAGAAATAGCAGGTCTAGCAAAGCAAATGCAGCTTACTACCAGATATGTAACACTGTGGTAGGGAAGAGAGAGGTAGGCAGGGATGTCAAGCTCCACATCTTCAAAACAGTATATCTGCCCATACTTTTGTATGGAAAGGAGAGTTGGATATTAACAGATCGTCAGAAGAGCAGAATCACTGCTGCCGAAATGAAATTCCTGCGGAGAATGATTGGGAAAACAAGGAGAGACCGAGTTCGCAATGAAAGGATTCGTCAGGAACTGGAGATAGCCCCATTGACACAGCTCCTAGAAACTCGCCAGCTGAGGTGGTTTGGCCATGTTATAAGGATGGACGAACACAGAGATCCTCTAAAGACCAAGGGATATGTCCCAGATGGCAGAAGACCTAGGGGCCGCTAAGATTATTGCTTTATGTTGTAGTTTTTTTTCACTATTTTGTATTTTATCATTATTGGATACAGAGATATATCTATGCATCGTTGAAGGGCAGGTAAATTTTTAACTAATGGAATCCAGGAGATTGTATAAATAGATTCTCACAAGTTTTTGAAAGTGTAACATTACACATGTTTGGGAAGCACCTCTCCTTGAGATAGATGAAATAATTAGAACAATAGATGTTATTTTGAGGTTTGCAGATATCTAAAGAACACTTTTTTAAACAGCATAATGAAAATAACACTTAATAAGACACTGATTAGAACAATGCACAAATAGGCCCTTCAAATATAGGCAATTAGAGACAATGCAAAAGGGAATAGTGGTCTTTAGCAGAATGAAGATAGTATATAGAATTTTGAGGCAAATTGAAGTACAGTTGGTGCAGCTTTATTAAATAATGTCGTATAATACGAATAGAAATATATTTCATTTTTGTAATAAATATAGATAGAGAGCGTCATAGCTCAGTTTGAGAGCACTGAGTTGCTATGCTAAAGATCCCTGGTTCAAATCCAGCTGCGGAAGATAATTTATTATTCTATTAACAGTCACGGATGGACCTGAAGACCCTCCTGGGGCTCACCCAGCCTCTATAAAGTGGATACTCTTGTGGATAATTGGGGATGAACTTGGAGGTTGAGTGTGATCTTGGCTAAATCATTTCCTTGCACAACCGTTGGCTTAGAAATAGTTTCTACCATTTACTGAACAGAATAACCCTTAATGGGTTGCTGTTGTACGGTTTTTTATTTATTATTATTTGTTTTTTTATTGGTTTAAAAATAAGTACGAAGAATACTTATTAAAATAGATTTAATGTAATAGATTTTACATTAGTTTTTACTTATTCTATTTTTAAAACTAAATTAACCTAAAGTATGTACTAAAGGTTCGATGTGGGAACCAATAGTGTGGGAAAGGCATCGGTTTTCTAGATTCCTTTCCTTAAAACGTAGTCAGCAAATTGTTCTGGAGCGCTGGTCACACCGACGCGCGACGCGTAAAATATGATATGATATAACAAAGTGATAAATAAAAATACTCGGGTATTGTAAATATTGGATGTATTATGTAATATAATTACCAATAAATCGATAGAGCCAATAATGGTACGTTAAAAGTTACACAATGTAGGGTGACTACGTGGCCTGCTGTGTAATTAATTGTCCTCGGAAACTCTTACAAACGGAGAGTCGGTCGCCCTGCTATTAGACGCAGCGACTGTGTGCAAAGAGTGGTGAGCACAGGCTAGAATAGCCGAGGATCTTTTAAAAAGGCACTCTTTAGAAGAGGCCTATATCCAACAGTGAATTGAAAACGGCTGATATGACGATGAATTTCTAAAAATATACAAATTATTTCCTCCTTTAGAATTATTTTACAAGTTTATGGAAATACATAATCTATTTGTAATCAATTCAATAAATATCGTATAATATGTATCTATTGTTTCTGTAACACCGTAGTGTTACAGAAACAATAGATACATATTATCTTAATATCCTAGATTGTAATGACGTTCAATCGTGTAGCTAATAATGAATTTTGCATTTGTAATATCGAATCGTTTTTCAGTACGATTTTACCGTAGATATGTATATCTAAAGCTTACCATCGGAAACCAAATGATTACATAATAAAGTCTATTTCCTAATTTGAGTCACCTAATAATCTACTAAATAAGAAAATGGATATTATCGCAGCTTAAAACGTTCTAAATGAAGATATTCTTGTTCTTTCTAGCTTTATTACTGTCTAGTACTAGCGACCACTTAAATTGCAAGGGATATGGCTGTTATGGCGAGTTAGGATGACCAACTGCCGTCTGACGTCATCCCCAGAAACCCCACAATCTCACGATTACTATCACTCAGTGGCATTAATCGGGACCCACTGTTTTACCTGCTTTCCAAAACACGTAGGAGGTCGGATATTTGAAAGTAGTGTTTGTATGGGTCACCCATATATCATCGGGCCTCGGTACGTAAGAACTAATTAACCTAGCGATCAACTCAAATGCTTCTCGTTTTAATGAAGAACCTTTATTAGTTAAAACCTCTTGGACTAAGTTGACCATAACAAGCATATTTTCCTCAATCTGATGTCACCGTTATACTTGGATTTGTTGTTAATGCTACTGAAAAACACAACGGGGCTTCTTTGATTAAATTGGTTTAATATTTGGCATTTTCAGCCCTCCGTTTGTTGGCATGCGGAAGTAAAAACGAGTTTTGTGATTAATTGAGATAAATGATTCGCAAAGCCTTGAATATTTCACGACTAAAGGGTTTTATTGACTGTTTGTATAATAATGGTTGGTCTATTGTTGTATTGATTGCTTCATTCTTACGGTTTAAGTGAGTTCTTTTGTAAGAGAACGCGCTACCTTTACCTGAACACCTCAAGGGTGGGATATTTTGTTTTTTAATGGAATGCAATAACGTGAGGTTAAGCGTGAGGTTTATATAACAAGGTTCATTGCATTTCCGTAACCCGTGTCGAATGTTACCCAAATTTTTCTCAGTGATGTTACAATCTGAAGTCGGCGCTTGAAAACAGTATGAAATAACCTTGGGATATATATACCTCCCATGTAAATTGTTATAACCCCAAATTTCCAACTTCACAGTAGAGCATTATAAACATGAAAGTTGAAATAAAATCGTCATTATATAATACATTTGTATATACAAATATATATTCAATAATGAAGATGACATTATTGTATACAATAATATATTAAAAAGTGACTGTTATATCACAATTCAGATGTTTGCCATCTGACGTCATCCTCGGAACGCCTAGGGTCTCTACAACCTCACGACTAATATGACTTAGTGACAATAATCGGGTCCCACTGTTTTACGTGCCTTCCAAAACACGGAGGAGATTGGATATCAAATATAAACCAGTGTAAGAAACGGTCGCCCATGTATCACCCGGTCGCAGGAAGAGCAACTTCGTCTAGAGATCGTCTCAAATGCCTACCACTAATTAGGCCCCGACCTCCTCAATCACCGGTACTAAACTACTACGTATGTATACATAATCCTTATAACCAGTTATATATAGCTGACAAAACATCTACAAACATTTTGACAATATAATGGCCCAGACCAGACCAGAAGGCGTTATATAGCGTTTTCTAAGAAATTGCTATGCGTTTTTGATGGTAGAACGGAGAGAATTCACTGCAATCTCCACTTATTTGCAGCTGTATATGATTACATATAAATTACAGATTGTTTTACTGTTTATTAAGAATATTAGCAATAGTTTTAGGTATTGGATATATACTCCCGTTTCCCCTATTAAGCCTAATTTATAACTCGTGTTAAGGAGTATGGTATGACGTCGTGGTTTCTCAATCAATTTTCATCTTGCGGATTTTAATTTATCCTTTCTACCGGTGAGCTATTGAGGATCTTAGGAAGCTTCTTAACTTACGTACTAACTTAAAACTATATTTACAAACGTAATGCTATATCCTGTTCTCGTCTCGCTGTTGAACAACTTTCAAGATGAACGTCATGAACACCTTATATGCATTCACTCAAGGGATCGATTTTACAAGAAGCCGTAATTCCTATAAACGGATGATGTTAAACAACACGGCGTCTTACCACACAAAGTTTATTTAAAAAAATGCTTGTAACATATAATACGTTAGATAATAATGTCTTGCTAAATTATGTGTCTGTATCTAATGACAGTAAGAGCACTATCTCACCGAGACGCCATGGCGTCGTCGCCGGCTACGTACCCAAACATTTCATATTAAAATTTAGGACACTTGGCGACAATTGGCGACGTCGCCAAATGAGAAGCGTAGCCAAAACAACTACTGGCTACTCTAAAGGTAACCTCAGGTACTCATGGCTACGTAGCCGGCGACGCAACGTCGCCATGGCGTCTCAGTGAGGTAGTGCTCTGAATAAATGCCTTAGAATTGCATAGTCGACCAAGAAATTGGTTTGCCACGCTAAAGTCGAATGTCGTTTGCACTTCAATTACTTAAAAGGCTTATTTTTGCTTGTAATGCATTACGTTAATTTCTAAAAGTAACCCTTAGCAAATTTTCTTTAAATAGGAGCTGACATCCAAAATGGTAAAGCACTTTCTTGGTTAAAACATCTTTATACAATTCGATAATATATAGTAAATAATTAAACAAACCTCGTTTGGTATTTACATCTCCTTGTAACGCACAGCTCTCAATTCGATGGCATTGAAAGCTCTTGACAGTATCTGCGCAAAGTGATTGCTTACCTCGTAGAGCGTAGTTGATTAAACCGTTAACCGAAATGAGATTACTCGCAAGCCAATATTGGCAAAATATATTTTTGTACACGCACACACATACATAAATATACATACAAACACACAGAGATATACAGACTTAAAACTCACTGTAGAAAGGGCGGGCTTAAATCTGTTAGATGAGCTTCCACGGGGTATTTGTTATAACCACAAGATTTGTGTGAAGTTGGAGGGAAAGGGCGTATAACGAAGTTTCATCTAAATAAATGTATATGTATAGACATTCCTGTTGAATAATTCCCATAGAATCCAGTGGAATAGGACAAGAGCCACACTTATTCCCAGGGGGTGGATCTCCCTTTGTCCGATAACTGGTCAGATCCACTAAGGGTACGCGACCCCGGAGCATCCTAGCTGCTATTGTCCCTCCCCCTATGCCGTCCGCCTATCAAACGCAGTAATCATCGATAGATTAAATTGTTATGTATAAAAATAATATACGATAATACCAAAAAGAAACAGAGAAGAAGTGATAATGTCACATAACACACGCGTGCTCTCAGAGAGCGTCTGTGGTAGACAGACAAAAAAACAATATGTATGCTCGTAAAGAGCGATTGGTAAAAACTGGTAAAATAATATCACAAAAAAAAAATGTGCTCGTAGAGAGCGTCTGTGGTAGACAGACAAAAAAAAATATGTATCCTCGTAAAGAGCGATTGAGGTAGACTGGTCTAGAAGGACGCCAGAGGTAGACAGACAAAACAAAATCGTCTACTCGCCTAGCTTAGACCATATGATATTAATTATCATTAAACATAAACACAAAATAATGTATACTTAAATATTGTTGACATAAATACAATATACATATATAAGTATATATAAAAATAATAATTATATATAATAATGTCATTCGGGCCCGAACACCTGGCTTGGTAAATGTTTCAATCATTTTATATCATTGTGGATCTTGTCCACGCCCGGTGCAGAAGATTTCAGCTCCTTTATGAAGTTTAATAGTTCAACTTTAGTGAAAGGGATGTTGTATGCCAATTCCGGTTGATTTTCGATGGTATCTAATTTGATGTTGTCAAGCGGCAAAGGTGTTTGAGGCGAGTATCAGTTTGAATAATATTTTGAAAAATGCTCAGCTAACAATTCTTGATCTTGTTCTACATGATCATCTATTAAAAGTGATGCCTGGTAGTCTTTATAATTTCCTGTAATACTCTGAATTTTTTTCCAAAACAATCTTGGTGAGGTATCAGTTGAGATAGAGTTTAGGAATTGTTCCCAGGATTCTTTCTTTTTGTTTTTTATTATCCTTCGTGATATTGACTTGTACCATCATTAAGTGTTAACTTGGAATGGAGTAGAATTGTGACCTCTTGTATTCAGGCCGTCATAAAAAACACGTGATATTGCAAAAAAGTTTGACGTATATGCATATATGCATTGAAAAAAATTAAAAAAGCTTCATTATGCCAAGAAACTGGATTTATGGATCCCTTACCAGCTTAAGAGTGTTCATTCGGCGCAACACATTACCATCTGCGATTCGCTTCTGAAATGAAACGAAATTGATCCATTTCAGTATGTTTTTTTATTTATTTAACATCATATTATGCTGATATGGCTAATCGGTCAATTCTGCAGTGAGAGTCTTAAATTTTGCATATCCAGGTATAATTAGGATAGGGATATTTAGCGAGTACCTGACACGAGTATCGGGGCCACCATTTTACGAAGAAGTGCGAATGGTGCAAGTTTTTGCCAAGTAGATAAGATGAGGCCCGTGGGTAAATTAAGTCCTTGTAAGACATCTGGTAGTCATAGATGGAGAGGGGCTAGGCCCAGCTTTAACGCTAAAGCAATAATCGTAAGGGTTGTGGAAAAGGGGTGGGTCATTATGTGAATATCCCATTGTCCAGTGAGCCACGCGTTAGTTACGCTTGCAAAAAGTAAGGTGGCAGCCCCTGTAGCTTGTGCTAGGAAATATTTTGTAGCGGCCTCCACTGCTCGGGGGTGGTGATTTTGGGCTATAAGTGGAATAATTGCTAGAGTATTAAGTTCTAGGCCCATTCAGGCGTACAGCCAGTGGGAGCTTGCAAAAGTAATTGCTGTGCCCAAGCCCAGACTAGACACTAAAAGTAAATAACTGACAGACAGAGAGACAAAAATTTTAAAAATGGTATTTTTGATGTAAGTACCGTATATACTTTCATATGCATTTAGCGAAAAGCACAAACAAATGTTCGACGTAATTCTTAAAATTGACATAATTTTTTTTATTTATAAACCGATTGACATGAAACAAACACTAAATGTTAAATGAAGCTAACCACAATATATTAGTGAAAACTGCATCTAAATCGGATAAGCCGTTTCTGACCAACAGACAAACAGACAAAAATTCTAACTATCATTGCTTTTGGGTTCTATTGCGTTGGTAAAGGCCCCCAATAATATTTTTTTCATATATCTTCCATGTACAGACAGCAACCCGTTAGAATTTTATTATATGTATTGATATAGATAGTTTACTTATTTAAATGTTTTACAGATTTTGAAATGTTTTCTAACATTTTTCGTCAGTGTCCCTACGGCTTATATTGGGTCCAAATATGGCTAGTTCAGTTAAGTCAAAGTCAAACAAATCTCATTCAATTCGGCACTTTTGAGCGTTCTTCCTGAATAATTATAATTGTAAATTTTTTTCATTACCTATTTTCACCCGAAAAGCTGGAGTATGAGTGTTTCCTCCGCGAATTGATATGAATAAAACTAAATAACCCACATCGAGAAGTCTGTAGGTGAGTACACCAAGGTGGAAAGTGTTCGGCGAGGTATGAATGGTGGAAGCGTAGGTCGGTATGCTGAACTACCGATAAGGAAGATCTTCAATCTGGATTAAGTGAAGTGGCCCGAGGCAGATACGCCTGCCGACAGTTGGGTTCACGAAAATATCCGATTTGAGCGGAGGCACCCGGAGGACATGGTCTGCGAAGAGCTATTCGTGCGTACGCACAGTCGCACCACTAATGGCAGGTACGTCGTAAGGCTACCCAGGAGGGATCCCGCGGCCGAGCCTGAGCCCAACCGGTCGATAGCACTGCGTCGGCTCTACTCGCTCGAACGGAAATTTACTCGCGATCCGCGGCTTCAACACGAGTACTCTCAGTTCATGGTGGAATACGAGCGTCTGGGTCACATGTCGGTGGCGAGCACCCCTGCCAACTACGTGATACCTCATCACGGGGTCTGGCAAGTCAAACCACAGGAGACTAAGCTGCGTGTAGTTTTCGATGCGTCAAACAGTGCGGGAGCGATGAGCCTCAACGATATATTCATGTCTGGCCCCAAGCTACAACAAGACCTCGGACACGGACGTCTGTTCCTAAGGTAGACAACTTAATGCCTGTGTTATAGGTAACAGTCGCCTGTTATACACAAATAATTTTTTTTTAGAAATATATAATTACGTACGTATGGATAATACACCTAGACTCGAGGTGGGAATTGAATCCACGACCCCCGGACCAGAAGACAGGGTCGCTGCCCACTGCGCCAACTGGCCAGCAATCCATCGTCAGACGGATTTGATAAATTAAAAATTACCCTATATTTTTTTCATATGATAGAGTGGCAAACGACAAATCTTATTATATGAGGCTACCATCATCAATCTACTTCTTCCTGGGCGTTAACCTGCTCGAGTACCCTGAATTTCCTAAAAGAGTTAATAATAAATGTCCTGCAATTATATTAGCTGTTAATCGAACTGCTAAAGTGTCGTCGCGTTTCGTATGATTTGTGAGAGTTCCCGGTAGTCTAAACCCCTCATTAGAGGCTGACAACCTATCTGCGAGCCTCTTGGTGGTGCAGATGTCCGTGGGAGACGGTAGCCTCTTAGGTGAACGGCCTTCTTGTTTGCCCCTTGTAATATATATATATTTTTATAACTTTATGAGCACTAATGTATTGTCACTTTGTTTATTTTCAACTTTTGTAAGGGAATAGTGGGACCTTCTGACACAGGTATTTTGATGCATTTTAGGAGGCCTCTAGATACTTTTCTTCTACCTTGCGTTATCCCAGTCTAACCAGGGTCCGCTTAAGTTACTGAGGATATGGGGTTATTAGAGCGAAAAATTTTAGGTTATATTCAAATTCGAAAAGGTCCTAATAAAGTAGGTTTAATAGTAGGTAGCAGTGACTGAAGCTTCGAGTTCTAACGCGAGATATTTATGTGTCATATTTATAGCCGTATACGACAGTTTCATCGAAATCGGATACGCGGTATGACAAGCGCATAAAATACAGAAAATAAACATTGTTTTTTATATATTAAGAGGATTTCGTCCGACATACGTAATTGGGATTTTATGTAATAAAATTGGAATGGTAAAAACAAAGCATTTGATGTAAAGTGCACGCGCGGCCCACTCAACGTCGCGACCCCGGCATCAGGGCTACCAACCATCCTATTGAAAATTAAAAAATCATTCTAATTTTTTTAAAATTTGCCCTCTCATGTCCCACTGCTGGGCAAAGGTCAGCCCTCTCTTAGACCACTCTCCTCTACCTTTTTTTGCTTTTTTCTGATGAGAAAACAGGAGCAGATTGTTATTTACAGACCAGAACTACCTGGGATCTGATCTCGAGCAGAGCAAAAACCCTAGCAAGAATATTTGAAATGGTTCGAATTCGAATATTCGAATGAAAGAACATTCGAAAAAAAAATGAAATAATTTAAGATGAAAGTATTCGTCCTAGGCCAACAGGAGGCAAGTCTTTATCATGTCACCCATTTATTCAAAGCTGATGCAAACCTCGTTGACACTAAACAGGGTCCGATGTGCACCCAGCACGAATATTTTCAAAACAGAATCTTCGACTCCAACGGTTCGAAATGTTCGTGCTGGTCCTTCAGTAGATATATTTCCGATATGGTACTTTTTGATCCCCAACACTTGAACACTGCAGACTCAGAGAGTAAATTTGACATGCCTACGGACGATTTCTTAGATAAAATTAGAATTTAGTTTTCTGACATTTAGTTTGTTTATCAAATCACTTATCAGGTACATATTTGATTATTTCTACTATCGGTGCAATATCTACTGTTTCAGTCACAAATAAAGTAATGTTACAGTCGTTTGATTCATTTTTAGGGTTCCATAGTACTACAAGGAACCCTAATAATTTCGCTCTGTCCGTTCGTCGTAGAGACTTGAAATTTTCCAAGTTGATAGATCATACTAAAAACTGATTAGGAAAATTATTGTGAACGAAATCGAAGAACAACTTTTGAAGTAATTTAACAAATACGTTTATAGCGTATCGGATACGGAACCCTTCTATATAAGCGTGTCTCGACACGCTTTTGGCCATTTTCTTATTATTTAATTAACCTTAACCCATTATATTAGGGATTATGTGTACCATATTGATATATTTCCTTATTTCAGACACTATCAACCGTATCAACCTCGCCAGTGGCTCAAACCAATTTGTCGGCGTGACTGCCACCGCTGCCGGGTTCGGCAGACAGGGAGATAGTGAGTGCTTACGTCATATCAATAATGAAATTCGAAATTTCAAAAAATCCCCAATACTCGACTTGGGCATGTTCATTTAATCCAGTAAATTAATTCCCCTACACCATAACCCCCCCCCCCTTCTCCAAATAATAATTTTTGTAATACACAAATCAAAACTTTTCATTTGATACCCCACTCGTATATATTTGCTTCCTATCGTTTATTTCAGATCACCACCCACAACTTTACAACGGCAAAACCGATTCTCATCAAACATATCTAAGAACACTCGCACATATGTCACCTTTGATACAAAAAAAACTAAATTGAAACCGCTTCATCCGTTCGGCAACTATTATTCCATAGACAGGCACACATATACACACACACGCAGACTGACAGACTCGTCAAACTTATAACACACTTCCTCGGTTTTCTTTTGCCGTCGGGGGTTAAAAAAAAATGAAAATATACCCAAATTCAGGGCAAAAAACAAGCCCGTGATCCCGGAGAGGAGCGGAACGGAATTTAATTTTTCTTTATAGTGTGACATAGCTGACTTAGTGTGGCGTAATCTATTAGCGTATCATATTATCAACATTTCGCTTATTACGAATTGATTTGGTAAGATGATGATAATATCGTTAATTCCAGAAATGTTAAATACCGATATGTAGATCTTGTGACTTTGCGATGTTAATCACGAGATCCACCGCACTCTGAAGTATTGAGTCAACAATTATTGAGCCAATATTCTTTAGCTAAATAGTTTTATAACAAAAAGATTTGTTTAATGTTAAACGTCTTATTGCTTTTACTAGGCAGAGGCAATAAGAGATTCTTGACTTTTGAAATAACTTATAAATTCTATTGTAGGCGTTATTGGAGTACCTCTCCTAATAATATATTTTTCCAGACGTTGGAATCGGCGCCAACCAGCAATTGAGGCACGTGACCATGCCGGTCATCACCAACGCCGCCTGTGCCAACGTGTATGGTAACTCAGCTATTATCGCCTCAGTCATCTGTACCGCCACCACTGGAGGACGTGGTACCTGCCAGGGTGACTCCGGTGGTCCCCTCAACGTTGGCAACCAACTGGTAAGGATCTTAATCATTTTAAGGACAATAACTTCGTCTTCTTCTTTCTAAATCTTTTTTTTTATAAACTAGAGATCGCCAGCTGGTCGAAATGTGGCCGTAAATTTTTACATTTGCGTACCATACGCTTGTTTATAACTACAAACAAAAATTTTAATGGACATTCTACAACGTCATGACTTCGCATTGACACCGTTTTATAGTAAAATGTATACATGTGTATGTAAATCGTTTCACGTTGGTGTGCGTGTGGTTTGATTTTGATAATTTAATATATTTGTAATGCAATATTTTATAGGAATATTAGCATTCGCAAGCCCTCCTCTATATAAACTATAATTGGGTCAAATTTCGTACCGTCCGCGCAATTTTTGTCCGATACAAGTATTTTTTATTATATGTTATGGGGTAAACGGGCACGCGGTTTATCTTATATTGCTAATGTCACTACTAGAAGGCAGATGCTGTGCTGGTCAATTTACCGGTTTGGGTTTGTATTACCGGAGCTGGCAAAAATTGTTGGACAAAGAGGTCACAGACAGATTTACAAATTTAAAAAGTTTGCTTGGGTGCTGCATAGAAGACTGTATGAGCTTACAGGAGGTAGAAAATCACAGACGGACAGTGTAATATTATTTATGTATCATTTCCTGTCAACAGATTGGTGTAACCTCATTCGTCCACCGCGATGGCTGCACCCGTGGTTTCCCCGCTGGTTTCGCCAGGGTTACCTCCTTCGAATCCTGGATCCGTGCACGACTCTAAATACTTCGCCTAATTTAAGGAAAAAATATAATTGCTTAATAATTCATATGTGACTTTTATACTATTACCTAGCTTTTTCAAAATAGTAGGTCCTCAATTCGACTGTATTTTTTAAAGTTTGTTACCTCAGAACTTTCGACTGGGTGAACCGATTTTAATGATTCTATTTTTATTTTAAAGCTGGCGTTTCGAGTGTGGTCTCATTCCAATTTGGCCCAGTCCTGACAATTTAGTCATTTTTTTTTTATTAAAATTTTACAAAATTATCTAGAAACATACGCTAACCTAATATTTAAAAAAAATGCGTGAGAGTTTACCACTGCTCTTAAAAAAAATAATTAAGCATCAAATAAATAAAATAATAAATATATACAGGAAGTAACCAGGCATGGAAAGTAAATTAAGAAATTCAAGCGCATATACAAATCTTAACACATTATTACCTATAGAACATTCGAAAAGAAAGAAGTGGCACTATTCTGATTCGAGCAGTACATTTTACTATTATTACTGCTGATATGTGTCACTCGATATATCACTGGTACAATCAAAGAAAAGGGAGAGGCACTATTCTAAGCCGGACACTACATCTGATATCTTACTGAAGCCCCACAGCGACCCAAACTGGATCTTAGCCTCGGAGACTAAGTGACGTCATTTCTTCCGGTTTCGCGCCGCTTCTTGCCTGTGCGTGGCCTGAAGCTGGCGTATATCCCCTTCAACTAGGTCCTTCCGGCGGTACTTGGGAGGACTGTGATCTGAGTTGAGATGTGACTGTGGGGCGAGTTAAGATAACCGATGGTGATAGATAGGTGACCAATTCTAGCACTGGTTTCCAAATATCCGACCTCTCACGTGTTTCGGAAGGCATGTAAGACAGTGAACTCTTCTGACGGAATAGTAGCGTGCAACTTCGAGAAGAATAAAAAAAAAACAACAAAAATATGCATTTTCGGGAAAAGTCCTCTCAAACTGCGTAATTACCCAAAAAATTATGTCGAAGTCGAAGTCTAAATACTCATTTCTCAAAGACCGGCAACGCATCTGCGAGCCCTCTGGTGTTGCAGTTGTCCGTGGGAGTCGGTAGTCACTTAGGTGACCCGCCTGCTCGTTTGCCCCTTGTTATATATATTTAAAAAAACAGCTAGTATGTATATTCTTTACTGTGTCTATTTTAATTGCACATGTGTGTGTTTGACTGCGTGTATGTCAAGTTTCGAATATAAATTTAAGCAAAATATCCCTATTTTTAAAAACCTTTACTACGTTTCCATAACACTCTCTCCGCCGGGAACTCACGCAAACCGATCGAAACGCGACAACAATACTGTCACTTGACGAGACAGCATTGCCGCCACTTCACATCGATCTTATCTGAGAAAGAGGTGATGGTACCCGGACACGCCGGCACAATTCGTCTGCAGACCAAAAGGACTGCAAGCGTAGCACTACATATTTTAATCTATATATGTCTGTCTCTCGTTGTAAATGCGGGCGTTGAAAAATACTTATGAGTAATCCCTTTTAGAATACGCGCACGCGCAGTAGCGGTAACAGACGGATGTACAAACTATAATAATGTTTCAATCTCGACCGGAATATAAGTAGTCGAAGACATTTTTTCCTCGTTAATTACTCTATAATACAGTCGCCGGACAGACTTGTCAGGCCTGTTTAGGGAGCATAGGGTCATCAATAGCAGAACTATGGGAACATTATGCGAACAGCATTGTAGGTTTTCTGTAAGGTGAAGAAGGTACTTCTACAGTACTGGAATCCCCCCTATAATTAGGTAGGTTTATTCCACATTATAGGAAAACGCGTTGTAGGATTATTATCGTACAAAGCTTTGCACGACCCCAAATGCGCATAATATAATAATATAAAATAATATTAATTAAATGCGTTATAAGAGCACCTTGTTATAGAGAGGATTACAGTATATATAACATATGGTAAATATACCTTAGGGGTCATCTCTATCTTACGTCACACGTTGAAGGGGGGTAGGTTATAACTAAAACGTGCCAGCAAGCTGTACTTAATGCCTAGCCTGTTCTGATGTGGGAGGAGTTCGTAGCTTATACAGTAGCCGACTTTTGAATCAATCGCTAGGTTAAGCAGCTCTTACCGCGGCATGGTGTTAGATGGGTGGCCCATTCTAACATTGGCTTTCCAAACCTCTGACCTACTCCGTGTTTCAGAAGGTACCTAAAACAGTGGGTCTCGATTAATGTCGCTGGGATATATTAGTCGTGAGATTTGAGAAATTGTGGGGGTTCCGGAGATGATGTCAGACGGCAATTGGTCAATTTTTTTCGCCCCACTGCCTCATCTTTGTAATCTAAACGGACTCTGTTACCAGATCGGTACCAGAGTCTGGATTAGGACTAGACCGGTATCCAGAGTCTGGAGTGGTCCCATACTCTGGACTAGTGTCGATTTTATTTAAATTTACATGTTTGTAGCTATCTACTGTTAAGTTAGAAATTTGGGGTTACAACAGTTTACGTAGGAGGTATCAATATAATTGTAATGTTGATAGCCTAACTGGGTCAAGATTTGAACCTAGGACCTTAAAAGTTTCAGTCTGACTTTGTATGGTTGAGGATTTAAGGCTTTTTAGTCGTTTCATTTCATTGTACGAACAATACACACATAAAGAAAATAATACTAACATAACTATTGAGGTCAAAAATTTATCAATAAATAAAGTACAATGACGAGTTTTTTTCAGTTGGTGTTATATATATATATATATATATACACACACACACACATATACATATTTACATCTTGGTATTTATATATATATATGTCAGGATATTAAAATTAATAATGTCAATTCGCACACCTTCCTCTACACGAAATACCTGTGCACATTTCGTATTCCACTGTTCGCGCATTTTCGTAAAACGTTACCTAAAGTTTTTGCTGCATGTATTAGTTTATAAATAAATAATAAATAATATATTTATTTGAAGAATGTGTTATCGAAGATGTTACAATACGATTGATTCCATCATTTCAAAAATGGCAAGCTAAATTAGACCCACTTCCTGATATCCTATTAAACTGAAATTTTGCATACACGTATCTCCCGTGGCCATGCAATGTTATGATGACATGAAGTTGATTTGATGATGGTATTGGAAGCTATAGGAACTTAAAAACGAGAACTTAAATCTCACGGCAAGCTTTTATGTCATATAAGGGCTTACAGTTCTCCAGAAGTTCAACATTACAAGAAGCCCACTACAAAGCCCGGCGCTGCCCCTAATTAATTACTGCTTCGATATTTCGCATACTTTGTTACAATTACGCTCCTCCCTCACCGAGACGCCATGTGGCGACTAATATATATTTTTAAAGAATATTAGGAATAATTTTTAGGTATGTCTAATATTTCCTTTTCCCCTCCTACAAAGCTTAAATTAAAAGCTTGTATTAGGAGTGGGTTCGACAATACCCCAACGGCGGAGGGGTTTGAACCGCGTACCTTGCGGATTTCAGTCCATACCTTATACTTTTGAGCTATTGAGGCTCTAAAATTATATATAATATGAATTCTTTGGATACGTAGCCGGCGACGTCGCCACGGCGTCTCGGTGGGGTAGGGCTCTTATTGTTCAACTTGCCTTATTTACATACTGGTTGTTGTTCATTCTCAACCCTAGCCAATATGCACGCAAAATTTCATGAAAATCGGTGGTGTAGTTATACCAGGGTATCGTTAGTCTTCTTCTTCTTTGCGGGCTGCTTTTCCGAACTTAGTCGCAATAGAGCGACCATTGTGCGAAAAGGGAGGCTGGTTCGCGTATACTCCATCCAGCACAACTCCTGCCAGATGTCGAGAATCCGCTGGGATTTCTTTAGAGCTTCTTGCAAAGAACTAGGTGTCACGAGGATTTTTACCCCGTGAGTTTCCACCTCGTTGCAGTCCAGTAGGTCATGAAATGGTGTTTCTGGTGCGCCCATGCATCCCCTGCAAAGTGGACTGTCGATTACACCTAGATTAAATAAAGGTTTGTTTAGTAGGCAGTGTCCAGTGGTAGTATCTATCATATTACGCGCCACCACTTCACGCTGATCTTATGTGAGAAAGAGGTACTGGTACCTGGACGCGCCGACTCGATTCGGCTGCAGATCAAAACGACTGCAAGCGTGGCGCTACCTCTTATTAGATAAATAGATAGGAGTACAGGAAGGCATGGTGTAAAAGGATATAAAGGGAGAGGGAAAGGAGAAAAGGGATGCGGTCACTACTGTCACGGACGGTATAGGGGTTGTGACAATAGCAGCTAAGGTAGACCAGGGTCGCGTGCCCATAGTGGATCTTACTAGTTATTGGACAAATAAAAAGGGAGATTCACCCCATGGAGGCAAAATCTTCTTCTTCCTATTGATCTAGTACCAGGGACCGCTTAGATTTCTGTTTTTATGAGTTTATTATTTGTAATTATTTATATGGGGGGATATAGGGGCAAACGAGCAAAGGTAAGTGCCTACTGACGTCCATGAAGATTTGCAAGACCAGGAAGCCAGCACATGCCTAGCCGGCCTTTAATGACGAGTTTAGGCCACCGGGAAGTCTCATAAACCGAACGAAACGCGACAACAATACCACCAATTAACGTGACAGTATTGCCGCTACTTCACGCCGATCTTATGTGAGAAAGAGATACTGGTACCTGGACGCAATTCTACAATACTACAAGCATAGCGCTAGCTCTAATTGAAATGGCTGTTATCAACTGAAATGCAAACCACTGATTAAACTCCTACCTTTTCTATGATCATGTATTCCTATAAATTATTATACTAAGAATCTTATGCTAGCGTACACAAGTAAGAGATTGGAACTACTAACTAAGGCATTTTGCTAGTATAATTTATAGGTTCCATTTGGACATTGCATGTTCTTTGAATTGGGTTCAGACGTGCGGTACTTAAATAGTTTGATTGAAGTGTATTCCATTGAAATTATACCGAGAAATCTATCTATCTTTGACCTTTAGAATGTAGAGATAAATCTATTCATAGATGCAAGTCCTTCTGGTATCAAACTTTGTCTTGAGAATTATAATTTTCATGTAGAAATTCTAGTTGCACTGACATATAAATAACTCTATAAGACCCATCATGTTTCACGACGAGATTTCTCGTTATACCATATTTCTACTGTAGATATTCCTTATAGAAAAACCTACTTTGAATTATCATAACTGTACCTAATTGTTAAAATTAGAGGCAGTCCCTCTTTCTCATATAAAATCGGCGTAAAGTGGCGGCAATGCTATCACTTCAAGTGATGGTATTGTTTTCGCGTTTCATTCGGTTTGTGAGGGTTCCCGGTGACCTAAATTATTCTTTAAAGGCTGGCAACGCATATGGTGGTGCAGATGTTACTAAAAAAACTGAAATGGGACCACACATGGAGCACCAGCTTTCTAATAGAAAAGAATCATCAAAATCGATTACCCAGTCGAAAGTTCTGATGTAACAAACATAAAAACGTCCTTCTTTTTAGAAGTTGGTTGAGAAGGCGGACAAAAAATACATAACAATGTGATAGCCACTTCATTAATACGAAAAATCCAAATCTAATTCTTCCCCAAAAGCACAATCGAACCGATATTAAAATTTATCACGAATCACATTGTAATTTGAATTTAATTTTGCCGAAAATGAAATCTTCAAGGTGATTTAGAAACTTTTATTATACTTCATTATTACTCAACAATTTGGCCAATATTATTTCATGACAAAAATCGAGACCAAGTTAATTTTAATATTTGACTAATAATCATATTGCTGGAGGCTTCATTTCGGTTTTCCATCAAGATTTAATTAAGCACCAACAGCACCTTTATTAATAAAGTGCTTGACTTTGACTTTGATTTAGACTTATCGGAAAGCTCACAGATGCGTTGCTGGCCTTCTAGAAATGGGCCTGTTTAATTAATGTCTCTAGGTTGAGGATTAGGAAACATCGCAGTAAGCAATATATTTCACAAGAATAATAATGCATAAATAGATGTGATAGTTTCGAATGCTTAGTTGCAATCTCATTTCCATAAAAAAACTGCAATAAAAAGAGAAGCAGCAAATGTATCCCATCAAATTCATACTTGAACTGATTCATGGTCTCAAATGCACCTTTCATTTTATTTGCAATTTAAGACAATAAAAATCACGAGCATCTATCTCTTTTGCTCTTCAGAACTATATCAATTGAGAGAAAGGGAGAAGGAATGGCACCAGTGATCTCGCAATAATATCCAGCGCATAGTAAGGAAGCTCCAAATAAACCAGTATCGCTCGATGCATTTTTATAGCTCGGGTCATAAACGAAACGGTCCTGGGACTACAACAGTGCACTTAAGTTCCTCATAAACGCTATATCACTTCCTTTATCGGACAATGTTATTTATGTGGATGGGTGTATTTGCTAAGTTTAGGTTTAACAGATCTGGACCGTCCCGATTATCCTGTTAAGTGCTCACGGACAAAAGACATTGGATGTGTTCCAAATTCTACACTTTAACAGTCTGGAGACAAAAGCAGGTCTTTTGATAAATATTTTTACTCCACTTAGGATCTCTTTCATGGCCAACCTACTTGTGGATAATTTATATGGTGTCAAAGAAGTAGACATCCCAATTTGATGGCAAGTAAGCTCAAGATGATACCACTATAGCTGACAGACACTGGCAAGATTGACTTGAGGGCTTTGGCAGAGGGCTTTGCCGACCTACCTACCACATTTAAAGACTATGAGAATGCTAATATTTGAGGCAAAAACGTATCAGATTACCAAAAACCTTTACTACACATATCAGAAAAAAGTTTAAGGGACTTATTTGGACACAGGACATTTACATCAAAAGTCAAATTTCACCAACGCTCCTAGATGTCCAAAATTCTGCAACCGATTCTTAGGAAAGTACCTCACAATACGTATGCAGGATCTCAGTTGTTAATTCTGATGTTTTCGAACTTACAAGACTGTGGGATCTCCAAGAAGTTACTCATTTCTCAATGTCTATCTGCATGTTTATCCCGTGTTATCTATATATATATAAAGATCACCTATTTAGAAATCTCGAAAACCGCATGACATACAAAGATGATGATAATTTATAGTTAGCAGACATCTGCTAAAAACGAATTTTTCCATATGGCCGGATTAAGTAAACAACTTGTGTGAAGTACACTTGCTAGTTTTAAAATGTGTATTTTAAATATAAGCGAACCAACCAGCTCTTCCAGTGAGCGATTAAATATAAAAGGAAGTAATGAAAAGTTTCGATGTTTCAAACGTGAACAAGCAATAAAGGTACGGTGCAAGTGTTACACATTATAATTTAATATTTCATATCCAATGGATTCCGTCAAGTGCCCTTCCAACGGAGTTTCATTACGCACGAATTCAATTAATATTGTTTTAATTTACATCAAACAAATATTCGCTCTCGAAAATGTTATGGAGCAAATAATGAAATGAATTGAAGCTTACAATTTTAACAACGCAGGGGCCAAGTTTGATTTCGAAAATTTCACAAGTTTTGAAGATGATAAAGTGGTGTTTATCGTGTTTGGAACATTTACTTTGTATACGTAAATTGCTTTATATTTTGTCTAATTTCTGTGTTTACTGAAAAATCAAGTGTCTTGTGTGAGTTTGTGTTTAAAGTATCCAAAATAGACATCAAGATCGAACCGGAATCAGTGAGATCCGTAATGCAAATTTTGATGACACTAGACTTTATCATAATGGACACTCCTAGCATAGTGATGCTAAACGTTTCTAACGTATTAAGAGTGATAAAAAAAAATTTGATGCATAAAAAAATTTTTATTATGTTACAAGGGGCAAACGAGCAGGCAGCGGGCACCTAATTGCCTACCGACGCCCATGGACACCGGAAAGTCTCACAAACCGAGCGAAACACAACAACAATACCATCACTCGACGTGACAGCAATGCCGCCACTTCACGCCGATCTTACGTGAGAATGAGGTACTGGTACCCGGATGCGCCGGCCCAATTCGGCTACAAGCGTGACGCTACCTCTAATAAATAAAATTAGTATAATATTTATATATGTGTATAAATAAATTAATAGAATAATTATTCTTTCTTAAGTGGAGCGCGCTCTTTGTAGTGATCACTAACACTCACCTTCACTGCCAGTGTTCTCTCCCTTGCCTAACCAAATCTGGTATGATTCATGGAATTATAAGCGGAATATAAGTCGTAAATGATAAAAACGTTTTTTTGCGATTTCCCAAAAATTAGTTTTTTTGAGTTAGGTCAGTTTACGATTTGGCATGCGGTATATCCACAAAGCCGAAGTAATATTCATACATTGTACTGTAGTAAGTGTATTGGAATTACCCGATTATCATAAAACTAAGGGTATTACTTATACAGTTACGTGCGGAACAGCTGTTACCGTTAAAGGAGGGGGGGGGGGGGAATAGATCTGTTAGGTTTATACATAGAATACACAAGCGAATTTTAATAGAAATAAGTGTATAAGACCTCAGTCATATGAGAGCTTTGTTAACGTAAGTTAAAAAAGCTTTATTAAAGTCCCAAGCATATGAGGGCTTAGAGACCTAAAATGATTTTGACATATTGCAAGCTTAGTCACAAACTTAACGATTAAGTTTAAGGTCGAAAGTGAGTTAATGATACAGGAAGCTTCGTTTTAACGTCCTCTATCAGCCAAGGATTTGTTGAATAGAACTACACGGGAAGCGCCAACTTTCAAATAAAAACAGAACCATCAAAACCGGTTCACTCAGTCGACAGTTCTGAGGTAACAAACATTAAAAGAAAATACAGTTAAATTGAGAACCCGTCCTTTTTGAAGTCGGTTGAAAATACGAATAAAATAAAACTACACGCACACCAATGTCAGACGATATACAATCAACACACACATAAACTTTTCCTACATTCTTCACTTCTTTTTGTATACAGTTATGAAAACTTCTTTATAACGGCTTTTAAACTCACGCGTATGTTGTATCCGCATCCCGACTAGTTTCAATATAACATAAAATATAACACGCGCGTGAGTTTAAAAGCCATTTTATAAGAAGTATAAATTCCGGTCACGAAAGTCTAAGCTGTAAAATAATCCGAAAAGGGGAAATAATTTAAAAGATTTTACACGTTTATGTTAACGTTCTCTTAAAATCCCATTTATTTTAATCCATCATCACACCATTAATGTTTAGCTGTTTCTGCTTATTGTTAACATCTCTTGAGACAGACCGACAAAGGATTTGACATACTTTATTATCTTTTATATCCCATTTGACACGTCACAGGAATGCTTTATGCAAATATACCATAGCGGGAATTGGCAATGAAGGCACATTAAAGCACAATTTTCTTCCGGCAGTTAAAATTTAACCCCCTTAGTGCGGCTTGCGCCGCAAGGAGGTCGTGGCCTTATCATTGGTCGGCATTTGACTCGATCGCTAGGTTAAGTAGCTCTTGCTGCGACCGGATTATAGATGGGTGACCCATTTTAACACTGGTTTATATTTGATATTCGACTCCCTCCGTGTTTCGGAAGACACGTAACAAAGTGAGAGAGCGATAAATGTCAGTGAGTGATAATACTCGTGTGGTTATAGAGCATGTGGGGCTTACGGAGATGATGTCAGGTGCCAATTGGTCCTCTTAACTCGCCCCACGGTCGGTAGTACAGCCTAGCTAACGCTAACCGGCTAAGACCGATGGACTCGCTGACCAAAGTAGGATGTGGTCCTCCAGCATTTTGGGTGTTGTGCGGCGGGCTAACACTCATCCCACGAAAAAAAAAATTACAGATTTTTACATGCACTTTTTAATCATCATAGATCATAGATGTAACAAAGATTTCGAATAAAACACAAAGAGTACTGAAAATTGGGTCTCTAGATGTATTTACGAAATAGTACATTGCTATAATTTTTCGTTTACTAGAGATCGCGGACTGGACGAAATACGCCCAAAAACCTTTTAGCGTACAGTGACATACATATATGTATCTCGTCAACGACTAGTGACGATTTATCACGAATGATGATCAAGAATGATCACTTAACACTGATCGTTTTAGACAGTTTATATTTGATATCCGACCTCCTTTAGAAAAATACACTAGAACTGTTTAATGGTGTGTACTGTATACTTAAAAAACTCTTGAACTTGTTATCAAGTTTAGCACTGTCTTCTACGGATGCCACACAACTTTATGTCACTGTCAATTTTCTGATCTTCTTAAATTGACAAATGTCGTATAGAAGTGTTAATAAAATGAAGTGAAATGAGAAGGGTAAATAATTCTAACCTTTGAACACTGTGTGTAATTTTGTTAGTAATTATGTTATTAAATGATTTCTTTTCTATTAACATTCTTATGACACCAAGTGGAACAAGCTCTTTCGTTACATTTAAAGATACTTTAAAGAAAGGTTAATTGTTGGGATAAAAAGATTAAAATTAAGCTCTCTTAAATCTTTTACCTCCCTTTTCCTCGCCCCGTGCTTTATTCCCGCAGCTACAGGGCTTCAAATATCCAGACGAGGCCCACCTGCAACCTGAAGGAACCGTAGTCTTCCGATCTTTGATAGGTCACGCCGATGAGATTCTTTCTCATTCTCGCCAGCCCCTCGCACTCGCACAATAAGTGCCCCATCGTTTCTGTTTCTTCATAGCAGATCTTGCAAATTGCAATGTTGTAAAATTTTTACATATTGTGATTAATTAATTTAATTCTTGTCTTGCATGAAAAACTATACTACTTTACTTCTACACCGAAGCATCATCAGGAGATGATGCGCTCGGTGTTGAAGCGAAACGTGCGTTGAGGCACATCGGAAAGTCCCATTCGCCTTGACCGTGGTATCTTTAGCACAATTATACGGGCACTACGTCAAACCACTAATTCGTTTGGACACAGGATTCTTACAAATTGTGGAACTATTCCAAATTTCTCATGAAAACAAACTTTACTAAATATTACAGACGGCCAAAGTCATCCGCTTATTTGTAAGTGTCGATGTTAGACTGCGTGTGACGATATTTAAGGAAATCGTCTACCGCTTTTAGGGTTTCTCGCAAGGCGTGATTTTGTTGAATGATTGTGAACGCGAAATTTTTTGCTTTTGGCGACGTACTCGTTGCAACACATCGTTCTTACAAATCGCGGAACTATTCCAAATTTCTTATGAAGTCATCCTTTACTAAATACTGCAGACGGCCAAAGTCAACCACTAATTCGTTTGGACACAGGATTCTTACAAATTGTGGAACTATTCCAAATTTCTCATGAAAACAAACTTTACTTTTGTCCAAATCGTAACGGGTTTAGTTTTGGGGTACCAGGCTTGTTTTTTGGTTTCGACGGGAAAATTAAGTCTAGAGTGAAAACCTAAAACCGCTGTTGTAAATAACCTTCGACCTCTCAAAATAGTGCTAGCATATTGAATAAGACACTACTAGAATTCTATGACGAGTTAAACTATCCACCTCGTGCTACATACCAAGTACGTAAGTATTCCAAACAGTCGTATCCCATTTCCGACCTTTGAACACACGCGACTATGAGGCCCTATATCATCTAAACTAGAAAAACACATTTTTATATACTACCTACATTGAAAGTTAGCAGTATAGAGTCCTAGACCTAGATATTTAAATATGACGTATAGATCCTAGACACAAGTAAACCTAAATAACCTTCTTAGGATTATACCAGTGAGCCTGCCTTCCGCTCCGGGAGCCGTGGGTTCCATTCCCGCCTCAAGTATGGGTGTATTATCTGTGTATATATTTCCAAAAAACAAAAATTTGCGTATAACAGACGGCTGTTACCTATAACACAGACATTAAGTTGCCTATATTAGGAACAAACCTCCGTGTGTTATATAGTCCTATATATTTCTTCATTTCTAATAAAAATATAACAATTTTAGGACTTAGCAGACGTCTCTGCCATTCTCCCTTATCTCTCGCTCCTGCCTCTATCAAACCTCCATTCCTAAGTAAAATAGGTACTAAGGCCGGCAACGCATCTGGAATCCTTCTAGTAGTGTAGTTATCCATGCCTATTTGCCCCTTGGGGTCATCCTTAAATGATATGACACGAATTTTAGAATTTTTAAAAGAATTCATATAAAAAAATATCCTATTCTATTCTGTCACATCTCTCAACTGTCTACACTTAGATAAGAATTCACCATGTGCGCAAAATTGCTCAATCATTTGAAGACATTTGCTCCAAAATTGAGTTGTAAGATTCTACCGGAACAAACATACGTTGCAAATTAAATAAAAGCTTTTAACAAAGATATATTCTTTATACTCTTATAAGTCATGTCAGAGTATATAAAACACGACAACTGTAATCATGACTTGATAGAATCATTCATTACATTTCGGAAATCCATGTAAGTACCTGACATACAATCTAGTGTCTCCAGATTCCCGCATGTGGTTACGGGTTTTATAGTCTCTGTGGAAAAACTGGCTTAGGTGTAAACGGTCCTTACTATTTATACTACTTTCCTTAAATCCGCGAATGATTGATTGTAAGGCTCCCTACCTCACCGAGATGCCATGGCGACGTCGCCAAACCGTCGCCAAGTGAGCTACATGTCCTAAATGTTAATATGAATTGTTTGGATACGTAACCGGCGGCGTCGCCATGGCGTCTCGGTGAGGGCTCTAAATGCAAAGTACATAGTTTCGTTTTTCATGTAGTGCATACACTGATCATTATAGCAACACTACAAAACAACCTGTTAACTAAATAACTCCAAATAGAATATGGAAATGACGTCGGAAGGATTTTAATAAACCATATATCGGTCATCAATCGTCGGCTATACCTAATAATAATACAAATTTTTGCACGCGTCGCCAATGTGGGTCCCACATCGCATTGTATGCAAAGTATATTAAACTATGGATTAGTATTCACTGTGGTTACCCGCCTTTGGTTCGTTTGAGGCTAGGTTTATATTTAACTATCAATTATCCGCGACTTAATTCGTGTTTCGTCGCTATTAATAAACATTAATTTGTTTTATAATTGTTTATTTACGTTTACATTTCCTTATTTTACCGTAAATATTATACTGAAGTTCAAAATTATTTTTGATTAAATCTATACTAATATGTAAAACTGAAGTGTTTGTTTGTTTGCTTGAACGCGCTAATCTTAGGAACTACTGTTCCGATTTGAAAAGTTCTTCAACGTTAGATAGCCCATTTATCGGGGAAAGCTATAGGCTATATATCATCACGCTAAAATTGAATCTATTTTTTTTACTTAATTTTACGCGGATGAACTCGCAGACTCAGCTAGTATCTAATAAAATCGTCCAAATAATTAATACACTTAGATAGATAGACTTTATTGAGATTCCAATAACTTGATTTTACGAATAACCCTCTTTTGCGCAGAATTATAAAAGAAAATCTTATTTAACTTATTGTAATTAGAGAAGGGCTAATTACATTAGCCAAAGATTACATGTATGTTACATAAATATAATATAATGACGTTCTCATAAAATGAGTGTTAGGCGTGTTATTTAATAATTTGTCACAGTATGGAACAGAATCCACTACATTCTTCTTACGGACTTTTGTACCGTTACACCAAAGAGGTCAACAAAAGTGGAACGAGGTAGAATTATTTTTATTTAAGAATAGTAGGAATATTTACTAGGCAAGTAGGTAATATTAGTAGCAGATGATATCTGCTGGCAAGCTGGTAGTAGATGAATGTAGAATCAATGTATGGGAAAACATGGAAAAGTAGATGAGGCCTACGTCCAAAATCGAACGCATTAAAGTCTGTTATAGATAAATAGATAGATATAGACAGTAGGAATACCTTTTAGGTATGCCTTATAGTTTGGTATGCCCACCCAAGGCCGGCGCTACCATAGGGTGAACGGAGCGGCCGCTTCAGGTGCTCAGTCCCAGTGAGCGCTTCAGACAGGGATGTCAATTCATATACGATTATTTTAAATATATTTCATATTAGAGATATAAACATGACAATTAAGGAGGGTACTATTGGATTTTGCTCCATACTAAAATTTACCTCGGGCCGTTGATGTGCCCACCCCTGCAGTTTAACTCAAACTTTGCGCTAGTAATGAATAAACAGACAATGTTAGCTCAATAAAGTTAGGGTTTGAATTTTAGAACACCGACCTCGATACTATATCTAGGTATCATAACAGCTTAATAGTAAATAATAAAAGAAATATTGTTCTCATAATTAGTTCCCGATTCGGTTACTGGGCACCTTGAGCAGCTGGCATGACTTTCGCAGACGTTGCCATCCAGATGTAAGCACTCGTATCGAACACATTTCGGCCACACCTGCCCGCCATTTAAATAATGCTAAACATTCCACGCTATATTTGTGAAATTTACACTTGTTCGAATGCAAATATGTTTACGTAACCACCGTTCTACAGTAGGTATAGCATAATGTTAGTTTTGTTATTTGCTGTCCTATATTTTTTTATTTTTATGTTATCGGTCAAAGGAATAATAAAGGAATTGTCGTCAAATAGTAATCAAATACTTTAGAACTAAATCTTGCGACATAAAATAATTATGTAAAGAAAATGTAAGTCTTAAACTGACGATTAAGTTAAAAAAGTAATATTAGGAATTCAAATTTTAATTAATCGAATTATAAATTAAAACGATAGAAAAAATGAGTAGGTGCGAGGGTGACTTATATATAAATTCAGTTAATGTTATACCGGAGCCAGACATACATAGCGACATTTGAATGATTATTTCAATGATCATGTTATGTGGCCGAGGGACTTTGTGTGACTACGCAAATTTTTATAGAACTTTGTAGTGTTCATGGACAAGAATGTGCAAACACTTTGAGCTACGTCTGGTTCTGGCATTAAAAACATATTTTTGGGATGTTTTTGCAAGATGTATATATATCAAATTTCTTTCTTCAAATGTGTACGTGATATTCTATCAATACTTTTTCATGCTAAAACTTATAGACTTTGCCTCAGAATTGCGATAGAGAAACAGTTTATAAAAAGATAGTTTTTAAGAGTTTGATACATACAGGTACATGTGTTATACACCTGTATGAATCAAACTGTTATATAGTGCACTACGCTCTATGGTCGTACCCATTTATCTAATCTTATCGCGTGCTCTCAGATAATACGGACTGCGGCGGTTGTACTTTTATTGTCTTTGCTTTATCTTGTGACAAAGATAGTACTTATTTCTTCCTAGACAAGTGGCATATGTGTAAGTGTGTGATACCATTGTAGAATCAATTATTAATAGAACGAGTGAAGCGAGCCCTAACAGTATCCCACAGGCCCTAAGCAGTTTTGTGGTACACTTTACTGAAAAAACTAACACGCTTATAGATTAGTAATTTAACTTTATATCTAAATGTGTTATCTGTCCCAACAATAACATATTGAAAAAAATAAAATATGGAAAAACTACGCAAGATCTCACAAAGCTGAGTTTTTGGTAGTTATTATAAAATAAAATCTCGTGTACTTATTTCAATAAAATAATCCCATTTTCTCGCCATCCTTCCGCCTTTAGAGGTGGGATTTATAAAATATTTGAATTTAGGAGACGAATGTTAGTTTGCTGAGATCCACGTTGATTAAAAACAGTTTTATTGTGAAATCAAGCCTGTACAATTTTACGGTCATGCGTCGGTAGTGTCTAGATCTAAACTCCGGACCGGGGTGCGTTAATGCATTTCCAAGCGAAAAAAAAAGGAGTTGGACTAGATCCATCCAGTAAACTCTAACCAGTCTCCCTCCCCCTAAAGCACAATTTTCGCCTTATTGCGACTAAGGGCGGAAAAAGCAGCCCGCGAAGAAGGTGACTTTTCGCTTTTATATACATATATAGATACCTAAAAATAGTGCTACTAGGTTTGCTAATTAAACAAAAGGCCAAAAGCGTGTCAAGACACGTTTATATAAATAAAATAAATAAATATATACAGGTTTATATGACACACTGACATCTGTACCTAAGGTAGACAACTTAATGCCTGTGTTATAGGTAACAGACGCCTGTTATACACAAATACATTTTTTTTTAAATACATATATAAATACATATAGGTAATACACCGAAATATTTACACTGGGCGGTGAGTGTTTTTGCGATATGTAGAATCACATTTGGAGTGACGTTTTTTCTTCACTTTGGAGCTAAATAGGAAAAGTGTCCGATCGACACTTTTTAGAAAGAGATTACGAAAGAGAGAGTAGTGCAACGTAAGTATGTATTTAATGCCGAGATTCGTTGTGTCCCTCTAGGCGCAGATCCATCCTTCGAAAAAGGTACTAGCCATAGTCAGTAATTTTTTGGCCGATTTTCAGCCAAATGCCAGTCGGCATATGAACTCGCTAATGATCATCTATTTAAATATATGATTTCAAAACATTGTTTTTTATAATGAAGATATTGAACACAATAGACCGTGAAAGTGTGACGTCATAAGTCTACTAGGGTGGTGAGCATGTCCATCGTGTACACCTCGAAGTTTCGTCTAGGAGTCTTGTATAGTGTCACTTGTCCATAGGCGTTGGTAATCCACTACAAATACTATTGACGGTCACTATACATCACGTAAACTATTTGTCTATATATGTATATATGTAAATGCGTAAGGTCACCGAACATAAAATCTCGAAAACTGTTTGACGTACAGTGATGCCATTTGGCTAGGAGATAGTTTATAATTAGTGCACTCGGACGAATTCACAAAAAACAGCTAGGACCGTATAAAACTATCTTTTTAAATAAATATACAGCTTGCAGCAATAAAGATGTTAAAATTTAATCCTGAGTAGCAATTCTGGTAATATAAAGGCTTAGATTTCATTGCATCTGCAATACTGATGTGCGGGCAAAATTCTCCTACAATTAATAAAACATTTGTTAATCGGCATGGCTGTCACTTCTAGTGGAGGTATTGTTGTAGCGTTTTGTTCGGTTTGGGAGACTTCCCGGTGGCTTAAATTCTTCTTTAAAGGCAATGCATCTGCGAGCCTTCTGGTGGTGCAGACGTCCATAAGCGTCATTAGTCACTAGGCGATAACCGCCTGCTCGATTGCCCCATGTAATATTAAAAAAATCTCTTAACTAACACCCATATATGTCATAGTGTTCTAAACAACACTGGCTTCTAAATAGACAAGAGCGTAACCAGCTAACCAAAATAAAGGATTTAAAAGTGTAAATTTTAAATAAAGCTAAAACAACGAATTGCTGGAAGCGTTCTCTTCCCACTTAATTATTATTGTATTATAATAAGCACTTGTTCAAGTATTTACATTCACTCGTGTTTCTACCCCGTCCTTCTGTCAGTCTACCCTAATCAACTACAATTAACGCACTAATTCTAATATGGGTGGATTAAAATATACCTCAGAAACTAATATCTTTCTAGAAAGATTCATCAGAATACAGAAAAACTAGAAAACAATATTTTTAGTAGCGCTAACTTATATAAAACAATGAGGGTATACTTAATAATAACTAGAAATCAAAGATATTCTCTTTTTCTTGATTTGCTGGTCTTCGATTCTTCCATTAAAGATACATTTTTTAACGGAAGATCAGGTGATTGATATTGTAAGGTCGTAAAATCATTATCGTACTCTGTTGAAGCAGGCGCGGATCTAGCGTGGTGGGCACGATGGGCATGCCCAATGTAATATCCACTGATACTACGTAAATATTATTAAATATTTACTGGAATCATAATTATACTGGCGGACCCGGCAGATAATGTCCGAACGTTGAGCTACTTACTATTTACTTCTATTATCGCCGTTCCCGTTTCCGTGAGATGTTTACATTTCAATTGACATTTTGCCACAGACAATTCGTGTTTGACTAATGTTACCATCTTATTAATATTAACAACTATTGACATCCCGTCAAAATTAGAAATTCCTCCTTCATCACCTAGATGTCCTAAAGTCCACAGCTGTGCGCTTTACTAGAAACTTTTTGCCTCGCACAATTTCTCTGTGGAATCAGTTGCCTTCAGCTTCAGTATTTACGAACGGATACAACATAAAAAAGAGCATACACATTTCTTATAGGCCAGCAATGCATCTGCGAGCCCTCTGGTGTTGTAGTTGTCCATTGGCGCCGGAAGTCATTATAAATAATTTAACTTGATTAAATTTTTTTTTTAATGAAGATATAATTAATTTTTTTTATGAATTTTTATGTAAATAACGTGACATGAATTTTACGATTTTTACCCACATAAGTTGTCACATTTTCTAAACCTCTTCCCCCTTGTTATGACGTCACATATTTTTAAATTTTATGCATGTAGAAAAGTCAAAACAAAACAGCACTTTAATTTTTTTCAATATTTTTTTAAAAATATTTTTTTATTTTGATATGCCACAAAGCTTTTGACTTCCCACTTTCCCTTTGTTACCCCCCTCTCCCCGCTAGATTTTTTGTATGTAAAAATAAAAAAAAAAATTGTTTTTAAAATGGATCCTGAAAGTCTGTGGGGCACCCGATCGCAGCAAGAGCTACTTAACCTAGCAATCGTGCAAAAATTGAATCTATTTTGTTTTACCTAATTTTACGTGGACGAAGACGCGAGCACACCTAGTAGTTTATATAGTGGAGGATGTGCGAATGCTATTATTTTATGAAATATACACTAATAATACACTAAATTATTAAAATAAAACCTCACGCACACCAATGCCACACGATTCAAATTATACATTTTGTCAAAACGTACTGATGACCACCATATGTATATTAATTGTCAAATATAACAATATCATTGTACAAATAATAATAGTTTTGTATATAGAGTACGCAAATCTAAAGACTTTTAGTATAAATATAAAGAGAACCGGTTTAGAAGGAAGGTGTGAACAGCTCTACCACGGAAAATCGAATCACCACCTTGGCAATGGGGATTAATAGATTCAGCACAATGTGACACGAATTAACTACCAGCGTCTGTATTTCCGAACGGATACGACTTAGGGACTTCTCAAAGGGATTTCTCAAAGGCCGGCAACGCATCTGCGATGCCCCTGGTATTGCAGTTGTCCATGAGCGTCGATAGTCACTTAGGAGAACCGCCTGCTCGTTTGTCCCTTGTTATATTTAAAAAAAAATCGTATTTTTGTTATAGGTACCGTATTCACATAAGCAATTCTATGTATCCCTCTATTACCCTTTAATCACTCACTGCTGGGGGTAGGCCCCCTTTGTTTCTGCTACTCTCCTCTATCTCTCGCAACCCCCATCCAGCCACTTCCCAACACTCCTTTGATGTCATGTCGTCAACCCATAGTGCAACTGGTCGACCCGGAATTCCGAAGTTAAGCAATTTGTTTTTTTTTTAACTGAATGCGCTTAATATAATATCATATAACAATAAAAAAAAATTGCGTTATAAGAGTGCGTGTTATAGGAGGGATTACTGTATATTAATATACACTTATTCATCACTTAGATTCTAGTTAATTTAGTTCTATTTATAATGACGGTTTTCGTATACCTAAATACACAATTTTTATTAAAATGTGGATGTATCTACTAAGGTGGAAGAGAACCTTATAAATATCAATTATACATTTATAAAGTAGTGCAACCAACGGAAATAGCTTTTCCATCTGTAGCACCTGTGCTGTCAGTGTAAATTATTATATACGTTCGCTTACACTGGGTGACACAGAAAGCATGCGTTTTGGCATTGATGGAAAACATCAACAAGGATATTATAGTGTTTAAAAATGTGTATAAAAATTTAATACCCATCTATCACCCGGTCGCAGGCAGAGCAACTTAACTTAGCGATCGACTCAAATGCCGACCACTGATTAGGCCACAATCTCCTCAGATTTCGAGTCCTGAGCAAGCGAGGGCATCTAAGATTGAATTACGAGAGTAGTGAGTCATTTAAATGTAGAATACGTAATAAGTATTAACTCTTCAGCTATATACATTAGTATAAATATAGATATGCGTATACCTACTAATAAAATTTATCTTGGCACTTCTACGCAGTATCTTAAATCTAACAACACTTTGACAAAGAGGGAGCATTTCCAAGTATCTTAGTAGACAGTTCGAAAGAATAAGTGTAACCCGAAAACATCGTTAAAGATGTTTTCGCGCGAGCTTGTCTTAAATCATAACTTTATCCAATAATTTCCATAAATCTGGGACAGCTGCGAGTAAATCAAATTTGGTGTTGGCGTTGTGTGTTTGAGCTGTCTTGAAATGCTTGCGATTCTGGATTACCTTACTACATTGTCAAGGCATTAGTTAACACATTGCTTTTATAACTCTCATCTCATTGTCATAACACCTACCAATAGAAATTCATCATACTGTTATAAATGATGGTAGCACTGTTATCGAGCTATGTCACTAATGCCGCCATTACTACCGGAAGAACGTTCGTCTTACGTCATGATTGGATAATCATGGTACCAATAATTGATATAGTGTGTAAATGAATATAGTAATCGTTAGTCTTGCTAAAACTCGAATACCGCTGGGTGAATTCAAATTTAGTCTGTTTTGTTTCATTCCCCTTATTTTAAGGCTTAAAAGAAATAAATGAACATTATTTAAAAATACAAAATGCCTTAATGCATGTTTTATCTTGCTTATTCCATCGCCAATTCTATCTTGAAATGGACAATGAAAATTATGGAGAGCTTCTTCTTCTACCTAGCGTTATCCCGGTCAAAAACCAGGGTCCGATTAATTTACAGAGGATTTGACTGTGGGGTGAGTTAAAATTACCGAATGCTCTCGGACGTTATCACTATCTCTACCTAAAAAATATATGAGGAGTTTTTTTTACAGATGTGAAGAAAAAAACTTTAATGCATCTCAAAATCCTGCCGCTAATTGCGCTCGGCCACTTCGTCGCAACTTTCAACATTTCTCCACATTAAGTAACTCGCAAAGATACTTTATAATACTCCATGTCGCTCTAAGAACTGCTAAGTACAATTTGCTTTAATCTTATTGATGTTGTTCGCTGTTGTTTATAGGGTAAGAATAATCAAATTTTTTGCCGGACATATTATGTTGATCACTGTCACCTTAGTATATGACTGTGAAAATTTTCCATGGCACATTTGAAAGCTAAGTTAACTCAGTGGCTAAATGTTTAATGAAAAGACAATTGAAAGAAAACTTCAAATTAGATCTGGACGCTCTAGACTTCTACAATTCATAATAATAATACATAATTTTAGATTTTTTAACTAAACTTGTCGTAACTGAAATGTAAAAGTTGCAGTATATTAATGATATTTTGCGAATTTAATTACAATTTTTTATTTATTTTCATGAATATAGTCATGCCTACTACAAGTATACTGAAGGAATTATATTTACTGTTATATACAATATTATTTCTTTGTCACTTTTGCTTGTAATCATTTTTGTTCAAAAATAAATGTGAAGTCTAACTCTATGTTAAATAGCTCTTGCCATGTTCTAGGTGGGTGACCCATCCTAACCCTGGTTTTAAAATATCCGACCTTCGTCGTGTTTTGGAAGGCATATAAAACGGTGGGTCTCGATTAACGTAACTGAGTGATATTAGTCTTAAAATTATAAAGATTCTGGTGATGACGCAGACGGCAGACAATCATTTTAAATAGTCCTATAGCCAACTTCTCTGCAATCTAAATGGATTTTAGTACTAGACCGCAAAAACGCTACCTATGTGTTAACAAAATTGTAAACCTTATCCGGCCGATAACTAAGGACATGGCTATCTTACACTGCAAGACAAACTTGTCTCACAGTGTTCTAAGTAGCAAGACGAGGATTAATTCGGCCACAAAAACGTACTTTGAGGCCGAATCTGCATTCAGATTATAGTATAGTTTCTAGTATACAGATTAATAGGTCTTTTTAGGGTACCGTACCATCAAAAAAATGGAACCATTATAAGTTAAATTCGTCCGTCTGTCTGACGATCTGTCAAGACCCTTTTTTGGAAAAGCATAGAGATTTAAATAGAAATCAATACTAGATGCTAACATCTGCAGTCCCTTAAAGTTATAAAAATAGAACCCCTAAATCTACGCAATCGAAAGTGGCCGCCATTTATGGTGCATTTCCCATACATTCGCAAAGGAAATTTCTAAATCTTGACGTAAAGGTATTAGAAAAAATGTGAAAACCGTGAATTTGTAGTTACATAGCAAAAAAAAAATGCATTGGTTTTGTCAAATTAAAGGTAATAACGAATTATAAATAAATAATTTTTAAATAAAACAACTGAATGGCTTTCAATAAACCCCAAGAATTAAAAAAAAAACATAATTGGTACTTACATACAATTTGCTTGACATCTACTGACGTGTTGAAGTCAGTGCCAAGTCAGATAGGCACCCCTTTACATCCCATATGTCTCATCTTATAAGTAACTGTATTTTCTTGTTATCTTATGTATATAATATACGTATAATTTTTGATACTTTTGAACTTGTGGCCTATTTCGTTACATTAGTAGGTGTCAAACACATCGTAAGTACCAATTATTTTTTTGCTGATACCTGCCAAAGCCACGATAAATTGAACTTCATAATGGGCCATTGTTGCCTGTATAGAGCATGCGCCGATAAACTTTTAGCTTTTATAAAACACCCTAAGTCTGGCTGTTCAGAGGTTCTTAATCTATGGAGTTGCGGACAGGAATCTAGACTAATTTTCTAAGAATGAAATCCTTAGAATCTGGTGTGCGAGCTTAGAGAGACGGATTATGAAAGGCTATGCATAACTCAATGCTTCAAAGGTAATGTAGTAATGTATATATAGACAGAGGGAATAAGCAAATAGTCAATGCAATGCATAGATTAAACAGATTCTGAGAAATGTACATACACGTGTGTCTTCATCGTTGCCGTCAGTTATCGGCTTTTGACTTCCAAAGGAGGAACTGTGGAATATCTCACAAATGGGAATATCTGATGCATTTTGTTTCAAAATGGCAAAGTAAGCAAACCGCAGAAGCAAAAGTAGGTCAATGGTCACCGCGATCATAACATGTGGTCGTAGACCAAAGTATTTCAATGTTACATATTGATCGAATGTGGAATTTTGGTAATTTTACATAACCAAAGTTTGATTTTACACATTATATTAATTCAATGGTTTTTTTATGTTATAAGGGGGCAAACGAGCAGGCAGCAGGCACCTGAGTGCTTACTGACGCCCATGGACATCTCCATGGCCAGAAGGCCAGCAGATGCGTTGGCGGTTCTTAATGATGAGTTTAGGGCACCGGGAAGTCTCACAAACAGAACGAAACGCGACAACAACACCATCACTTGACGTGACAGCATTGCCGCTACTTCACGCTGATCTCATGTGAGAAAGG
Source organism: Charaxes varanes (assembly GCA_024363005.1). NCBI lineage: Eukaryota > Metazoa > Arthropoda > Insecta > Lepidoptera > Nymphalidae > Charaxes > Charaxes varanes. The sequence goes on along the minus strand of JANCMC010026508.1, from coordinate 10,450 downwards.
ATCTTGAATATCTGTGTCCCAAATTTCATTTAAATACATTCAGTACGACAGTGGGTCATCTTAACTCGCCCCACAGACACATCCATGCAATTTAAGCGGACCCTGGTACTAGACCGGGATAACGCTAGGTTGAAGAAGATTGCATATCTAATTAATGAATGTCAGAGCAGCCTGTGCGATCAAATCTGAATGGATCATCGCTCGCATATGCCGTAATAATAATACGCGGATCGACACGAGCGCAAAGTTCATCGCTCAATCACCGCGTGACGTCACCGCGCGTGACGCGCCCCGCCCCCCGCAGGATGGCGCCCGCGATCGCGTCCACCCTGTGTGTGGCAGAGGGCTGATGAACTTTTATAATTTATCTACGTCTTTTTATAATTATTATACATTTTTGTAGTAAAACTTCTTTATGCACACTTGACTTAAGCAAGCTGGTAAATGCGCGACGAGAGAGTCAACTGTCAACTGAAGATAAACGAACGAACTGTCAAAGCACACATAACAAGTGCAGTTACAAATAAGATTAAGAAATACATATGACGTGATAACGTCTTATAAATAGACGAACGCCGGCTGCACGTACGAAAAAGCTTGACTTATTCCGCCTGAGCCGAGCGTGCAAGCGGGAGCGTGAAACAAGCGATAGAGAGGCACGATCGGTCTAAGCGTTCGGCGTTAACATGTAAAATAATCTTCCGTAAACCTACTTTATACACAACCAATTGTTTTTTGTGACTAACGTTGTGTGCTGAAAGGAATATAGTTGTGGTCCTCTGAAACCCTAAGAATTGGATGATCCTTTGGGTTGTGATCTTGTGCTGGTCTTCCGACCAGAGGCTTGTTGGAACACCGTGGAGGTTTTCTTTATTTTGGGTCCCATACATGTCAGCTGAGTCGAAAGTTTTCTTGTTCTGGGTTTGTCTTCTTAAAAAACATTGATAATCAAATACTTTTATTTTTGATGGGTATATAGTTTGCCATATAACATGGTATAAAGTGAAGAATCATCTAGTAATATGGTTAGAATTGCTAAGCAGTATATAATGGTTATTTGGGTTAATTGCTTATTGGAGCAAGGTTAAGTTGAAGCATTATATTGAGTGCAATGCGATTGTTCGTTCACTCGGCGATGGTTTTATTGATCGGCCGGAAAAATCGTGCTCAGTTGAGTAGTGTAGCCACAAATTATATGTTGTGGGGATAAATATCACGACCTTCAAGAAAAGAGCATACTCATTCCTCTAAGGCCAGCCATTCATCTGCGATCCCTCTGGTGTTGTAGTTGTCCTTTGTCGTAGGTAGTTACTTAATCGCCTGCCCGTTTGCCCCCTTGTTTTTTAAAAACAAAAGTTAGGAAGAACATTTTGTTTAGGTAAATTAAAATATAAGTAATTCAAGATTTCATTTAAAGGTCAAAGAAACACATACAAACATATTCTAAACTTTCTCGAACAAGTATATAGGCATTTACGCATTAAATCAAAAACGGATTTTAGTAGGTTCTATTGTTTGACGTCATAATGTTTTCCCACACGTGAAGCTCGCTTTCCGAACAAATTTATCAAATAAATATATTTTCCTCTTGATATGGTAGGCAAAGTATGTGGTACTGACCAAGTTGAGTGAAATGACTGGACCTTTGTATGTCAGGACAAAAATTCGGCGGTAATCTTATCTAATGTTTCACCAGAATGTTGTAATTCTAATATGTAGAGAACATATTAGGATTAAAATATATCAAGTCTATTGTGTTTTTTATTGATAGCACATATAAATGTTATTTAATATGATTATAATTGCTAACCCTGATAGAACGGTCACCCTATTGAAAGTGGGCGAAACTGCAACGTGGGTAAGCGCATCTTTGTGATGCTGAATACATTTGGATTATTTCTACAACCTGCGCCTTATACGTTATGGGCCGTTAGCAAATGTATAGATGATATATTACTGGTTAATATAGTAGTATTAGAATATATTTTGTGGTAATTAACATAAATACATGACTCTAGCCTAAACTATGGTTGGATAATGCTCCGGTATCAGAGTGAAACTTGTGTTGATAGCGTTGAATAATTAAAAATAAAAATATATTTATTTATTATTAATATTAAGACTTTCAAGTCAAAAGCATTATTCGAAATAAATATTGTGTTCCCCGCGTACTGATTTGAAAAAAGTCCAAAGCAGCGTATTCTTTTCATTTATTATTACTCTTGAAAATCAGGTGCGGTCTTACGAGTATACAAAGATTAATTGTTGTTCACAGATCAATTATACACAAACGAAACCAAAATCGACCTACCAAGGTTTAAAGACATGTGTTTGTATGATTTAATTAAGTTTCGTTTTTTATATGAGAAATAATATAATAAAAGAGAAATTTGAAACAACAAAGTACCAGGCGAACATGCTGCGTAGAGAAGTGGCCGGCCGCTGTCCGCTTGTCATCGGACGGGCGCGCGCGCATAAATCCAGAGACAACATTCTTTGCGACCGCCGCCATGTCTGTACTCTGTGTCTAGAGGAATTTTTGTTCAATATTCATTCTTACACTGACAATAATGTATTAAAAGAGAGGCAAATGACTGAAGCTGAAGAAAAATTAAAGAAAAAACGCTGACGAAAATTAGCAAAAAACGCTATCCTAAAAACGTATCTTCAAGATGGAACATTATATCTAAAAAATCAAATTAGTCATTTAACAATTAATGTTTTTTCGACTTTGCTATGCCCCTGGCCCCTAGATTTTAAAGTATATAATAATAAATAATTGTATTTAATACATACATTTTTAATTCTCATAAGTATTTTAAATATTTTTAAATACATATTACATGGATTTCAAAACATTAAGTTGTCCTTGACAAGTTTTTTCCATAACCTTAAATATGTTAAAATTTAATTTATTTTTAAAATGACCTGAAAAAACAGAAGCTAACATTCCTTTTATTCTTTTATATTGCTTGTATTTATTTAAACATTATAGAAATATCTTATTCTAGGAACATATTATAATAAAATTCCCTCTGTGTCTTTAAAAATGTGTATTTAAAATGTGGAAGAATTCATGTAAAGTAGTTACGGTTGCATTAGTTACTTCCTAAGGTCGGGACAGACTAGGAACATTTAGCATTGGTACTTTTATATCGATTTTGTGTAGTTTTATAGCGATTAGCAGTATTCGATTACAGTACTGAAATTCTATATATTAGCGATTGCATCGAAGACATTCCACGCATAATTATGCGTGGAATGTCTTTTTTCTTATATACCTTAAACTATAGGTTATTTTAGTGTCATAGTTTTTAATTTTTACTCGTACGATTTAGCAGTGCTACAGATCTGTGTAGGAATCCGTCAACACACGGTATTTCCAAAAATTCTAGAGTACTTAAAGAATGATACTACAAGACTGCCACTGTCACGAAGGTCGTTTGCTTTTAGCTAAATCACTAGTCCTTGCAGTGCATTTACACTAAAGACACCTCTGTCTCTGTTCCTACCACATAAAAAGTTGTTTTTGGTACCTGTAGCTAATTTGCTAGTATGCCCCGGCCTTTACACAGCGTTTATGCTAAAATGGCGCGCGGTGGCCCCTTAATAAACAAATGACGT
>JANCMC010026455.1:0-12006 GCA_024363005.1 Charaxes varanes | reverse complement strand
GTATAATGTATATGGAGTAAAAGTATTAAGTATAATTTAATATTAATGCTAGCTCATAGACCAAAAACTAAAACGTATAAAAAAGATTTTGATATTGGTTTCCTATACATAACTCAAAAAATAATGTTTGTATTTTATCCAAAATCTAGACAAAATTAGCTCTAATTTTCCTTTTATAACTTTCTGTATAATGGTTTTTCACAAATTTACAGCTCCATGAAAATCGCCCAACAATATAGGTATTGTCTTTTGCTACCTAAATATTTCTAAGAGTATTGTACAATAAAATGGTAGTTAAATGTACCAGTAGTAATATCAGCAAACTTAAACTGAGCTAACTCTTCATTAGAAGCATCTTCAAAATCCTGAGCAGTGATTTTGCTGACTGCATCTAAGTCTACTTCATTTGCTTCATTTTTTAGAAGTTCTGCCTGAATTCTGAAATATAACACAGGTTAGAAATAGACTATTTGAAAAACATAGGAGCATAAGTCATTATATTGATACTTTACTGAAAAAGACACAAATTTCTTAGCATTCCATGGATTCACAGAGCAAGTGCCAGGTCCATCGCGTTGCAGAGGAAGGATCCATAGCTGTGCCCGGGACTTGTGACCCAGGTGTAGGTTTAAGAGCGCACTTTTTATAATGATCACCAACACTCACCTTCACTGATAGTGTTCCCTCCCCTGCCTAGCCAAATCTGGTATGATCCTACTAGTGCGGCTTTAGATGTCCTTTTTAGTAATGAACTTATGATAGTTCTTAACAAGCCAAGATCTTTTAGTAGGTTGTATAGGGATTTTGCTGGTATACCCCTTGCTCCTCCTCTACTGTGTTTATACACAGCTGGTTTTATAACCAATAGCTTATTATAAAATAGACTTAATCTTGTTTCAAAAGACAAATCAATAATAAAAATATAAACTTTTAGTACTAATTATATTTTAAAAGGTATTCTTAACATTATATATATTATATTTTTGAAAAGGTATATTAACTTAATCTGACCCATACATCCAAACAGCAAAAAAGTATTTTTAATGCCTAGATACACTTCTTATTACATTGTATGAAAACTTTTAGACTGTTCCGACAAGTAATTGATTTTAAAAATTGTTGCTATATACATTGTGGTGACTCTGCTCACTTTTTGTCCACCATTAGATAGAAGACTGACTATTTTAAATGTGATTGCACATCTGAAGTCCTTGTCATGTGATGCACAGCAAATGAACTTAAATTAATTTAAATAATTTAAATTTTTTGAATAAAAACTTTTATAAAACGTTTACAAAAACAACATACTTATCATTTTCATGTCTTATTTCGTGATCAGACTTAAGGCTTTTTTCAACCTCCATAGTCCATAAGAGGTCCTTGAATTTTTTTTGCATTTCATTAAGCGGTGGAGTAACAACGGGTAATCTTTCTACACATACGCCGGTTACAATATCCCATGATGAATGACCTTAAACGTGTTTAAATTAGAAGTAATTTTAGGGAACATTGCTATTTACGAGTTACAAAAGTATCATTTTTTATAAATTAACAGAAATAAATTTGAAATGTGAAACGTTTACAATGTATAAATTATTGTGAAAAACATTTGTTTTAATAATAAATTTAATTTTTATGAACGTAGGTTATATACCTCGAACAAAAATTTTATGGCCTAAACTTAGTTCAGAGAAAATATTTTTAATTAAACGCATTTTATATCTGTTGCATACAAAGACATGTGTATAATCTTATAGTTTTGTAATTTCAATACAGTATTTTTGAAATTATTTATAAATTATGTCACTTAATCGCAAATTGCGATATTTAGACAAACACAGATTAGTAAGAAATAAGTATAGTCTGTCAAATTGACATTTTTAAATGTCCAAAGAGTATATTATAAGTCAAACTTTAAATATTACAATGTTTTTATAACACTAAGCTAAACTGACCAACATATAACCAAACATATCTTAATATTATTTTATATTATCTTTTAATAAGAATATATATTTATTGCCAAACAATCTTTACAGACATCATATTTTAATTTATTCTCTGATCAGATCACTACTATCCGCTTATGGCATGGAGACTACATAAAAGAGTAACATCTCTGTATATTAAAATGTCTATCGAATTACGTAAATAAGGTGGCGCCACATCAGCATCATGGTAAACTTTAAACGTTATTATCGGTCACTATATTGCTACCTTCATATCATTCCACGTTAAAGTTATTGGTCAATTCAGTTTAAATTAACACTTTTGATTACTAACTGTAGCCAGGGACTTTGTGTAGCTGCACAAAGTTTTGTAGAAATATTTGCAAAAAACTGGCTCTTAGAGTGTGTTTGGGAACTTAAAGTAGGCGGTGAAAGTTTTTATAAAGTTTGCACTTTCTATACAGTTTTGGTTTTCGTCGACATATGTCAATTTTGAACGCTTTAATGTGTCCGTACTATGGAGTAACATACAATGTAAAGTATCATGACGCTACTGTGACGCCTCCTTCTACGAGAATGTGAAAAATACTTTATATACCTACACAATATTTATATAAAGTATTGAAATAATATGTTTGCAAGCAAGTGTGTAGTTCTGCCAAAGGGGCTCATGAAGATATGCTCAATTGTAGTTGAAATTTTGCCATAGTTACAAATGTATGTCACCTATCATGATTCTTGGAGTTTTATGACAAAAAATATGATAATATCTTGTAGGGTTAAATAAAACGTCATTTAATTACATCAAAATATGATAAATCTGTCATAAAATAGCACTGCAGGTGTGGTTGGCTATGCAAATATGTGGTCAAATGTTTCACCAAAAAAGTGTACGAATGTTAGGAATTAATCTGATCCCCGTCATATTCAATCTATGATTTTGACAGTAAATTTTTAATTTGACAATGACACCCATTCTTGATTTTCGCAAGATGTTTAATTTTAAAACTTTTGATTTCTCTAGTCAATAGTCATTACTATTTGCTGTTGTTGTATGCAATATTCATATTAAATCGATTAGTTTATTATTTTGAATAAAATCTATCTGCACCAAGTGCAGTTGAGTCTTCTTTACAGCTATGATTTAAGAAAACATATTAATAGCATTTACCGTACCAGATATCTGTATTCAACCTGCAGAATAAAAACGTATTTTACAATTGGATAGCAAAACGATCGTACGTGTCTTGTAGATAAGCGATTGTACGCTGTCGAAAAAAAGTATATTTTAACTATTAGGTGCCTATTGTATATTATTCTTTTAAAACTTTATACGTTTACTTATAAAGTTTAGAATAGAATACCCGATACCCCCTTTTTTTACTTTGCGCCCGTGAATTCAAGGATTTTGTTATATTTTGTAAGTTTTTATTTATTGTGCGGTACCCAAATTATTTTTCTAAAAAGTAAGTAGTATTACGTACGTGTAATTTTGTACATCAGTTATGAGCCAGTGGAAGTCCTGTCGAAATTGATCCAACTGTTTCGGAGGTTATTATAGATATATGTTATATAGTCATATGCTTATTGCTTGAATGAATTTTATTTATATGGACTTAATTTTTAGTGATTAAATTCATTAATATTTCTAAAAAAAAAACCTAAAAATACAAAAAAAATCGCCGTATTCACGTGGGCAACTCCTAGTTTAAAATAAATTTTCCTGGCTTCTGCGCTATCAGAAATATGTTGTAAAATACGGTTTACTCTAAATTATTTGTACATTTACGCTTACGAATTTGTGCAAATATATAGGTAACTAAAGAAGTCCTACTTGAACCTGATAATAAAGTGAATACTCGATATCATTACATAGTATTATAAAAAGAAATCACTTCCCAGCGATTTACGCACAGATCTTTCAAACTACGCAACGGATTTTAATGCGGTTTTTACCAATAAACAAGAGCGATTCCAGGAGAAGGTCTTTACCGATTAAGATATCTTTATTATAATAAATAGAAAATAAAAGCCGAGAATTTCAATGATTTATATCGATATGTCGTAAAAACATATTTTCGTGCGCTTATTGTACATCTTAAAAAGATCTATAATAAAGTCCGCAACGGCATATATCTATTTCCTAAGTATAAGCCACAGAAAGCATTGGTCTTTTATATCATACAAAAAAACAATGAACTATTTACGAAGCTGTTTTAAAGAATACCGTATTAATCCATTTAAATACTCTAAAGACTGCACATTTTATGCAGACAAATTTGGCCTTAACTTAAAATAAATTATTTATATGCTTTTTAAGATATGAGTGATATAAAATACGGTGGCAGAGCGGGCCGGTGGCGTAAGCGAACAATAGATGGCGCTATTATTTGATATCAACGTTCGGGCAGGATAACGTCTGCTGGGTCCGCTACTTAATTATAAAATAAACAACTGCAATAATCGAAGAGCCTTTATTTCCATGTACTTTACAACTTAGTCTGAAGTATCACATGAATTTATAATCATAGAAATTTAGTTGGAAAGATAAATATTAAGCTACTTAAATTCAATAGAATTACAATACAGGTTGTACACTGAAACACCATTTTTGGAGATTATTTAAATGCCACATTATAACAACTACAAGTAACTAATTTACAATCATTATTCGAAAATATATTTTACATCTAAGACGATTGGCATGATTACAATTACATCGATTTAAAATCTTAAAATAACATGCCGTCGGCTCGACAACATTTTTTTCAATTATTCGTAAAGTCTAAAATGTTATATTGGCGCTTGAAATACAATCAATTAGTAAACCTACTCGAAATTGTGTTTACCACAGTTTTAATATAATTAATGAGATCTTGTTGTTTAAACGAGTGGACATAGAACCTTAGGCGGTCATACGAGTAACGATGATAACAAAAGCTTTCAAAGTTTACGTCACCGTTGACGTCTCTAAAACCACACTATCACATTGTGGTATTAAATCCAATCGCTAAAATTAATTTTATTAAAATATTCACGCGTTCAATTACTTTCGAAGATGAGATCTTACCAATATTTTACACTAACAGTTTAAAAAAATTAAAGTTACTCGTATAACATAGGGACATTGAGAAATCGGATTATAATCTACTACATACACTTAAAAATATCTTATTTATTATAAAACTTCACTTAGATAAAACAATCCAAAGAAAAGATAAGAAACGTATAAAAAATTATGTGCACACCGAAATGACTTTAAAATGTGATCAACAATTAAATCAACATAGTATAAATTTAATAAGGAATTTGATGATGGATTCTTAAAGTAACTCCAAATTGTTAGTATCTGGAGATAATAATAACAACGACAGAAGCTATTTATTACTATGTTAATGATTATGAAAATATGTACATTTTAACCCCCAAAATTACATAAATGCAACTCATTAGACTTTATCACCTACCAATAAGCCATAAGAATATTACATGCAATAACATTGTGACAATAAATGGCCTATGCGACTTTTTTTAAAGAATTTTTTCTCTTTACCGTTGTAATCTTAAGAAGGGTTTGTGCCTTTTTGATGGGATGTTAAAGGAGTATATGTTAACTTTTATACGTAGGGTTTTCATGTGAAAAATAATGTACAAAAAGATATCTTTACTTGGAAAATATCAAGCAATGTAAAAGTGAGGATGGACTATTACTATTATGAATGTATAATAAAATACTTTGGACGCATAAGTATAAAAAAAAATCATGTTAAAACTATTTTTATTGCAGTTTAAATTTTATTTTAGTGTAAGAGGAAAGGTAAAATATTGCCTTTGAAAATTTTACTCCTACCGCTACAACTTAAAATATACCTTAATGATGTATACACAAGTGAAAAATCTACCATAAACATAATATACAAGTTATGTCACATTATTGTATTTCTTTTTTACATTCTGCTCAGTCTTGTTCTACACGACTCTTGCTTCAATTTGCCGCACTAACTTAAAATAACCTGTAAAATGCCATTGAATAAGACCCATTCAATTTTTAAATGTTAGAAAGCAGGTAACCAAAATTTTTAAAGCAGAAGAATATTTGTAAGGTTGATTCTCATTCACCTCTTTACCATTTACGGGAGGACAAGATAGGGACAATTATATACGTCATAATACGAGCTGTGCTACGCCGTGTGGTATAAAATATACAAGGCGACGCGATTAAACATCTTAGAAAAGTAGCTGTACTAGCGATAGCGCCCTCTATCAAATTTGCTTAAAACTATATTGTGATGTTAAAGACGGCATTGTTAAAATTAAATAAAACTACTGACGAAACTCAATAAATTACACACTTTGTTACATTTCCTTTACGAAAGCATTTGTAATCCCTGTAATCAAAAAATAAATCATAATATTAATAATTGATAGTTATCGATACGCACATGACTGTATAGCAATATTAAGCAATTGTTCCGGACACGTAGATACGCAACTTTTGACTTTGTCAATCCTTTATCAGTACAAATTCACTTTAAGTGCAGCTATTGAGATTTTTAAAGAATGTTATCATCGGAATATAATAAAACGCGCGAAGTTACCTCTACGCTTACGTTTTCATTTGTGTCGTCCATAAATGAACCTCGCCATAAATATTATAAGTAACATGACATAATTATTTCACATACCAGAATAAAACAAACTCAAAAATTCATAATTACATCACCACATAACTAAAAAATTGCAACACAATCGGAAATAGTGACAGTTCATCGTTAAGAAATTTATTACACATATTTACAATAATTACTACATTTACAAATAGAAAATCTAAAATAAAATCATGACATCGTAATAAATATAAAACATAATTGGTACTGCAAAAAAAATCATTGGCATATCTAGAATTAAAGACGTATTTTATTTATCAATATAAGGCCTCACTCACACGACAGCTTTTTACCGTGGTTGAAAAGGGCGTTAAAATAGAATATATGAATTCCTAAGTTTATGTTCACACAGCAGCGCTTTTAAAACGCGATGCTTTTTTATCGAACAATGTCCCATTTTCAACGCTACATATTATATATACCCTATATTTTCATATCGAGGACACTAAAGAAGCGAACACGCCAAAATTTTACACAACACTATTTCAACGCTCGTGCGAATGAGGCATAATAGTTGCAATTACATTATTTTAACTTCATACTTATACGTTGTCGATCACTTTTGCATACGTTGGTTTGCTAATTCACGTAGGGATTAGAACATTCGAGTTTACCCACGCGTGGAACTAAATACTTGGTCAGTTCCCGTATAGGCCTAAAAGATTGTATGAGAGAACTACAATTGAATAAGATCAAGCTGATTTTATTCCGTTTTCACTATTATAATAGCAAATCTTTTATAACCTTTACAGCCAAATTGTATTATCTATTACATACATTATAATTTTTTATCGGCTAACACCCATGCATGTACACCGGCAGAGGATATACATCTCGACAGGGGAGAACCAAACGGCCGGGATTAAGGGCGACAAATTGGGAAACCGGCAGCCTCATTACAAGAGCCCAGCAACGCCGCTTTCAGCATATTTGCTGCGTACTGCCACAAAAAGCCAGTCATCACAGATAAAGTGGGAGACTGGCTGGGATTAAACTGTTAACCAATATAGTGATTAGGATTATTTCAGAGCACACGGAACTGTTGGTGACCTCTTGATTTTATTTTCATTTTTTCTGTCTCAGCTCCTCCGTCGTCTTTTGAAATAGTAACGTCCATTAGAACATCCTCGACAGTGAAAGATCTATCATCACAATATCGGACTTGTTGGCCAGTATCGTCATATCTGTGACATAACGATCTCAATAAAGCTCTATACCGTCGGTCTCAAGGCAACCACTGTTCAAGGAGATCATACTTGATGGCCAGCTCTTTCGGCTGCTTAGTTATAACTATGCAAAGAGTTTTAAAACAAAACAGTGTTGGCAAGAACAGAACAACCTGAAAGTACATATCTGTGCGACTAACCGAGATCACGACAAGCCCGACAAGTGTCAATAGGGTCATCCTTTAGAACGCACTTTGAGTAATTCCGTGTCTTAACAGCCTGATGTTGTATTGCACAGAAATACGCCTCGGATTTCCAAAAAGCGCCCTTTTTTATCTGCTCGATAAAAGTGCCCGTGCAGCTCCTTCCATAGTCTTCCGATCAGAACTACAACCGGTTTTTGCCATTCGCTTGCGGCCAAAGAAGGGTTTAGGCTCTTGTTACATTCCATGACTCCATAACCGTATGCATCCATCCTCTTAGTTTCCAAGTAACTTCTGAATTAAATGTGCATAGTTGTAGCACTTGACCTTGACCGCTACGTTTTGAGGCGACATTTAAACCTCATCACTGGTGATTCAGGATACAATTCGTACAATACATACGATACGATTTGTACGATACAAGACGTCAATTTTGATCTGCGTCTATCTTAGCACACCGATGGTGTGATAAAAGATCTCACAAACGGTCTCTATTATTCCATACACTGAGAGATTTAAAAAAAAAATACTCAAATTATTAAAAAAAATTAAACGTTGTTGTAAAATATTAAGTAGTATAACAAATTTCTTGTAAGTAAATCTTGAATTATATTCTTAAACCACTATGATGGTTTGCCAAGGACGAGCGACTTTAAACCAATAACAGTAATGTTACCTTTAGTTACGAGTAAAACTATTAGGGAAGTCCTTATGGTTACCAAAACGTAATTTTTAGTATAACAATGCCTTTATTTGAAAAATCGTTAACACATTTGCTAGGCGTGATAAGCTAAATTTTACTTTCATCATGCTTGTTATAAGCATAAGTTTAAGCGGCACTAATCAAATATTTTCTTTTATTCAAAAATATATATATATACACTCTTTGCGCCAAATAAATCTATAGACTAGTTTACTCATTTCATTCCTTGGTTTCGAGGAAGAATAATATCCTGAGAGAACACGCATTTTTATAAGAAAAAAAAAATGGCTGGCTATATAAACTCTATGAACCAACAATCTCTCCATTCCGTTCCTACGCGAAAAAGCGACAAACCAACGAATGCACTTGCATTATTTTATACATTTCCGGCACAATCTATATAGGTAATATGCATTATTTCACTTAAGAATTGTAATACTTTGTACATCTTAACCTATGTCGATACTTGATTTTTTTTAAATAGTTTGTAACTTGCAAATATCTAAGACTCTTACATCAATTGTTACTTAAATGTATATTTTTGTCCCGAGATTGGGACCTACGTAATACATCAAAAGCTACGTATAAACTGGTGCGTTCACCCATTAGTGGGCGGACCAGGAATAGATTTTTTTTTTTCAACAACGAATGTTATTTAAAACAAAGTAAAATCAACAATATTATTTTAAAATTAGCGATACAACAACAAAGGAAAATATTTTGTTAAGTGACATCATAGCTATTGGACTACAAAGATCACGGTCGAAATCGACAACTACATAAATCTTTTGGAAAAGAGAAAATAATAAGAACCTTCTTTACCACCCTCAATTATTATCACAACACAAAGGCATAAATAACGTCAATCGTGACACTCCCAATGCATCTCTCTAAACAAATAAATAATAACCTTACATTGAAACAGTTATTCTCTTAAATACGACACGATGATTTGGTATATCCGATTAATAAATAAACATCTAAATATCTACTCGTAAATAGAAATGAATATATTTTATCATTACATTCCTTCTAGACACTAAATAGATGTGTTAAACACTCCTAACGCTGGTGCTTTACCGATGCTCCATAACAGCAAAGAGTGCCCGAGGACTGACTAAAACATGCACGTCGAAACAGCACAGCGAAGTCCTCAACCGTTGAAAACAGTTGTTCATCACTTACGTAAGTTTTCTTACGTAACTTACAAAGTCCTCTTTACCGTTACAAAAGCCATACTATTTTCACAGTCTATATCTTCTAAGCTCCGAGTTATTTCTAAAACCCCGCTGTAAGCTTAAATTTTGGTACATTCTAAAGATACTACGACATTTAATACACTGGAGGAAAGTAGTCCCACTGTGTTACGATGAAAGAATTTAGTGCAAAGTTTTCGATCTTTTCGACCTTTTCAAGGCTTTGGATGTGCGCACCCAGGGTAGCATAAAATCACTGAAAAAAAAAAGAAAGACATTAATATATATGTCTTACAGGCTAAACCAGATTTTAGGATAAACTAGTTTCGCCTAGACCGAACCGATTCGCCCCTTTACGTGCTACACCTGGAATTTACTCCTTATCTAAATTAGTATCACTCTGTTTTTACAATCTCTTCCAGTCAAGTGACATGTGTGTAGAAATAAAAAAAAAGAATGTCATGTGAGAATGGTATCCAACATTCATAATAAACTCATACGTATACGGCACTGTCCAACTGTAACAAGTTAGATGAAGGGAAAATTCCAAGTGCAATGCGTGAAGGGACAAATCGGATTGGCCTAAGCGAAACTAGTTTATCCTAAAATCTCGTTTAGCCGGTAACATATGTACATATATATAATTAGTACAGTACTTGTGATAAACAACTACAACAGTTAGAATAATTCTGTCCTCTTGGTACTTACCACTGTGGCAACTGGGGTAAAGGTTCTCCAAAACCAGTGACCGGAAGGTCACCAGTAATTTCAATGAACCGAGCATCTTGCTGCGGCCGCGGCCAAACCGAGTATACAGATGGCGTATTAACAGTGCACCATGAATCCCTTTGCCTTTGACGAAGTTTTTCAACGTGACGTTGCTCCCTTATACGGCGCATATGCCATCTAAAATGGTAATCAGTCTCGTGTAATAAAATAATAATCCCTTTATTAAATTTTATATAACAAGACGTCCCAGAGAGAATATTGCAAATTAAAAAAGCATAGGTGTACTTAGTCCGTTGAAATGTTACATTTTTTTGGGCTTACGGTGCATTTGTTAGAGGGCGCAATTTTATTTTTTAGATATCAAGGGGGCGGGGGCATCAGTTTGAAGTTACATTCAAGTTTATGGGTTGTAACCCTTTTCCCACGACCGCCATGTTGGAAAAAAGGTTCAATTTATTTTTTAAGTTTTATCTGACGAACTAACTATATAGGTCTTACAAAAAATTAATTGTTAACTTTTTTTTTAATAAGATTATCTTAAACTTTTGTCAAGTAACTTTTAGTCGTAGTGAAAAAGTTATAAGCGAAAATCCTTGATTTTAACTTTAATATGACCCTTTGATATTTAAAAAATAAAATTGTTTCCTAACAAGTACAATACCAAATGTTACTTTTCAATGGACTAATTCCTTTATAATCTTAGTTATTTTAAATAGATCAACCTATGAAAATTACCCTCGAGTGAACCGCGAATTTACTATATAACTATTTACGTGTCAATATAAATTTTGTTAAACTAGTTTTAACCTCGCAGTGGAAACTTAATAGACATCAGGGTGCATTTTCAAAGGGCAGCTAGTATTTTTTATAAAATTCTAGATATAAATGTTAATTAGAAAAAGAAACATCAATTAAGTTAAAATACTCTTAATTAGTTAATTAACCTAATTTGAAAATATTCCAAAGATTGCCTGATTTATGGGCAACCGACGCAATGACACTACCTCATCTTATTTAAGTATATCGACAAGTAAGTATGTATTGTCAAGATTTAAGCTTAGTAAGTTTTAAAATTATGAATGAATTTTTACTTTAACTATTATTCGCATTCAACCACACGTATTATCCAGGCGTACTGCGATTTGTGAGAAAAAAAGTGGATAAATATTTTTAAAAATCTTCCTTTTTATTCATTAATCGATTGTACTACTGATTCAGAACATACTGTCATAATTTGGCTACCCTTTGAATGTGCATGTGATACAAGTTAAAGTTTGGGACTTTATTTATTCAGTACTATAGTACAATAACGTTTATTAAATAACATTAAAAATAACTTTTTTTTTCTAGCGTTATCTCGGTCCTGTACCAAGATCCGCTTAAATTGGGTAGT
>JANCMC010026410.1:7412589-7463622 GCA_024363005.1 Charaxes varanes | reverse complement strand
TTGGGCGCATTCTTTATACTTAATATATAAAGCTGAAGAGTTTCTTTGTTTGTTTACTTCATCCCGCTAACCTCAGGTACTGCTGGATCGATTTGAAAAATTGTTCGTGTTAGGTAGCCCTTTTATCGAAGAATATAGGTAAAAAAAAATTAAATTAAATTATAGTGTGATGATATATAGCCTATAGCCTTTCTCGATGAATGAACTGTCTAACACTGAAATAGGAAATAGGATGTAATAGGATCACTAGTTCCTGAGATTAGCGCGTTCAAGCTATTAAACAAACAAACTCTTTAGCTTTATATATTAGTACATATAATCGCATATTAGAATTCACCCCTACCTGAGGCGTCACCTGGGACTCAGCATCTGGAACGGCCGCTTCGTTCACCATATGGATCTGAGGCCCATTCCTAACTTCTTAGAGAGAGATTCGTAAAGCTAAAAGACGCCTCACCAGATAAGTTGGATATCGGCACAAGATGGTTCAACATAGATTATTTATTCTTTTCTGATTCCGATAAAAATTATTTTCTGATGTTTTACATTACTGACTAAGGTTTAAAGGCTAGCCAGCTTGGTTGGTGCAGGAGCCATTCAGATTCAGATGGGTCATTGTTTTGTAGATCCTTTCCGTTCAAGGATGTTTTTATTCTTGTTCTTGTAAGACGCGATTAACCCTAGACAAAAAATACAGTCCTTGTATAAGGACTGTAAGTTTTGTCTAGGGTTAACAAGTTTTCGTCCTTACCGGTTGAGAATAGATTAAAATTTTTCATACATTCGACTTGGACTGAATACCTGACGAATTAGGGGAACTCTGATTTATTCCAGAGGAGTAAGCCGTATTTACGATTGTATTTAAAACTGAAACTTTTCACCATTCCTGTATTTTTGGAACTAATATCGCGCTCATTATTATTGCTCCTATACACAACGCCTTTTGTTCAAAATCTTCATATGGTAATGTATATAAATATGCATTAATTACATTTAATAAAGTATTTATGTTCGATAGTGAGTATATACACATACACTTAAGGTAAGAATAAAAGCACGGCCAAAAAAGATATACAACAATCAATGCAAAACGAAGAGTTAGAGCTTTCTTAAAAAAAGTCAAATTTTTCAAATACTAAGATTTACGTTGTAATAGAGATTAACAACGCATAGCCTTAGACAGAACCTTATGGAAACAGGGTAGTGAGGCCTTTGCCCTGCAGTGAGGATCGTGGAGGTTCCGAGGATGACGTCAGATGGCAATCGGTCATCTTAACTCGCCCCACAGCCAAATCCTCTGCAATTTAAACGGACCCTGGTACTTAACCGGGATAACGCTAGGAAGAGAGAGACAGAAACAAGTAAACAGTATTAAAATAGTTACTTTTTAATATGTTTGTATACAATAATGTAATCGTCATTATTGAATATATAAATGTATACACAAATCTATACTAATATATAAAGCTGAAGCGTTTGTTTGAACGCGCTTATCTCAGGAAGTACAGATCCGATTGGAAAATTCTTTCAGTGTTAGATAGGTCGTTTATTGGGGAAGGCCTCTAGTATTCATTTAACAGGGGAAGGAATTTTGTCTTTTATTTTTCCACTGATTAAGTTCGTAGCGGACTTAAAGTCAAGCAATCATCTGTGAGACGGCGTGTCGCGTGATTTTTTAATATCATTATAATTCAGAGCGTTATCCTTATCTTGGCTTTCAAAATTCAATTTTTAACATAAAATTTATAACTTACTAAAAAGTTTATGATATCGCTTTCATAAACTATTTCTTTATCAGATCAGGTGTTTTTGCTTTTAAGGTTTTCACACCTCCGAAGGAAAAAAAGAATCCTTATAGAATTATTTCGTTGTTAGTCTGTCTGTCAAGACCCTTTTTCTCAGTAACGCCTAGGGCTACAGGGTGAAAAGTAATACCAAATTTTGAGGTTTGCGGTTCCTTGAAGCTGTATCAATCAATCAATAAAGTCTCCAAGTACCCGCAATTAAAGGGTATGGCTGTTTGAGTCACAATTCCCATACATTTGTTCTCTGTCACGTGAGCGATTTATACACTGGCTTCGTCACCACCCGTAGTGCACACTTGTATGTGTTCCAGTCATCTTTAAGAGGGGCAGTTGATCAAGGTTCGATAATATATAGCCTGACTTTTGCCAGGTTTTTCATATTTAATCTAGGTACATATATATAATGTCCAGTCACAATATTTGTCCAGAATCTAAATATATGAAAGCAAAAAGTCGCCTAACACGAAATCGCAAGAACCACGGAAGGTACAAAAGTAGAAATGGCCAAAAGCGTGTCAAGACACGCTTATATAGAAGAGTTCCGTATCTGATACGCTATAAACGTATTTGTCAAATAAATTCAAAAGTTATTGTCCGATTTCGTTCAGAGTAGTTTTCCCAATGAGTTTTTAGCATGTTCTATCATCAAGGAAAACTTCAAGTCTCTACGTCTAATAGCTTGCAAATGCGAGGGGTGGGGGCACCTTACGGGTAGATAGACGGACGTACAGGGCGAAAATATAAGGGTTCATTGTTAGTACAAGGAACCCTTATAATGAATTAATCGAAGTAGTCTACGGAACTCTAAAAATTGCCAATGCTATAGCCATCTGCTTAGATCGGATTTTTTGATAGGACCGGAATAATGAGCTCTCGCAAGATTAATTTGCGGAAGAAGTCGCGGGGAACAGCTAGTTATTGTATAAGAAGAAGAAGAATCATTTTTCTTAGAGAAGTTGAGCAGACTCGTTGAAGATTTCCCCAGTGGTGACTGTTTAGAACAAAACAAAAGTTCCCAGTGTGCTGTAAAGAAGTCGTAGTAATGAAAATTCATAGCCGGCAGGAAAGTTATGATATACAAAACGACGCAATAAGACGCAACTTTGTGGAGATTTATAAGCAGAAGTAAGTAAGGCAAAGTGAAAATGCCACAAAATCCCATTTCTTATACCAGTAATAAACAAACATTTTTTTTTCTTATGTACATTTTATAGCAACAATATTTATTATATATCTTTTCACGAGCGCTCGTACAAAGATGACAAAAACAATAATTTAATGAAAATATCACAAAAATAAAGGGTCATCTATAGATCACGCCACACGTTAGTCGTCACGTCATCTACGTCACGGGAGGGTATGACCACAACGTGACATTGTGTGATAACGGGCAGGGGATTTTTAAGTTGTGTGACGCCACATGTCAAAAAATATATTTTTTTACTATTATCGATATACTACACAAAACTGTTAAAAGAAACTGATGTTTTGTTGATTATGTCACAACAACAGGGGAGGTTTAGAAAATGTGACAACCTGTGACAAGATAAGAGGTAGGACTTAAATCGTAAAATTCGTGTGACTTAATTTACTGATGACTTCTTAATATAGATACGATACTTTCATATTATAATTTTCTCTATAAGAAATATATTGTAACGAGCCTCAATCAATATAACGAATTTCCCGATTTAACGATTTTTCCAAAGTTCCTTCGAACTATCAATTAGAGCTTATGCCAAATATACGTTAAGAAAATATTCATCAAATGTTTTTATAAGAAATGCAAAATGTAGATAGAAAGCATTAACGTATCTCTATTTTACAAATTTTCAACCTATAACCTTTACGTAATCAATAATTCCCACATAATTGTAAAATAGTCATTTATGTTTCGACAAGTTCGGAACGTTTACCTCATTATAACGATTCGTAGTCCAATCCAACCTCTTTACAACAAACCTTATCGTAACAAAATACGCGGTATAACGAATATCTTTTTAAAACCCTCGAGCTTCGTTACATCGAGGTTGCTCTGTATATGTGCCTCTTTTGACATGACCGTGCAAAAGGTATTATATCATCGGATTACATAATGTTCCCCAGCAATCATCCGCCTCTCACTACCCTTAAGCCATTAGCGGAATTGCCTTATCATAAAGGTGGCAGTGATCTGTGTATAGCATTCATAAAGTATAGCCACTTTATGCCGCTATTCACATAGTTTGTCGTATATAAAACAAAAATTGATGGATTTTTTTCCAATTTTATAATTTTTACGCATCCAACAAGTTTCAATTAAAAATATTAGTTTAACTTTGCATACTTACTACTAATTCTTCTTCTTCTTCTTAGCGTTAACCCGGTCTATTACTAGGATCCGCGTAGATTGCAGAGGATATGGCTGTGAAGCGAGTTAAGATGACCGATTGTCATCTGACGTAACTAACGACTAATATCACTCAGTGACATTAAACGGGTCCCATTGTTTTAGGAGGTGGTCGGATATCAAATATAAGCCAACGTTAGAATGGGTCACCCATCTATCAACCGGTCGCAGTCAGAGCTAGTTAACATAGCGATCGACTCAATAGCCGACCACTGATTAATCTGCGACCTCCTCATTTTGGTTGGTATATATGTAATTGTCAATTTTGGTCAATTTTCTCTGTCGATTGTACTAACCTATGCGTGCTAATAGCTAATTAACTCTCACATAGCCGCCATTTATTTCATATGTAACAGTACTAACAATACTACAGTACTAACTTTAATAAACCTTTTTAGTACTTCCTCATCCTGACGAGTTTTCTCAAAAAGATTATTTATTTACTTTATTATCCAACAACCAGGCCACGACCTCCTTATCTTTACATAGTACCAAATATTATATAAGATCTTAATATATAGAAATTAAGCGTCACGTTGATTATCCGCGATGGACTCCTAACCTACTTAACCGATTTTAATTAAATTTGCACACCGTGTGCAATTTGATCCAACTTGGAAGATAGGATAGGTTACATGACAATTTATAGTCGCAAATAAAAACGAGCCGTTGAAACGTATGCACGTGCATAACTTTCGTACGACTGCGCCAAATTGGATAATTTCTTTTTTGTTGTGTTCGTTATTGTTAGGACATGGTTTGTATAATAAAAAAGTAATAGCAAAGCGAAAAGAAAAGGAACGGTAACGAAACGAGAACGAGAACGGGGATGGGGAATAATGTTACAGGATAATTGAATAGTAAATAGTAAGTAACCCAACGTTCGGGAAGGACAACGTCTGCCGGGTCCTCTGGTATAATATAAAGAGCCTCAATAGCTGAACGGTAAAAGAAAAGGGCTCCGATGAAATGCGCAAGGTTCAGAACCCAATGCCATTAGGATCTCCTAACACAAGCTTTTATTTTAAGCCAACGGGAATATTAGAACTACCTAAAAGTATTGACAATATTCCTTTTGTTTAATTGAATAAAAAATACTTTCCGGCTGTAATGAATAAGTAAAATTTAATTACAGGAGGCATTGATTTACTGCCTCACATTATATTCTCCCCCTCACAGTTTATCACAGCGAAATTACGAATCTCGCAATGCTTGAGGGCTATTATTTAGATTTACACAGCTAATAATGACGATACTATTGGTGTAATGGCGGCCCTTCCCACATAAATTGTTTCAAACGTAGCGAAGAGAAAATCAGTGTTATTTACGCGAATCTTATTGGAATATTTTAGCTTTAAGATTAGACAAATAATATGTTCATGAGAAACTAAACTACTTTGCTTTAATCCGCGAATGAATACGAGGGAAAATCGGTGTAATGCTGCAACCCGAAGCGCGATAGCCCAGTTGTGCCCAAATGTAGCCCAAATTGTGGTCAACGATTCTGGTTTTGGCTTCAAGTCTCGACTCTTATGTTTGTCTACAACGGTCGTGTGTGCCTAGTTTAATTGATATTAAAATTGCGAATAGTACAATCACAATGAGAAAATAGTTGTAAATAGGTTGTACTCCTCAAATGCCAAATTTATTCATAGAAATAAAAACATATTAAATTACTCAATTTAATAATTAAGAACCGTGCCTCCTTATATAATTAAAATATTGAAAAAAGTATATCCGCTAAATTCTACTTAAAATTTAATATACATCTATTAATAGAGATTAACCTAAAGGGATCATTGATCTAAAGTTCTTGTGTTTTACAACACATCTTGTTGCCTATATAATAAGAATATGTATAAATAACCTTATTTCATACATTTTTTTAGTGTTTATAGTAATGTTTAGTCTATTGTCTATACGTCATGTCATTGGCTGGCAATGTCAAAGGGAATTAAATAAAGACAGAAAGTGACCCCAGTTTAATTTACAACAGTTTTTTTGAGTGTCTAAGAAACGGCCAAATATCCATAACCGTACTAGGACTTTTTCATGGCAAGTTTCGTCTCTTTAAGAACCTCTTTTAAAAATTCTTAATGACTTAGCAGAAAACTGAACACCTTCTTTTCTTGGTCCTTTTATTGGTTAAAACTTTTTTTTTATTTTACGTGCTAAAAGATGGTGCCGATATATTTTTCTAGATCTCCTTCCAGATCGAATGAGGCGTCGCACGTATTTAACGAGCAATATCACAATTTTTATGTATGACGGGGACTTTTAAAATAATATCCGTAGACGTATTTTTACGAATTCTCATGAATGCTGTTTATTTTATTCTTATCCGACTTCAAATATAGGTGAAGGTTCTCAATTCGTCTGTATTTTCATTATATGTATGCCATGCGATTACTCCGTCATTTATGAACTCATTTTGATGATCTTTTTTACTGTTGGTAGGCCTTACTTTAGATGTGGTTCCATTTTATCGAAATCGTTCTAACGGTTCTCGAGAAAACGTTTTTATACATGTATACATCGTACATCGATGATATCTTTACTTCGAAACATTTCATAATAGCAGTGCGTTAAGTCGGTCTACCGTAATCATATTTACGTAAACAAAAATTAAATTAAACCGCAAAAACTTCAGTTTAAAACCCTTTGATTCTATCAATTAAAAATCAAGGAGCAAATTACAATAGGACGCGTTTAAGGAAGCTCAAATAGGAAATATTTTCAAATTATTGTAATTTTTTTACTGAGCAAACGTTGCGACATTCCTTCGACATTTACCTTCTTATTAAATTCCGTATTTAATGGTTCTTTAACTAAAGATAAAGAAAGCTTTATTAAAATTAATTATACTACAATAAAGAATGAGGAGGTCGTGGCCTAATCAGTGGTCGGCATTTGAGTCGCAGCCGCAGTCGCAGCAAGAGCAACTTAACCTAGCGATCTAGGTTAAGTTGCTCTTGCTGCGACGGACTGATGGATGGGGAGGTTATTTTGTATTAACTACCTCAGTTATTATAGCACCAGGTGTCACATCTGCATTCTCTTCCGTTACCAATTTATGGTTCTTATAGTTCAGCTATTGAGACTCTATTCATACGAATTACCACAGGGAAGCCAAGGGTTAAAGACTAGTATTAACAAACAAATCTGGAAATTTGTTACACAGCTTTCTTGTTATTAGCAACAATTTCGATTAATTGGCCTCCAAAGCGGTCCCTCCCCCTAATATTTTAACAAATACCTTTATAGGAAACCTTCTATTTAAGCGTGCCTTGACACTTTTCTAACCACTTTTATCTGTACCTTAAGTGTAGCTCTTTGAATAAAAAAACAACTTAAAATCTTGTTAATATTTAAATTTGGCCTTATTGAGTGTATATTAAAAATTAAGCAGTTCAAATATCGATAGAATTTATCACCAAATTTATTTATGATCTATCACAGACGCGGCTGATTCTCTCGCAAGTCGTTTGCATATTTCAGACTCGGTTTGAGACGCCGCGGTTGTGAAAGGCCACGGATGAAAGATGTTCGGACGCCACGTGGCGACCCGCAAGGACACTATTCCGGTTAGTGCGGGACTGAGACGTCATTGCGTCTCGCTTTATCACTGTACGTGTGAAAGTGACGGGTGTATCGTGATGAACGCACGCACGTGTTTCTCATCGAACATTTCAAGACTGAAGGGCTTAAGCCGGTTAAGAGAATTGTGTTCTTTCTTTCTTTTTTTTAATTAGGTATCCATCATTGTCAATTCTAGAGATAGAAAATTGTAGGTTATACTTTTTCTCAAACATGCTTGGAAATTTGAGCGTTATTTTGACAACCTTCTTCGAGATAAATCGAACTTGCTGTACTGGTCGAGCAGCGACCGGCAATAGTTGTATGAAAAAATATTATGTATTCCTAGTATTAAGAGTGCCCATTGACGACAGTACAGCGAATAAATAAAATCGTATATACAAACACAGGCGTACTATTGTGTTCTCGGAACTGCAGCTAGGTAGTAATTTTACTATGCATTAATTACTATGCATGCGGTCGCGTATATGGAAACGTGACTCGAATCCAAAGGTAGCCGACGACCGGAATAGATTAATGAAATACTCAAAACTGTTGTATATAGAATATATGTAAAAAAATTGTACAAATTAAAGAATATAAATAGAATTTCGAAATCTCGATAGCTCAAGCGTAGAAGGACGGATTGAAGTAAGGTTTTATTTATTTATTACAAGGACTTGCAACCCTGTGGGAGAGACATTGGTGTCGAAACACAGTCTATAACTATATCTGCACCGCATTTTTAAATAAAACGTTCCTTTTAATGTCCGCTATACACGTATCGATAAATCGTTGCGATTTAACTGTGCAGTTTTTCAAACAGTCACATTTTTATCGTTGCGTTTAGATGGCAATGGCTCATTCGGCAGTTCTTCACGGAAATTGCTTTAAAGTTCGATTTAACTGCATCGTTAAATCGCAACGATTTATCGATACGTGTGTAACGGCTATAAGTTACACCGATGTGACCACGCGGTGTTTTTAGAGGGAGGGAGCATTGAAATCATTTGCGTCATTCAAACTTTATTCGCGAAAATGGTGATTTTTTATAACAACTATGACGTCTTTTGATATTTTTTTCCTCCTCCACTGTTGTGGTTCTCGGTGTATTATTGTCGCGGTAATGCTGTGGTTACGATATTTATGGGTAATCCAGAGGTTCCTCAGAGGACTACGGAACCCTAAAAAGTACTCATTGAGTCATGGATTGCGCAATACAAAAGGTGACACGTGTTTAGATGAAATCGTAGATAGAATCGCCATAAAAGAACTCGTAGATTTCCTTTAAAAGCACTCGTACTTACAAAATAGGGTTTCAGTTACCTGTGATCGTAACTCTATTTACGCAACTTGCAAACTATATATAGATAATAAGAATCAATTATGTTTTATTTATATATATACAAGTCCGCGTTCGATACGGTGATTTTGCTCAATTGGAAGGAGTTTTTTGTGCGGAACCCTAGTTCTTACATTAATATAAAAGTAATTCCTTATTACTTGTTAATTTCTTGTAACCATTGGCGTACCGTAATATTTTTTTTTAGTTCATATGGTTCAAAATTGGGTCGCCTGAAAAAAACGAAAAGATTTTCTGAGACGGAATTCGAAACTTACTTGAGTGATGTGGAAGAGTTGTAAGCAATGATGGAAAATGTTTTGATTAATTTGCTAATTTATTATCTTTCAAAATACAAGCATTTTATGCTTCAAAAACGTAGACTAGAAATTAAAATTGCAAGAACTCTTAGGCCTCCTTTTTTGACCCTAACTAAGGATACATTCTTAGCGGATGTCTCCTAACTACAAAGTACCTTCTTCTCAAATTTCATCTTTTTTACGTCCAGTTGTTTTCAAAATTTCGTGATAGGTGACCTTTCGCTGTCATATATACAAGATATAAATGTAAACACAAAATATGTCATGGGATCGAAAACGTCCTTTTTTAAGACGGTTAAACAATACTTACAGTAGGTTAAAAAGATTCTAAACCAAAACAAAAGAAACGTATGCAATTAGTATTCGGCAAAGCCAGTGTATTGTCGCGTTGACACGCTGTTGAGGATCACGAGCCTGTCTACGGCCTGGTATTCCATGTTCACTATTCAGTGACTTGACCTCGCCATCGTGTTCGACATACACGTAAATACCTGAACGTAATTTAAAGTTTAATGTCAAAGAATTAGCATTACTAATAGCCGCTACACACGTATCGATAAATCTGTGCAGTTAAATGGCAATAAGCAAGCTCCGTGAAGAACTGTCATGAGCGATCGCCATCCAATAGCGACGATAAAACTGTGCAGTTTAATCGACAACTATTTTTCACACACACGTGTCGATAAAACTGCACAATTAAATCGCAACGATTTATCGATACGTGTGTAGCTGCTATTATAAGGATACCAGACCAACTCCGTCGCCACAAGTGACGATTACGCGCAATAGATCCTGGTCTGGAAAACTTAAGGTTTTGTCGTCGACACTGAAAATTAAAAAAAAAGTAGGTTTCTTCTGAATGAGAACATCATTTGCTTTTTTTTGTGCCAGTTGAGATTGTATGGGTTTTTCAGTGTCCCTGTAAAATGTAAAACTTTAACATAATTTTGACTGAAATAACTTTTTTTAGTGTAATAAATTTATAGTGTTGTGGAAAAACACTTAGAAGTTACACTGTTGTATATCGGTATTTTCGTTTGTTTATTCTGAGATTGTTCTGATATTAATGTAAAATTTATGTGTATAAATCAACTTCTTTTAATAGAGCGCCATTTGATCAGAATAACGATATGTTGAACATTACTTAAAGCTATAAAAACAAACAAAAACGATGTCCATTATAAAGGAGGAGCTTCAGAGCAGAATTCAGAATATTTTTTACTCCACCAACACTACGTTATAATATGTAAAGAAAATTATACAAAACAAAAAATATATATCTTCGACTATATATAATATTTTGAGTATTAAAAATATCCTGAAAGCGGTAATTTTTTTCAACCACATCCGCAGTCTATAATTTCGGTAGAAACATAACTTAAATCCTTGCGATAGTACGACTAGAAAATTCTTCGAACCTCGTTCGTAGTCATAAGATAAAAACGAGAGAAAATAGATATATTTATTACAAAAGAAAATCTAGCGACGTAAACAAATAAGATTAAAACATATAACAAAAGAAAAAAAACATATGACACACAACACATGGCATGGTTGGAAGCAAAAAAACGCATGCTTTTAAACGAATAACGTCCAATGAGACACATACATATCTCTACATATTATAAAAAAACTTTTATTCATTTTACGGGCATTAGAAGTGAATATCTTTCTTGTTTAAACCGAACCACTATTATAAATTTTAGAACACAATTACTAACCTCTATAATATTTAGCCAAAAACATTATTAATTTATAAAGCACGTAAACATATACGAGTGTTTAGTATGCGAGTCATGCCGATGATATGAGGAATTTCCTCGTGCCTTCCACTTCTTAGCGTACGATATATATCATTCCTATCTCCTCCGAATTTTTTATTTCCATTAAATTTAATTTACTGCGTCACTCTATTTTCATATTAACGCGCTATTGCACTAACAAAGACTTGTGTAACGCATTAAAAAACATAAAATGATGTTATTACATAAAAAAATTTGGGAATGCGTTTATTGTTTTTTTTTTATGTTACAAAGGGCAAACGAGCAAGCGGTTCACATAAGTGATTACCAACGCCCATGGAAACCTGCACCAGTATGAGGCTAGCAGATGCGCTGCCGGCCTTTAAGGAGAGGTTTAGGCCACCGGAAAATCTCACAAATCGAGCAAAACAGAGGTGGTCGCATATTTGACGACCTGCGTTAGAATGGGTCACCCATCTATCACCAGTCCGCGGTAAAAACTGCTTAACCTAGCCATAGACTCAAACACCGACCACTAACCTCCTCAATTCCTAAGATTCCTACTTACAAAAAAGGAAAATTGGCTATATTTATGAGGTAAAATTTAATAATGATTGATTATCGTGAGGCGTGAAAGCGTAACAAAATTCGCATTTATAATACTATGAAGGATTAGGATTTTAAACGAACAAACCCCGTACATCTTACTCGTACATAGTTGCGCCAACACAAACAAGATCAAACAACAAACTAAGCGCCGCGTGGTCTGCATTGCACTCGCGTAGACTTGCGCACGCGCACCTGTCCTCCGCGCGTGTTTTCCGACCAATTATTGTTTATCGCGATTTAGTAAAAAAAATTCCTATAAAATTATAAGTGTTTAATGTTTCGTAAAGGTACGTATTTTTTATTAAAAGATTTATTTAATATTGTAGAGTCCGAACGTAAAGTATAGTAATATATTATATGGGAACAATGTTTATATAATTTAGTAATTTACTGTCGATGTCGATACTGAAGATGTTCATTTATTTTTATGTCTTTACAAGATTGTCAGTTATCTTCGCACTTATATGATTGTAGTGTAGGAAATATATAAATAAAATAAATAATATAGTCGTTATTACTGAATATATATTTCATACAAAAGTATATTATGATTGTATTTAAATTTATATGTTTGGAACGCTCTACTGTAGAGCTGCGGGTTTGGGATAAAACAACTTACGCGGGAGGGAAAGTGAGGAAGTGAAAAGTGTAGGATGTGTAAGTAAGTCACTTAGTATTAACAATAATAGGTGCAAAATCATATATAGTGTTGTGTTAAGTTGTGTCAAGGGAGTGAATAACAACGTAATCTAATAATTGTACCGAGTAGAGCTCGAAGTAAATACTAAAAATCTATACTAATATGTAAAGCTGAAGAATTTGTTTGTTTGAACGTGGTAATCTCAGGGATTACCGGTCCGATTTGAAAAATGCTTTCAGTGTTAGATAACCCATTTATCGAGGAAGGCTATAGGCTATATATCATCACGTTAAAATTGAACGATGAATTCGCGGGCACAGCTAAAGTCAAATAAGGTGCAATTGATTGAAGTCGAACACCTTTTTTGAAAGGTGATTACAAAATTAAATATGTAACAAGAATTCTTTACAGTGGACATATTTTTCCTCCTGTAATGTTACCTCGAAAAGACGAGCGATGTTTTGTAACTTCATGGTCGTGTTATGCCTTATGAATTTTTAACACGCTTCATTAGCTTCACTTATACGTAAGCAATAATAAATCCATCACCAATCCATCCATCGATCAATCTGTATTTATTTCGATATAATGAAGTATCAGATCATTAAGAAGATTGTTTTAATAACAAACCCGACATTTTTATTTTATTTTTCGCCGGGAAATGCAACGCACTGTCCCGTCCGCAAATGTTCCCATAATGTAGGAACATTTGCGAACGGAAGTGTGGGACCCGCTAGCTCTGCTAGAATACCCATTAAAACCCAGCGGAGCTGTCCTCATCCAGTGGATAGAGCATTAGAGGCGCGCTGACACATACTTTCCTGATGCCCTGAATGAAATACATACGCCTATGGGTTCAAGGCTGCGGGAGGAAACGCGCGAACTGGCGTCTCCTTTCTCCCATTCTACTTCTCTTTATCAGCAAAAGCTTTATTTTATATCCAATACTTATAGGAACCTCATATAAGTATATATAATCGGCTTAAATACTCCTCCATAGATATCTCGCTATAACTTGAATGCAACAACATGGATAGTCCTACCGGGTCTAAAGCCTTTTACCCCATCAGTATGCGCATCGTTCGTCACAGACGACACGCCGTCTTTCCTACTTGCATAATGCAGCTGATTTGAATGCAGCTAGCTTCCTTTAAGAGTTTGCTCATAAATATTACGCTGGTGGGACCCTCGCGTCTCCCGGTATTGGTGGCTTGAATCAATCGCAATTCTGCTCGGAATATTTTTGAATATATATTGCAATTTATGATTGTCAAAAGCACGTTTATATACTGTTCAGGAATATATTAGATGACAATGATGCTAGATAACTCGACAGGGGTACCAATAGAATAGGAATCCAATAGTGAAGTATGTTAAACTTCAAACCTCGCTGGACTATCGTCGTACCAACTCCTAAGACAGGCTTTTACAAAAGCTTAAGTGTCCTGACATATTTTTAATATTATTTTCTACACACATACATATATCTATGCTAATAAATAAAGCAGAAGAATTTGTTTATTTTATCGCGCTACTCTCAGGAACTACTAGTCCGATTTGAAAAATTCTTTCAGTATTAGATAGCCCATTTATCGAGGAAGGCTATAGGCATATACATATCATCAGGCTAAATTTTTTACCTAATTTTACGCAGACAAAGTCGCGGGTAAGAACTACTTTGAGATAGAAGTGAGGGGTTTTAATTCGAACAGAATATGCAATACGCATTCTGTTTAGCGTCTGTTAGGAATGGGCGCGAAAGCCCAACTTAGTATATAAAAGAATCTAATATCGATTTATTTCGAATCATCCTTTTGTGTCTGAGCTACTAATTATGAATATTATTAGTAATGGGTGTGCAGGGCATTCAAGATATGGCCTTAAAAGGTATATCTAAACATATTGTATCAACAAGCCATCCAGAAACAATTTCAAACTTACTACCGGTTCGGACGACAAGCGACTACACCGGGATTCATGTGTGGTATAAAAACCAAGCTGAAGCGAGATATTCATATGTTAACATTTTTAACATTCAGGTTTTTACGTACCATTGTAAAACTATTGTGCAGGACTCTCAGAAGTGGTCATTGAAATAAAAAAGCCTATTTTCTTCTTTTCCTATATTTATTTCTTATTCAAAGTTGTACTGCTCTTTTACAATTTTTATTTACTATATCAACCGTTTCATATACATATTATAATCGTCCTTAAACCAAATTATTCCTTCTTTCAAACTTGAGACTATAATTTTTTATATCACATTTTCAAATGCCAGTAACACAGATGGCTTCTTAAAGTGTTTATATAAATATGATAATCAATTGTGTCGTATTGATTCGTAATACTGTACAACTAGAATCATATATATCATAACAAAGAACTGTAACAAGTCTCGTTTCTATATCACTACAAAATCGGATACGATTAGTTGGAAAATTGTTTAGTCCTACATTTCTGGAGGTGGGCGTGCCAACTGATAAGCAGTTTTAACTTTTTCATCTGTCATCTGTCATTGTGTCATCTGTCATTAGGTATCCTTAGTTTTAAGCTGGATTTGTTCCTGAAAGTATTTTTTAAAATAAATAAATAAAAATTAGTTTCTGCAGTCTTAAAATTCATATTTGTATGGCCAAAATCTATTAAAGATTTTATTTAATACAAATTGTTACGTTAGACAATTGCCTATATGTCTTTCAAAATCCAATTAGGAACCTCCATAAAAAAAATTAAAAACGGCAAAATCCATTCATACGTGAAATCACAGCGGTTAAATTCACGGGTAACATATATGATAAAAATGTAAATAATAATTTCCTCTCATAACTTAAGCCTTACGTAGTTTCCTCGGAATATTTGCCCGAACAACAAACCTATTCTATGATATCGGTCCGTTTAAGGCAGTACACTTTATGTAAAGCCTTTATCCAGACCGTATCCTCCTTATTCTGAATCAGGGAGTTGTAACTCAGAAATGCATACAGAATAATGGAGGTAAATTTACATGGAGCAAAGTTTAATCGTTTACGAAATATGCTAATTTATTACAAACTAGCTGTTACCCGCGACTATTTTTATTGTTTTAGAAATTAAACTTGCTTTTATATTTCCTTATTCTGGCTCTATAGAAAAATCTGTTTTTAGATGTCTACTAATCAAAACTGCCAAATTTCATTTTTTTTTCGTCCAGCGGTTTTCGAGAATTTGTGTTAGGTGATCTTTATAGATTACAAGCATACAAAAGTCAAAATAGACCGCTCGGTACAGTTTGTTTTACGGGCTTGCGGGTTCGATTCCCGCCCCAATCTACGCTGTGTTACTGTACATTTACTACCAGTTATAAACAAATATTACAAATGTGAAAGTGGCTCTGTCTGTTACGTTTTTAGGCCTAAGTCGCTGTGCCAATTTTTATGAAATTTGGTATAAAGAGAGTTTGCAGCTTAGAGAAGGACATATTTATTGTTTGTTCCGAAAACGGAAATGAATTTAACGCGGTCGAAATCGCGGGCTGCAGCTAATAACTTATATAGTTTTTTTATTTATTTCAGATGCCAGACATTCCATGAGTCGTCGCGAAATCTCAGACGTAAACTATGACGATCTTCTCAACGACGAAGCGTCCGACGACGACACCCAAAATGACGCAGAAGGTAGAGTGCCAAAATACGTGCGAAATAGAGTGTAGACGCTAACACGCAAGCTCGTCAATATGTGCGTGCGTGGTTCGGTTTGGGTTTACAATATCAACCCTGTACACAAACACAAGCAAGCGTCGAAATTAATTATAGGATAGGTGTGCATTTTTAGACTGAAATATATTTACAAAATTTCATACAAATGACACAATAAATGGACTTTTATTTTCCTTTAGATATATAGTTCTTTTTCAGTTCCTGCATTTAATTAATCGCCATCCTGGTAGTCTAAATTATTCTAATGCCGGAGCCAGAAATAGCTTCATTTAAATGATCATTTCAGTGATCATGTAGAGTGACCGGGAACTTTGTGTGACTTCACAAAGTTTTGTATAACTGTGTAGACTTCAAGGTCAAAAATGTATACACACTTTGAGATATGTTTTGCTCCGGTATAAAGCGTTAAAGTTATGCTATACTAGCCACCTGCCTCAGCTTCGCACGAGTGTGCTGTAGTTCTGCATGCATTATGCCGGAGCCAGACATAGCTCAAAGTCTTTGTACATTTTTTCTTTGAAGACTACAAAGTTCTATAGAACTTTGCGCAGCTACACAAAATTCCTCGCCACACTACGTGATCTTTGAAATAATCATTCAAATTGAAATGATATTTTATTCAAATAGACTTTTACAAGCTCTTTTGAATCGTCATATATTTTAAAAGCTGCCACTGATTCGAAAGAGGAGAAATCAAACGGAGCTATGTCTGGCTCCGGCATTATACATATATACTTTCAGCTTGAATTATTCTATTTATTGATAGAAACCGTATTAAAATACGCTGCGTATTTTAAAATATCTAGTCGTACAGAAACGGGAAGAGACTTTCTTTTACACTGAGTAAAGAAATGAGATGACAAAAGACCAGTGGGTTGGGGTATGAATTACCATGAATCCCCCATTTCTAAATGAATATAAAGACTTTAAAAACAGCAACAGTTGCGAATAAATGATTTGCTAATATAGATTTAAAAATATGTATATTTCAAAGAAATTTCTAGGAAGTAATTCAAGAAACTTATTATCTATAACAGGCAACGAGTCGGAGGATCCCCCTGTCATAGCCAAAATTTTGACCCAGCCTGCTACGTACAATGTGACCATTGGAAGAACCATTCGCTTGGAGTGCAAAGTATCACCAGCCGGTAAGTGGACGCCAT
Source organism: Charaxes varanes (assembly GCA_024363005.1). Taxonomy (NCBI): domain Eukaryota; kingdom Metazoa; phylum Arthropoda; class Insecta; order Lepidoptera; family Nymphalidae; genus Charaxes; species Charaxes varanes. Next base: position 7,446,341 of record JANCMC010026410.1, on the reverse strand, counting down.
GTTCTTTTTTTTTTTAATTATAAAATTTCCACGTTGCCTAAAACATATATGTTTCTGGATGTTTTCTTTTGAATGTTCTATAAAATGCGCAGTTGCAAAATAGCCGCAATCTCGAAGCTATTACAGACTCACGATTTACTGTTCTCACATTCATAAAAGACAAAATTTATACTCGCCTAAAACACCTTCCCATAATTAACCATTCTCATTAACAATCTGTGAATACAATTCGTTTGACGCGCTGTCTGTCACTTCCACGCGCGCCAATAGTCCCGTTAGCCGGAAACAATAGTTTTGGCGCCACCGGAAGTGCCGCCATCTTGTGACGTAACTTTATGACGCCATGATTTTGTTTTACCGCCGTTTTATAGGTGTTTAGGCTTTGAGGAAGTCCATAAATTCGGTTACATTGATGCTGTACGTTTGAAAGCGTTAAAATAGCAATGTTGTTTTGGTAGTCGTTATGTTAAAAGGTGAAAACCTTTTATATATAAATACATTTATTTAAGAAACCTTCATTGCTATGTTTTTAAATCTAGATAATTTTAAAAACAAGCAAGTAGTAGGTAAATAAATGAATATATTACTATATGAGACACGGTCGTCTGTTCCTAATGTAGACAACTCAATGCCTGTGTTACAGGTAACAGCCGCCTGTTATACACAAATATTTTTTTTGCAAATATGTAGATATATACATATGGATAATACACCCAGACTCGAGGCGGAAGGCAGGGTCACTAGACAGGGTCACTAGGGTTTCTTAAAGTAATCTAAGCACATACCAGGTGAGCTATGGCTGGCGGTCCCCATTGGTTGACACTTTGCATATTTAGTAAATTCACATTCTTATACCAATAAAATTATTCGTAACCTTACAGTACTGTTAAGGAAAAATAACACAAAACCAATAAATACATACTTGATTGAATTGTCAACAGATAACGTGGTGGTGCAATGGATCCGGAACAATTCCAACTACTTCATCGGCACCCGCAAGAATCACACGCAGGTCCTGACTTCGTACGTCGCTGACGACAGATTCTCCATGTAAGTATCATCGCCTCGGCCATTTCAACAGAATGAGTCATTTAGTGGTGTCTAGACAGGACACGACCTGACTGTCAGTAAAGAGGATGTAATGTAGATGACAATGGAAGGCGGTCGTAGCTTAAACAGTGGCCGGCATTTCAGTCAATCTCTTGGTTAAGTAGTTCTTGCCGCGGCCGAGTGATAGATGGGTGTTCCATTCTAACATTGGTTTTTCAAATATCCGACCTCCTCCATGTTTCGGAAGACACGTAAAACAGTGGGTCCTGATGAATGTCACTGAGTGATATCAGTCGTGAGATTGTAGAGATTGGTATGGATTCCGGAGATGACCTCAGAGGGCAGTCAGTCACGGCCACGCCAAAGAGATTCATTCACATTCTGACCAGCCTAACACATTCGCATGTATAGAAATAAAGGGAAATAATATTAAAAGAGCTGAGGCAAATAGGTAAAAATAATAGTAATTTAAATTTTTTTTTTAAAAGTTTTTAACATTTTTTTTTTGTTTTTATGTCTTTTATCTAATATTTTTTGCAGTAGTGCAATTATTTAGAATAAAGCTTTCCTTATCTTTATTCTTAAATGCCTGTGTCCACTCTTATAATAAGGGTTGGATTACTGCTAGAAAGAAGGGTGCCAGAGCTCTGAAAGGAAATTAATAATCTCCGCAAAGTAACTCCTGATTCTACCGAAATCTGTTTTTTCCACAGTGCTGCTAAATCCACGGACCTGCTGATCAAAGACGTCAGACCATCAGATAGCGGGCTGTACATCTGCGAAGTGCTCCAAACAGACAGGCCCAAAATCCAACATAACGTTGTAGTGTCGGAGATTCCCAGGATCGTCAGTGAGTATATATTCTATTGTTATTAAGAGAAGCTCATTCCTCATCCTTATTTGGTTTATTCTTCTTGTTTTTTATATCACAACCAGTAGACCCGGCAGACGTCTACCCGAGTTTAGGCTCGTATCATAGTAGCCAATTAACCAATGTCCTTTGTCTTTATTATAAAATCTATACATGTCTGTTCGTTCCTCGTTTGGCATTGGTATGCGTGAGTTTTGTTTTAATAATTTATTATCTTTCTATCACTCGCAGACCATCCTCTATATAAACTATAATTGTGCCAAATTTCATACTCCTCGGTCCATTAAATTCCCTTAACATAGTGCTGAAAGGTTTTGCTTCACGTATTCTGATAAAAGAATTTCTCGCCTGCAGAGCTCACGGCCACAACAGCTACAGGCAATGGCCGGGTGACGGAAGGATCTGATCTGCTCCTCACGTGCAATGTTGCCGGCTCACCCCCACCTCAGATTCTGTGGTCCAAGGCCGAAGTCGGCGGCGTAAGTTATATCGTATTCTTAATCTTATATATAAAATTCTCGTGTTACAATGTTACTTACCATACTCCTCCGAAACGACTAGACCGATTTTTATGAAATTTTAAATACATATTCAGTAGGTCTGAGAATCGGCTACTATCTGTTTTTTCATAGTCCTAAGTGATTAGGGAGGCCCACGTGGACGAAGTCGCGGGGTACAGTTAGTAATTATATAATAAAAAACGATATCACATTTGATAAAAGTCAAAGCTTAGTCTGTGTTTGTTAATTGAGTCGCCCCCTAGGTTAAGCAGTTCTTACCGCGGCTGGGTGATAGATGGGAGACCAATTGTCACACTGATTTTCAAATATCTGTGAGTGATATTAGTTGTGATATTTTAGAGATGGTGGGGGTTCCGAAGATGACGCCAGACGTCACTCGGTTATTTTAACCCCTCAGACACATCCTCTGTAATTTAAGAAGACTTAAAAAAAGTCAAAGTATGTTATAAACTTTTCTTTCTAAAAAAATAAAATTTTACTTCAAAAGAAGGGTTGCCAATTTTGTGACTCAAGATATTATAATAGATATATTTAAAAACCTTTTATCAAAAAGTCCAGCTTTCATATCCGCCATATTATTTCTATTGCTTCAAGTTCAATTTCGAGTTCACGAGATAATAGCGAACAAACAGACATACATCAAACTCACGCCTGTTTGACAGTCGGTGATAAGTCATTTTAACCCAATTCCTCAACAAGGAACTCCTCAATGCGGACATATCATGCCTAGTGCATATTTACTTCTATTATTTGATTTATTGGACCCCCAACATGTCAGTGGTAAAAGGTTGGATTTGAATCGTATAAGTCCTTGGTTCATAGACCACTTCTCTACTAATGCTATTGTCAGAAGTGCTAGAATGACCAGAATATCTTAGAAAATATACATATATGTATATCTTGAACACGGACGTTCAAAGGTGCTCATAAAATTACAATATATACCTAAGTTTTGACTCTGATGATGGTGGTGATGACGGCGTTGATGGTGATGTTGGTGGTGGTGGTGATGATGATGGTGATGATTTATTTTCACAGAACAAACGTCTGCGTGAAACGGACGCCTCGTTCACAACCAACACTGCCCTGATCAAGAACATCAGTCGATCCGATTCGGGCAAATACTATTGCTACGCTTTCAACGGCGCCGGCCACCATGAAGCCGAAGTTGATGTCGTCGTTAAAGGTAATTTATCTTATAATTTTAACTTACCTTGATGTGATTATAACTTACCCTTAAATTACTTTGAATTTACCCTTTTTGCCCCGTTCTACTTGGCGAAATTTTGTCTAGAAAAGTACTAGTTTACGCGATTAAAACTTTTAGGGTCCCGACTATCTCTAAATTTCCTCTCCTTTTTTAATCTGTTTTAGTTTCATAATATATGAAATAGTTTTTGAGATATACATAAGTAAGAAACCGAATCTCTTTTTTTGTTGTTTCAGTTAATTGTATATAACTTGTAATTTTGCGAAGGCACCTTCAATTTATTCAAAAACTGTCTACAAGCGATTTCGAGCCAAATGACACCTCATGACCATATTTTTAGAAGGCAAAAGGGTTTAATCTAAAAGGCACTTGTTGCCAAGACTAACAGGCGAGAATCTAGTTTAGTTTGTATTGTATTTGAAAGTTGTTTGTGTATTTATAAGTTGTAATTATCATATTTGTAAATAATTTCAGGTAAACCCAAGGTTCATCTCCCGCGCACCGTTGTCAACTCTGCCATCGGTGTCGAAGCCATCTTGGAGTGCGCTGTGCGCGACGAACCTGCGTAAGTATTATTTATTTCGCAGTAAACAGTTATTGTAACATAATCAGTACCTGGCATTTGAGTCGATCGCCAGGTTAAGCAGCTCTTGCCGCAACCGGGTAGATGATTGACTCATTCTAACACTGGATTTTCAAATGTCCGATCCCCTCTATGTTTCGGAGGGCACGTACAAAATTGGGTTCAGATTGATTTCACTGAGTGATATTAGTCGTGTGTTCTAGAGATCGTGGGGTTCCGGGTATGACGTCAACTGTTCTGCTTTTTGTTGCAATATTGTCTATTGTCCTAAAATAGTTTTTAGTAGGTTTAATATGATTGCCTCCTTTTAGGTTATTTAATTAATATGAAATGTTACTTAGTATTAATATTCGATTGGGTAATATGCGTGCGTGCGGTGTGTGTTTGTCTGCTTGTATGCTTGCGTTATGCGTGCGTGCGTGTTTACTTAATTACTTAACTGTAATGTAATTTTTATATAAATAAAAAGTTAATGGTGCCATAAGTAAGTCTAATAGTTTGCTGGTTCAATGGCGAGCTATGCTTGCTGAATTTATGCTCATAAAAGGGTTACGTCAGAGCGGCTCTAATGGGCTAAACCAACCTGAACAACGACTTTTGTGTTCAGTTTTGTTTAGTTGTACTCTAACACACATGACCTTAGACATCCCTAAGATCGGATTTTTCGATAGGGCCGGATTAATAATGGCTCTCGCATGTTTCATATTACGCTTGCGACTTTGCGGGAAACAGCTGGTTAGCTATAACTAAAATGTCGGAAAAGTTGTTTCATTGCCGCAAGGCAAACCTCTGTTATGTGATAATTTTTAACATTGTTTTTTTTTACAAACAGAAGCGGAATATTTTTTTTTGTCTTTATTTTTTAAAGAGGGTTTGTTCAGTATACGAACATGTCACTCTCATTATGCCAGAAGACTTTCACATATCACTTCCTCCTTAATGCTACATCCACCAATTTGTAAAGCATTCTTGCCTTTTCGGAAGAAGCGGAATAGCTGAACTGTTCTAACTTTATAGGTTAGGTAACTGTAAGGTTCTCGGTTCGATTTAGTCCTGCCCGAACGTAATAATCGATAAAAAGATAACCGAGGCACCGACTGCAACGCCATCTGTCGGGTTGATTTGTGAATCTAAACCCAGGGCCACCCAAACGCGTACAAAAAAATTAATTCAAATCGGTCCAGACTCTTAGGAGGAGTTCTATGGCATACACACGTACAGTAGAATTATATACATAAAGATAAAATTAAAAAAAAAAACATTCAACGAAATTTAAAACCAAATTTGATAAGACTGTTAAAAAGAAAAGGAATCACGAATAAGCGAGATATCTTCATGAATATCCAAAACACGGTCGTTATTTTTCATGTAAGGCTGTACCGAGTCACTAAATTCCATAGAGCTTGGCAAGTTTCTTATACTTACGAGCACAATAGAGATTATTTCAATATTTAATGAACCCACCGCCGTTGGGGTATTGTCGCACCCACTCCTAATACAAGCTTTTAATTTAAGCTTAGTAGGAGGGGATAAAGGAATATTAGACATACCTAAAAAGTATTCCTAATATTCTTTAAAAAAATATATTAAAATAAAACCACACGCACACCAATGCTAAATAATTTACACGGCTTACACACACATGTAATGAGCCTGAAGACTAGAAAGTTCTACAAAACTTTGCGCAGCTATACTAAGTCCCCGGCCACACTAAGTGATCATTCAAATGAAGCTATGTCTGGCTCCGGCATGACAGCTGAAACTATTTCTATGATCTGAGACCGTATGTTATATTAATTGACAAATTTTATTTTTCTGTGAATAGAACAATATATGTCGTTATACGCAAAAATATTTATTATAATTATGGGACCCTTGTAGTTTTGCTCTGTCCGTCCGTCCATCCGTCCGCCCGTCCGTCCGCAAATTCACCTCCCCCCTCTAGAATTTCCAAACTAATAGATGGAGACATGAAATTTTCCAACTTGATAGGACATGCTAAAAACTCATCAGAAAAATTATAACGAGATAAATTGGACCACAACTTTTGAAGTTATGTAACAAATATGTTTATCACATATCAGATACGGAGCCCTTCTATATAAGCGTGTCTGGATACAAAGTCAAGGTCAAAATTGTTTATTCATATAGACTTTTTTAAGCACTAATGAACGTCATATGTATAATATTAATATTTTTTTTATATAATAATTTAGTCATAAAATTTACGAATTTAATGCTAACTTTACAAGGGTCCCTCGTGCCCTGCACTGAAAAAATATTCCTATGTGCTTGTCCAAACAGTACAAAACCTCGTTACACACTAGATATAAGCAAACACGAATTGATTTTTCTGTCCCGACCCAAGCAAACATAGGCCCTGTTGACATCATTATAGCCCACAATAGACTTACACTTACTCAGCTATATCTTATTGATTTCGTTGTAAATAAAGCCCGAATCGGCACTCATATATTGAATTAGCTTGTCCAAGGCTGGCATCGCCTGCGTTAATTTATAAATATAAATAAATATATACACACGGACATCTGTTCCTAAGGTAGACAACTTAATGCCTGTGTAATAGGTATCAGCCTGTTATACACAATTATTTTTTTTAGAAATATATAAATACATACATATGGATAATACACCCAGACTCGAGGTGGGAATCGAACCCACGACCAAAGAACTAACGAGGGCCTGTAAGAATAACCAAGAATTGGAAGTCACCAATAGTGAACTTAAAGAGGAGGTGAGTGCTATTGTTGACCAATCGCGAGCCGATAAAATCATTTAAAATTTTGGGCACTATAAAATAATACGCCAATGAAAACCTAAATTAGGAAATGAAATTAAAAAAGTGAAATAAGTCATATATAGTTACACTACAATATTTAATAAAATATATCATAGGGACATTCCACTTACTTACAAAAGCATATTCACCACACACGCTTTTCTTAAAATGGGTGAACGTTAAGTGTAAACTTGAAGTATACGTCGATTAGTATAACTAATGTTATTTTGACTTTTAACTATATTCTAAGGATGCTTTAAGTAAAAGGGTTTAGAATAAGCAAGGTGGCTAATGGGTGGAAGAAATTAAGCTATCGGGTGCTTTTAGAAAGCCTAGTCACCTTAGGAGTATGAGTCAGAGGAATACATCCCTAAAATTAGGTAAAATATTTTAGCATGATGATATATAGCCTATAGCCTTCTTCGATAAATGGGCTATCTAACACTGAAAGAACTTTTCAAATCGGAGCAGTGGTTCCAGAGGTTAGCGCGTAACAAGCTCTTCAGCTTTATATATTAATAAAGATATAGATTGTAGAGAACCAAATGATTTTAATATACGGATGTAATGGATCACTAATTTAAATAAAATCAAATTCATAAGATTCTCAATGCAGTCAGATCTCTCAAGCTCGTTGAAATATTGCTTTAACTCTGGTAGTCAACGTATGCAATATGTCCTTCCTATCCTAGCGTTATCCCGGTAATTAAATACATACGTCACACAAGCGCATCCGCTCGTTCACACAATGAACGCTCGTTTTGCCACTCTAACCATAGTTCGGAGATATAAACAACGGTGCAAACATTTGTCAATCCCAGTTTCTTATGTCGGAGTCAGACATAGCTCAAAGTGTTTGTACATTTTTGTCCTTGAAGACTACAAAGTACTGAAAAACTTTGCGCAGCTACACAAAGTCCCCAGACTACATGATCATTCAAATGAAGCTATACCTAGTTCCGGCACTAGAAAGTCGGTACATACGGTTAATTATCGAATAACATTTCCTTAATCGTGGATTTAAAGAAAAAAAATGTTTACTTTTAATCTATAGTCTATATTTATATAGATCAATCGTTGTTTTTTAATCTCGCTAAAATTCGAAAACCACTTGCTTTGTCGGTTTTCCTCACTTCCAACTACATCCAGTATAATTATAGCCACGTGTTAACAAAATGGCTACTTTACTGAAAATATATGATAGTATTTGTTACACAGCATATATTTATCATATATTCAGCATATATTTATAGTATATTTGTAGTACAGCATATATACGTAGAGCGATAGAACCGCGATAACACCGTTTTTTGTACTTCTTTTCTTGCTGTATGTATTTCTTTTGTGGTGTACAATAAAGCGTATAAATAAATCCATCCGCGTGGGCCACCCTTAACATTTAGGAGTATGAAAAATAGATGTTGACCGATTCTCAAACCTGGCCAATATGCACGCAAAATTTCATGAAAATCGGTCGAGCCATTTCGGAGGAGTTTGGCAACGCACCCCGTGACACGAGAATACTATATATAGTTTCCTTCACCTTCCGACGAAGAACTGTCGGCGAGGCACGGCCGCGCCGGGCAACTCCAATTAGCCGTCATTGGAAAGACCAAGTGGAGAAGGACCTGTGCTAGCTTCAGGCAATTTAGTGGCAACAAAAAGCACATGACCTTAAAAATTGAAATCTCCTAGTTTCCGAGGCCAAGATCCAGTTTGGGTTACTGCGTCATCGTAGTAAGTTAGTTAGTAAGTCATAATTTGTGGAGTGAGATTAAAGAGGTACACGTTCCCAAATATAATATATTCAAGTTACAATTATTTACAGGAGCACAATTATATATGTTAAAACTCTAGTACAATGGAAAAACGAGAATGACAATTATATCGCTTGCGCGTTCAAACCTTAATTTCAAATTCAAGATATAAGTTTTCTGAAAGTGGCCAGATATGTATGTCCACAAGTTCCTTGTTTTAGTGTACTTATTTTTACAGATAAGTACAGTTTTCATTTTGCTAGTTACCCTGCGATCTCTATTTATAGAGTAACATACCGATAATACAGTATCAAAGTGAAACTGGCGTTTCAGAAAAATATTGCAGTTCATTCGGATATCTCTTTTACTTCTTAGCTTTATCACGGTTTAGTATCAGGGCCCGATTACAAAGAAATTGGCTGTGGGTCGAGTTAAAAAAGGCCGACTACCGTCTGACGTGATCCCCGAAATCCCCATAATTTGTTTAATCTCGCGACTAATATCACTCAGTGACATTAGTAATAATTTTACATGCCTTCCGAAAGAGGAAGAGGTAGGATATTTGAAACCAGTGTAAGAATTGGTTACCCTTCTATCACCTGGCGGTGATAAAGGCTACTTACCTACCTTCCCACTTATTTTGAGCTTACCTTGAAATGCCGGGCACTAATTAGGCTACGACCTCAACATAATTTTTTAATACATACTCAACATAATCGCTTACAAACATAATTTTTTTTCAAACTTTGAGTATGAGAGTATTAGAAATCACAGATGCTCTTAAATAGCATTCATTTATGAAGTGTGCTTAAATAACGGCACCTCGGTTGAAGTCAGAAAACTGCTAGTAGTATATTATGCGTTTTCGACTTCATAATTATTTCGCAGAATGTGTCTTACAGCTATAAAGTACAAGCATCTGTCGTCTGCTGTCATGTTAACATTTAAATTCAAGACCTTGTGTTTCCTTACGTAAGTTACATAGCAAGAATTCTGAGAAACGTCGCGCTTGTCTCTACTCAAATGGGAACGGTTAAGGAGCAGAATTCGCTTTCAGCGTCAGTGTTTCCTGACACTTATAATTTGCCCTTCTTTAAGGCGAGTGAACGAGCATTTTCTGTTTCAATTCAATCCTATAAAAATTTTATAGGATAATTATAATTTTATTTTTTATTTATCCTATATAATTTATGCAAAGCAATAGCAGTTTTAACTTAAAAAATATGCTGATCTAAGAGAAACATACAATTATGAAGGCTCTGTTATTTTTAAAATTGGTCTATAACGTGGAATGATTTTCGTCAGTTATTGGGTACTATCTCTTTTTCACACCGACCTAAACTTAGTATTCTTTATAGGTAAAAGATTACAATAGTTAGGGAAATTCAAACTCCTCATATATCTTAACTATTACGAGCGTTGAGCTATGCAGGCCGCCATTAGCGTTAAGCGCCATCTCGTAGAAGAAGCTATTACTTAATAATGCGGTAAAATTCCGCTAGGTGGGATATTCAGCAGAAATTTAGTGTTTTATTAATTATAAATAAACGATTCCGATTTACATGCCCATGTTCAATAAAAAACAGCTGGCTTTAATTCAGAAGCTAATAAAAATAAGTTGACTGTTTCGAAAGTGATCGTGCCAGAACCACACACACAGAAATCCGGACGTCTATATATTTTTTAAATCAGTTTTTTCTTACACTAAATAAAATAAATATCCTTCCAAAGTATAAAAAGTGTTAAACACGACTTTAATCCCAATCTGTGAGTATTTAAATTTATCAATAAGGGTCGTCATTTTTAGTTCATGAAATCAATCGATTTTGAGTAAATGAGAGTAGAGCACAACCATCTAATGCTCTGCGTCATGAGACTTGCAACGTGATTTTAGTCTATTAAATATGCTATATTACTATTTTACACTATGTTACTGGATTATATTCTTCTTAACTTCGATTAGATAGCATACTCGTAGCACGGATACACCCTTAAATTTAACCACATGAACAGCGCTCTCAGCTGTTCTCTTCGGCACAAATTGTAAACCAAGAAGAACGCAACTCTTAGACTTAAGAGACATTTATGAAAACCTGTTCTTTCAATTGCTGAACCGCAGCAATCCTCTTGTAAAGTTATTATTATCGTTTTTGTTTTACACAAAAGCTTTAATAACAAAGTATTACGTAAATTAAATGTACAAACGCGGGCTTGATCCTAATGGAAATCTCTTGAAGCCTGCCCAAAAACAAAGGAAGGAAATGAAAATATTGTAAAGGTATATAATGGCAAAGTACTACTTCACCCTGGCTACCTTCCTTCCTTTTTTCACTATGTAAGAAGGAAAACCTTTCTTTTATACTTATCTTATCTTTTCTAGTTTTTTCCCATAGTTTCGCTTTAGTTTCAACAGCTTGGTATGCTGAGTCTTTTAATTATATTTCTCTATCACAAATACAGTAGTTTTTTTTTTAGGATGGAACGCAACCTTGTCCTTTTCTTTTCTCCTGACGTGTACGCATGATTTCTTGATGATAATTGAAGAAGTAGAAAAGAATAAGAAAATCTTGAGTGTTTGGTTTGATGATTAATGAATTATTATTTATAATATACTAGCGGACCCGGCAGACGTTTTCCTGCGCAAACGTTGGATTACTTACTATTTACTACATTCTATTGTCCTATAATATTATTCCTTTCCCATTCCTGTTCCCTCTCCCGTTCCTGTTCCCGTTCCCTTTCCCGTTCCTTTTCCCGTTGCCTTTCTCTTTCCCGTTCCCGTTCCCGGCCCAGTACCCGCACCGATTCCGAAGATATTTGCACTATTCTGTTAATGCAAAGAAATTGGTTCAGCCGTTCACGCATGCGATGACCAAGGGGTATTGGAATATATCTTCTTACATACATAGATAGACGAGAGTAAGATTTAAGATATAATTGTCTAAGCCGTTTTAACTTGGCCGGGCACCTTAGATTTTCACTGTTAACGCTTATTACTAACTCGATGAATGTTCAGAGAGTTAGAGTGACATAATAGAATTACATTATTAATTTCCGCTAGTTAATAAGTTTCCGTAATACATGAGTTCTCGAGCGGAGCAAATGTTTAACCTCATTCTAATATGCTAACAGTATCTGCGAATTCCTATCACTATTATCGCTTTCTATTTTTATAACATAATGCTTTAACTATTATATAAGAGGAGGAGGTCGTAGCGTCATCAGTGCCCGGCATTTGAGTCGATCGCTAGGTTAAGCAGTTCTAGCTGCGGCCGAGTGATAGATGGGGGGCCAGCAGATAATTAGAGAGTAGATGAGAAAATCACAGTTCACTACATTCATTAATAGCAGTAACAGTTTCTTATAGGTTGAAATTATACAAAAAGGAGAAAGGCTATATTCGTTGCTTGTAAAGTATGTGTCAAGTATAGTGATGTGTAACTTTATTGTATTAGCTTAATGTAACCTGCCCGTGAAGAGTAAGGATATAGAGAATAGGTACTAAATGTAGTAAGCATAAGTATCTGGAACCAACCCTATTCGAGCATAATAGATCTACAAACAATACCAATATCTTCAATATACTATTATGTCGCATTAATAGTATTGTTATTTAAAACTGACTACAAAAAAAGGAGGAGGTTATCATTTCGACGCGAATATTTTTGTTTTTTTTTTTATGTATGTTACCGCAGAACTTTCGACTGGGTGCACCGATCTTGCTGATTCATTTGATAGCTGGTGCTTCCCGATTGGTCCCATATTAATTTATTCCCGCACGCAAGATGGTCCCCTAGAATTTCGATTTTCGATTCCATTTTTGTATGTACAGATTTGAAATTTCCAATGCTACTAGGACATGTCAAGAACTCACTAAGAAAATTATTTTGATCTAAATAGGACAACAACCTTTGAAGTTATTAAACAAATACCTTTATCGTGTATCAGACACGGAACCCTTCTTCTGCGTGTCTTGACATAACCTTGATCCCTTTTTTACTCTTAAATTGGCTTTAACGTTTAATGAAAATAATTATGGAAACCGAAATACTAATTCATAAAAATCCATTCGCCATTCAGATGTAGCTAATATAATGCCGGAGTCAGACATAGCTTCATTTGAATGATCATTTCAATGATCATGTAGTGTGGCTGGGGACTTTGTTTAACTGCACATTGTTTTTAACTAAAATCATTACAGGAGCCAAGATGCAGATTTTCGTGAAGACCCTCACGGGGAAAACCATCACCCTCGAGGTTGAACCCTCGGACACCATCGAAAATGTTAAAGCCAAAATACAAGATAAGGAGGGCATCCCGCCTGACCAACAAAGGTCAGTCTAACAAAAAAAAATTCTTAACACATTTCTACTGTTATAAGTACCTAAATGTGTTTGAAATTCTATTGAAATTATTCAAAATTTCCTGTAACTTGTGCCTTCGCCCAATGTTGTTAAATTTTAAGGGGTTTTTTTTGTCTAATTAATTACCTCAAGTAGCCTATGGTATTCTTAGTAAATTCAGCTATTTACCAGTGAAAGTCCAGTCCAGATTGATTCAGTCATATCAAATATTATCCAAAACAGACAGATAAAGCAAATTGGTAACGGTTTCCGTCCACGCTGCTTCGTAGCCCTCGTTGAAAACATTTCACATTTCGCATATCATTAAACTAGTCGTTACCCGCGACTTTGACCGCGTAAATTTAGGTGAAAATTTTAGCGTGATAATATATGATATGCCTATAGCCTTCCTCGATGAATGGGCTATGTAAAACTGAAAGATTTTTTCAAATCGGACAAGTAGTTCCTGAGATTAGCGCGATCAAGTAAACAGAAAAATTCTTCAGCTTTATATATTAGTGTACTTGAGAGACTTACATTGCAACTGTCATGTCACTACAGATAATTCGTTTTTGACTAATGTTGCCATCTATAAATATTGACAAATACTGACATCACTAGTTATACGATAGTAACGTCACTCAATTGCTTTGCTCCCCTTGACTTCAAGGACAAAAATGTAGAAACAAAATGTAGAAACACTTTGAGCTAGGTCTGGCTCCGGCATAAGAGACTCCAGATCGCTTCCCTTTTCAAATTCTTAAACCATTCTGTCAGTGTCATATAACGTAAAGAAGACTTAAAGGAGTCTAAGCAAAAAAAATATTATATTGTGGCTGTATATAGAATTGTTTGAAGACAAATTTAAAAATTTCTTTCGACCATCACGCAAATCTCTAGTAGATTTAATTTTTTTATTTTTTTTATTTTTTTTTATTGGAGATAGGCAAGCGCTTGACCGCAGTCACAGATTTAAATATCCAATTAGTCCAGGACCCAGATAATGTACAATGTTAAGTCTAGCCCACATATTCTAGCAAATCAAGGAAATTCTGTCAAGCATAAAGTTGATCTTGTCTTTTGCTAGCTATTAAAATCAATGTTAAATGAAAGAGCTGGATGCTGGAATGGAGATGCTGGAAAGCTTTGTGAGTTGGAGAACTCTCGTTCAAGAACAAAAAAAACAAGAGATTGTTTCTTACTTTGTCTTTAAGGGAACCCAAGAATGCTTCGCTTCGATCAATCATCCTTTGTATAAGAACAAAGTAACACAAACAAGTACAGGTATCAAATATAAGGATTTGTAGCTACATAACGAGATGGTAATGATGTCGAGTGGAAAAGGTTACACCAAAGCAACCTAGATGGCGCTGTACGGATGACAACGACCGCAGTACAAACACTGAAAATCTCCATACAAGCTAACTCACGCTAGCGAAGTTTCTATTTATGATTACTATATATGGACATTCCGACGAAATTTTCCACAGTGATAGAACATGCTTAAAACTCATAAGGAAAATTATTTTGAACGAAATCGGACAAAAACTTGAAGGTATTTAGCATATACGTGTTCGCGTATCAGATACGGAACCCTCTATGTAAGCGTGTCCTGACACGCTCTTGGCCATTTTATTAATTTCAGCGACAAATAATAATAATAATAATCTTTATTTACAGGCATATGGGGCCCACACATATTACAAAAAAATAATTATTGAAATTAATTATTTAATTATTTAAAAACAAACAAAGTTCCTAAATTGTGGGGTTCTTGTAATTGATAAATAAACTGTGCGGAAAACACGGAAAAGTAATTTATGCGTCGCTGTTTTGCTGTTTTTATCGCAAATTATACTTCCAAATGGCAGCTGGGGCAGGTAACAACCCTTCCTGATGATACGGATGGGAATATTAAATCTTGAAATGTCTTTTATTTATTTCACAGACTTAAGTAAAAAAAACACAATTTGAAAAAAAAAGACATAAAAATTATTAATTTTTATAACGAACCTTTTTCT
Organism: Charaxes varanes; assembly: GCA_024363005.1. Taxonomy (NCBI): domain Eukaryota; kingdom Metazoa; phylum Arthropoda; class Insecta; order Lepidoptera; family Nymphalidae; genus Charaxes; species Charaxes varanes. The sequence continues at coordinate 7,431,185 of JANCMC010026410.1, read as the reverse complement.
TAGTTAAAATTGCTTGCCTGCTATTAGCGGTTTATTTAAAAATTATAGAGAGGTAACCTGGCACTGATCGCAGCGTTCTCCCTCAGTGTGCGGAGGGCACACGAGACAGTTGCCACTCTCCGCATGGCACGGCCCTCCGCCGCACTCGCACGGCTGGCACGAGCTGCCCGGGGTGGTTGGGGAGCCCCAGTAACCGGAGTCACATCTGCAGAGAAATATTTTTTTAATATAAGGTACATTGTAGTTTTGAGCTTTCCGTCCTCTATTGACCCTCCAAATTAATTTGAAACGCTAAAGGTGACGTAGAGACAAATACTTCGGATATACTGTATACCAACTGCTTGCTTGTTTGTTCATTGTTTATCCCGCGAAAAACCATTTCTGAAAAATGATTTCCTGAAATGAAAATGATTCTATATTTCCATTTGGTATGACACTTACTGATAAATATAAATAGACGCAAATTAAGAAAAAATTTGAACACTTTTGATACTTCCAAAAGAGATTTATTTCATTTAGTGGAAGATAAAAATGATTAAAAAATTTCGTTGTACATCCGGATGTCTATGTGTGGCACGATCACGTTCGAAAAAGTGAACATATCAGATTAAATTAATTAATAAAAAATTATGAGTTTCAGAATTACTACTCGCTGTTGCCTATTGAAAATGGGATCGTTTAATGCTGCCGGTATTAGTCCGAACAACTCCTCGAACACTCCCCATGATACATGCGGTAAAAGATGCACAGATTACTTACATTTCGCTCTGTCCGTCCATCCGTCCGTCCGTCTGTCTGCCCGTAAGGTGGTCCCCCCCTTACATTTCCAAACTATAAGACTTGAAATTTTCCATGTTGATAGAACATGCTAAAAAATCATTAGGAAAATTATTTTGAACCAAATCGGACGACGACAAACCTCTGTGGTTTATAATGTGCAATTTAACGATGTCTTATATTATTTTGTTACAAAATTAAATAAATAAAATAATATATATATATATATAATTTTATAGTAAACTGGAAAATAAATCGGGAATAAGTCAGGAATATAAATGGATCTGGAATATTGGAACGTTCTGAATATAGCCTGGTTGCAGCATTACACCGATTTTCCCTCGTATTCATTCGCGGATTAAAGCAAAGTAGTTTAGCTTCTCATGCATCTATACTTATATATACAGCTGAAGAGTTTGTTTGATTTTTATTTACTTGAACGCCCTGATATCAGAAACTATTGGTCCAATTTGAAAAATTCTTTCAGTGCTAGATAGCGCATTTATCGAGGCAGGCTATAGGCTATATATCATCACGCAAACATTTTTCAGCTTTACGCATTACGCGGATGAAATCGCGGGTAACAACTAGTATTTTAAATTGTGTGATAAAAGTAAAATTAAAATATCAGTGGGTGCCGATGAATGTCACTGAGTGATATTAATCGTGAGATTGTGGAGGTTCCGGGATGACGTCAGAGTCTTAACTTGTCCCACAGCCACATCCTCTAGAAGTAAGCAGATCCTCGTACTAGACCGATAAAATTAGGCAGTAGAAGAAGAGGAGCGTCAAACGTCGAACTAACCACCTCGCGGACTTTAGTCGGCCCTTCTACTTACTGAACTGTAGGGGCTTCAGTCTTGAGGAAGTTCGGTAAAATTTTCATTAATTTTCCAATAGCTTACAAACTTTATCAATTCAAGTTGCAGCTAGTCGGTACTCCGTTGCATTCGTGCGATATTAAAAAAAACTTTTGTCTTCAGTTTTGAATCTCACTTTACGAATGGAGTTCTAAAGTAGAAAGTTTGCGTATTAAAGAAAAGTGATTATTGTTATAATAAACGGTGCTTTCGTGGCGATTTTAAATTCAACAATCCAAGTTTTTGAACGTAAAAAATTACCCGCTTAAAGTTAATTTTTATTGGTTCTAATAACTTTTGTCGAAAGTTTTTTGCTGATAAAATGTTGTTCGGCGAACGTTTTCGGAAGTAATTATATACTAGGGTCGCTTAACTATAACATTATGTTGACGTTAATGGAGAGTGGCGTCAAAAATGAAGGATTACTGAGCCGAGTAGAGAGGGAATCGAACAGTCACACTCAGGATAACGCATCTCCACACTATACTAGCATTTCATAGCATCATCATCATAAAAGGACGCGTGCCGTGGCGACGCATGCCGTGGCGACGCATGCCGTGGCGACGCATGCCGTGGCGACGCATGCCGTGGCGACGCGTGCCGTGGCGACGCTAACAAACGGTCTCACTCGCTGCATCGGATGTTTCTTATCAAAAACTTTCACTTCGACCTTTATGCGTACTATATAGTTTTATACCTTAACTTTGTTTAAAGGATTATGTTTTCGTAATATGTTTGCAACTTCATCGTACAACCATAAATCAAGCTGAATACATTAATATTCTCAACAGAGTCCGTTTGTGACACTCAACTGAAGTACCTACATATAAATTATTTTGTTCTAAACATGTTTACCTGTCATACAAATGTTAGGAATTTACAAACTTTGGTTAAGGACATAGTAGCTGGCTACAATCTCGTAACTGTTACATATCTATACATATCTGCGGCCCTGCGAAATTTGTTAATATATAATCTTTATTACACACTAGCGGACCCAGCAGACGTTGTCCTCTTTCAGGAGCGGCATAGTAGGATGCGACAAGTGACCCTATGTCGCTCCACCCAAGGATGAAAAGGGCCCCGGTGGGTTTTAATGGATATTCTGGTATTAAATCAGCAAGTCCCACAGTCCTTGTCTCCGGACCGGGGTGCGTAAATGCGATACCCAGCAAAAAAAAGACGTTGTCCTCTCCGAATGTTGGGTTTATTACTACTGACTTCATTCTGTTGTCATACAATATCCTTCCCGTTCCCGTACCTATACCCATTCCCGTTCCCGTTCCTGTTACTTTAGATATTAATAATTTAATATGGTGGTTAAGTATTCTTAAATTTTCTTATTAGCTGCGCAACTTTTTGATATTTTTCTCTCATTAGAAACTTCTCCTGACAATAACAAACACAACTGAAAAAGGATTAGCGAAATCAGTGCAGCCGTTTACGCATGATGACTTGACTAAAGGAGATTGTGATTCATTTATATATATATATAGATTACATACTTATAAATAAAGTAAAATAAAGTCGCATGTTGTTCTTGTAGGCGTATATCTTTAAAACTACGTTATCGATTTTAATGCGGTTTTAGTCAATAAACAGAATGATTCAAGATGAAGGTTACATGCATATTATCAATGTACACTCTGTGCGAAGTCGGGACGCGCCACTATTTATGAAAAAGTAACAAGTGTCGATATTATGACAAAAATATTAAATAAATAAAGTCCTTTGTTTTTGGTGATGTTCTGTAATTTATTAAATTAATTAATAGGCATAAAAAACTGTCTACTCTTCAGGCATCTGGAGGGATGTACAGCTTGCAACACTGAAAAAATGGTAACATATAAAAAATTTGAAAACAAAAACTAATTGAAAAAAAAACTGTACTTGTCCTCTCAGAGATAGCACCTATGTACTTGCTCTATACCAAAGACAAAAAAAGTCATTGCAGATGACAAACAAATGCCAATACTGACATTTGTTGGTCAAAAGATCTTCTTTATAATATGATAAAGGGCAAACGGGAGACTGCTCAACTGAAAGACTATTGACGCCAACGGCCAACTGAAAGACCAGAGAGCTCGCAGATGCGTTATCGGCTTTTGCGGAAGGAGTATGGTCCCTAAGTCGTATATCACTTCAGGAATACCGGAGCTGCCGACTGGTTCCAAAGAGATTGTAGCTGGCACACTAAGGTGTAAAGGTCTTCGGCGAGGAAAGAAACGTAATCGATATGCTCAACCACCGCAAAGGAAGACCTTCAATCCGGGCTAGTTGGAGTTGCCGCACCTCGCCGACAGTTGTTCATCGGAAGGTCTATATATAGTGATCGTAAGTAGAAACTTCGCTAGCGTGAGTTGGTTTGTATGGACATTTTCAACGTTTGTACTGCGGTCGTCGTTATCCGTACAGCGCCATCTAGTTTGCTTTGGTGCAATCTTTCCACTCGACATCATTGTCATCTCGTTATGTAGCGGCGGCTGCAAGATATTGTGCAAGGCAAGACATTCCTATATTATTAAAAGATAAATTACCCAAATTATCGCGACAGCTGGATCGTCTCGCGTGACACAGGTTCACGAAGAACTGGTAGCCGCGCTTGTATCGACTGAACATCATGCATACTGGTCTGAAGTCATCGTCTGGTAAATCCTTGCAGACGCTGACGCAAGTATCCTTTTGTATTGCTTGTAGTATTACTCGACTAAACACTGGTACTGGAGAAAGTTTGACGATAAGCTTAATAACAAAATAATAGAAATGCATTTATGACTAGTGTTTTGTTTCCCCTCTAAATGACCGTATAGGCGCTTCTAACACATGCTGTGTTAGAAGCGCCTACAAGGATATTCTAACTGAGAAGGGGATCTAACCTTACGGATTTCAAACTGCTTCTATGTCCATTGAGCTATCGAGACTACTGAAGGACAGTACAGACAAACAAGTTACCAGCATTAATCTTCTACCTAGCGTCAAATTTCGTTTCCCATTATATGGCATTTTAATATTTCATTAAGTGGTATTACGTAGACTTTGTGCCTCACGATGGAAAATAAGCTAATAAAAGCGTGTTAAAAAGAGTCCGTAAGATTTATTGTTGCAAGAATCACAAGTGTTTTGTTGGTTAATACATGTGGTGCGCGCGAGGGGGGCTGGCCGGAGACAGAATTTATGGCCTGTCTCCAACTGTGGTGACCGGCAAAGCAGTCTGCGCTCGAACGGAATGTCCGAGATAGGGGCAAGGAAATTCCCGAAGTTACTGGCCTTTGGGCACTGGAGTATTCATTTAAAAATACTTTTCGACAAGGGCTTCGAAATTTCTGGCCCGTAATACAGAGCACCAGAACTGAGAATATACTTTCCCTACAGATAAACATAAGAGAATAACACGTATTGTATATTATTCTCGGCTCTATGGGTTATTATTGTCGATCAATAAAACTAAAGACGGCCAAGAAATTCGTCCCTTTGACATTTGAAAAAAAAATCACATTATACAGTTATCGACAGACTTATTATCGAATGAAATAAAATCCGAGTCTTACCAAATTCTTTTGTAAAAAAGTCAAGCTCAAGAGTTTTTGATCTGCTTAATCCTGCAGGAGTATCTGACGAAGTCCTTGGTTTTGTTCAATTCTTTTGCAGGTCTTCACAAACTCTCTATTATTCCCGACAATCTCAAAAGAATTCTTGCCTTTCAAAAACAAGCTATGACTCCTGTTTATACTGACGAAGAAGTCCCATATGGCGATGATGGGCTCCTTGGGAGTGTTCAGTCGTAATGCTTTATAAAAGGTACACTTTATACTTCTGAGCAAACACAAAAAACATTACAGAAAGAGACAAAAAAAAGAGAAAGGGAAAGAGACAAATGACGTCATGTCAGCGATACCTTGGTTGGTCCAACTGGACGTCAACCAATCGCAATTTCGTTAAAATCCTGACGGTAGAATTGGTGACGTAAAAACTCTTTCGCCGATTTAACCTTAAATCCTTCTGGGTTATTGTAACATAATCTTCCGGATAATATATTTTATGTTATTTAATCGTTCGCTTTTTTACTCTACTCAATTGATTATAAAGGAAATTCGTATACAAGTTCTCAGTGACACGTAAAAAGGCTTACTTTTTCTTGTAGAAAATACATTATTCCAGAAAAATAACGTGAGCAAAATTGTGAGTAAAAGCTAGAGACGAATTTCTTAGCATTCCATGGATTCACCGTGCGGGTGCCGGGTCCATCGCGAATAACTTACACTTAGAATTAATTATTTAATTAAGGGGTAAAAACTGATTATTGGTTGGTAACTGGAATTTGGAGGTTAGGCAGTTGTAAGCTGATCTACGGCGGTATTGTCGACAGAAATATTAACTAGTAGCTGTGGCAGCGAGTTAAAATTAGGTAAAACAGTAGATTCAATTTTAGTATGATGACATATAGCCTAGCGCCTTCCTCGATAAATGGGCTGTCTAACAATGAAATAATTTTTCAGACCAGTAGTCTCGGAGATTAGCGTGTTTATACAAACCAACAAACAAACTCTTCAACTTTATATATAAGAATAGATATAGATGAAGTACACTTTTCAATGACACACATGACCTTTCAAAAACTATCGACACAATAAGACTGGAAAGAAAGAAAAATAAAAGAATATATTAAAAAATAAAAATATACAACAGTCAATGGTTTAGATTATTTACTATTGCGTGCAAAAATTGAACAAATATTTTTACTAGACTTGATTTTAAATCGATTTTACAATAATTGCATGAGCCTAAAATCTTAGAGCCTTAGGCAACTTCAAATCTTTTAAATAAAAAAAAAACTGCGTAAATTAAGAACTGGTTACGAAAAGGTGCTTTCAGTTCAGAGGGATTTAATCAAAGAAAAATAGACAATACAATAGTGAGATAACATTAGTTATATAAAACATACCTATGTGCTAGTGAAGGATTGGAAATTTACTATTACAACAGTACTTGATAACATTTCTTTAATAAATTTAATATTCAATTATCTGGTTCTATGGGACCTTCGGGTACTTTTAAGCGGAGATCCTGAAGTAATTAAAAGTTTAATTTGAATAATTATGGGAGATATACGAGTACATATAGATGTACTCGCAATTATTGAAAATCCTACCCTTTAAAAGCAAATTACGGATAAGGGTATAAACCCGTCTTGTCCAGTTTCTTGGTTCATTATCATAAGTACAAACTAGAACCACCAAAAAGAGAAGAACGAGTTCCACTAACTTTATAGCGTCTGAAGTTGGCTGGCGCGTGATATGTTATTTTATAAGGGCGTAAAAAGTTTTACGAAAAATTAAATAAGTATCACTGTACCTTCTGGTATATATGATTTTATACAAATTAGTATTTGCGAAACCACGCAATTTTCCGTTTCAATATTACTAGCCAAAACAAAAATAGGTACTTAGAAACAAAGTTGTGGCAGTGAGTAAAAGTTTTCCGCGTGTAAATCTATTATCTGCGACGTTGTTCGCCAAAAACGATTTCCAACCAAGTAAACTGTACAAATGGTTGTCTATTGGTTATTCTAATTCAAATTAATTTATTTGCTTTAAACATATTTACATGTTGAGTCATATTATGACAAACAAATGATTAAATTAATTCTAAATTAAATTGCTCTTCTTGTTTAGAAACTTTTTGCCTCGCACAATTTCTCTGTGGAATCAATTGCCAGCTTCGGTATTTCCAAATGGATATACGTGTTAGGGACCTTCAAGAAGATATCATACTCATTTCTCAAAGGTCGGCAACGCATCTGCGAGCCCTCTGGTGTTGCAGTTGTCCATGGCTTCGGTAGTCACTTAGGTGAACCGACTGCTCGTTTTTTTTTTTTTTATTTTTTTTTTTTTTTATATTATAAGGGGGCAGACGAGCAGGTATTAATAATAGGAATACCTTTTTTTATTATTTCCTTTTAAAATCTCTATAAAATCGGCAAAATCTTGGAATTGGATTTAGCTTTCTTAATCTACAAGTTCTATTATTAAATTACAGGTTGCAAGTTTTCCCTTAAACAAAAAGTAATGAAAATGAAATAGCTGCTAGGAACGGAAGCTATTTTACAGATGAATAAAATTGTGGTATCTTTTTGTAATGTCGAACTAAGGTTTTTTTTCTTCCAACTACGCAGTAATGTTATCATTAATCAATACAAGACCGATAAGAAAGGACGCATTTTCTGCTTAGAACCAAAACAGTGTAATGTTGTATAATATTTCATTACAGCACTGTTTTTTATTGTTAAAAGAAAAGTAGATTACGCACCTAGCTTGATTTAGTGCCCTCTGGTTCAAAAATTAAAAACACGTCAAGGAGGACAACAAAGTTGCTCTAAATACGATTTATTGTTTGCCCATAATATCAACAGAACACAAAGAAAGGTGTGTATGTATTAGTAAACCTTATACCGATTTTGCGTTTGACCACAAAATATGATTTAAATTAATATGGATGACTAGATTTTATGTCAAAATCCTTGTATGGAACTTATAGATGGTAGGTTATCATTACACAGAGACAGAATTATAATAGCCAGAAATTTTGGAAGTCATCTATCTGTATAGCTTATTACTAGCTTCAACCCGTGACATTTTCCGCGCTGTTTTCTACTTTCAACTATTATTTCACCCCTTTCAAATTTCTTTCTTTCAACAATTAGGGTTCCTTGTAGGACTACGGAGCCCAAAAAGGTAGCCAGTGAATTAAGAAGATTACATGTAGGGGTTATACACACTTATTATTGAGGAGTTTCTTTACTGGGCACTAAATTATTAAAAGGAGTAAAGTAAAAGGATTTTAGTAATTTTTGGTATTGATTTTATTTAATACTCAATGTCAACCGTATCGTTAACACCTGTGTAAGCTTTGGAAATGTTAAATATATGTTAAATATTTGACGAGTTAACTTGAATAATAAAGTATGTGGCACACTTAACAAAGGGAAATGCATTTGTTTATATGCAAAAAGAAGCTCGGTACTAGTTTAGTTGAATTAATTAAGACCACAGGATATGACCATAACCTATTTTAAAGTTTGTTTCTAATTTGACCTGAGAATGCAACTTACTGTTACAAGTCTTTATATGGAGTCTATTCGCTAGATTTCAATCTTACAGTATACTTCAAGACTTTGACTGACAGAATGTTGTGACGACATCAATCTTACAATATGCCTCAAGACTCCCCACCCCTATGGCGGCTACCGACCGACGCCGCCGCATCCCTCTCAGCACTATCCACCGCTCAAGGTTTGTATGCAGATAATAAGTTTTTTACTCGCAGCTCATACATAAGGTGGACTAAGGTCCATAGAGGACATAGGAATATAGAATCCGCTAGGAAGTAATCTCAACCACTCTTAAGCGTTGAGCTTAGTTGAAGGGGAGACGCAAATATGAATCTATATGTCATCCTTTAACCGCATACTGCTGGACATAGGCTTCATTTTGTTTCTGCCACACTTTCCTATTTCTCGCAACCTGCATCCAGCCAGTCCCCGCTACTCTTTTGATGTCGTCAACACATAATGCAACAATTATAGTGCATACGCAAAACATGACATTGTTTTTTTTAATAAAGCCTGTAGTGAGGCTGCCAATGGCCCCAATTAAACGGTCATAATATATATTTCAATGTGAAAAATGTTTCCAACGTTATTTTTGGAATATCAATTCTCACTGTTTATAATAATTTGCCGTAGTCTAGAATTGCTCTGGTCGAGTCTGTTACATAGGTAAATCATATTTATTAAACAATAAATCCATTGGCTATTGGAATTGTGGCTCATTTTTCTATGTATTATTAATTTAATGTAACTTGGTTTCACAGCAAGCGGGTCGACACATGGGCCCGCCGGGCGAGGCGATGCCACCGCCGACGGCGCCCGGGGAGACGCACGACAACGGCCCCGCCGCACCCGCCACAGCACTCGTTACCACAGGCCCGGACGGGGCGCCGCTCGACGAGGGCAGCCAGCAGAGCACGCTCAGCAACGCCTCAGCTGGTACGTAAAGCTTTAGCATTCTCTGCTGTATGCCCCAAAACAATGTAACGATCATCTTTCATATTAGTTCGGGCCATACAGCAAAAAACGCTCAGTAACGTGTCTATCGATACCTACAACTAGGACCATGCAATGATCTGAGGTTAGTCAGCAGAGAATGAGACGTGACGAACCAATGATGTTAATGGTTTGTATGCCCATCGTGGCCACCACCGTGGATCCGCGCCGATTCCTAAGTCATTTACGATTCGGAAATGCTGAAGCTGACAACTGGTTACGCAACGATGTTTTGCGATGCAGTTCAGGTCTAACTGTCTTTTTAAGATAGATTTAAACCATATAGAACTATACTTAGGTGTTTAAACAACCTTTTGAATGTTCATAAAACGCTTTGATATCCTATTTGCAATAAACGACGCTATAAACACGAGCTTTGACCGCCTCTTTATCAATGAAAGCTCGTAAACTGCTAGAATTGCGGTATAATCTAGAATTTTGCTAGGAGGAAAACGTATATTATTCAGAGTAACATAAAACAATTAAAAGCAACTTTTGATAAGATATTATAATAATAATAAATACAATCATTTTATATTATTAAAAAAAATTGAAGTCAATGAATGAATAAAACTGAATGAATGCATTATTATATATCTGGCTGTAGAAAATACAAAACTGAATATTGTGTAAATTCAGTTTATTCCCCACACTATTATCTAACACAGATCTGTAGTCCAAGAAGGAACCTTTATAGATTCACTTTGGATGTCCGTCTGTCCGCCCGCAAGATGGTCTCTACCCGTAGGATTTCCAAACTATTATATGTAAAGACATGAAATTTTACATATTGATAAGACATGCTTAAACCTCATTAGGAAAATTACTTTCGACGAAATTGGACAACAACTTTTGAATTTATTTAACAAATACCTTTATCGCGTCAAATACGGAACTCTATTAAATAAGCGTGCCTTAACACGCTATTGTCTACTATAACTCTATCTACTGTTAAAGCTATGAAACAAACACCGACGACAGAAGACATTGCTTAAGCATAAAGAAGTTTGCGACAAGCGCTATTCGGTTGAATGCGTGGGAGTTTAAACTTCTCTAGCGTACTTTAATAAAAATAAAATCTTGTATAACGGTTGCCATTTAAAAAAGTTGGAACGCGGCGTCGTGTCGGGTTAACACAATCATGTCTTTCTTTGTTAAAGGAACCTCTTTGAAACTTCTTTATCAATTACAAGCTAAAACTTGCCGGCTTTTGAATGTAATATATTAAATTGTAATAAAAATTATGCAAAATTGACGAGGCGTCGTCCAACGCGATACTGTAACAAATTGAAGGGCGATGAATTGTGAAAATGTTTCCTTAATGTGCGTTAGAATATTCTTGTAATAATTGTAATATAAATTTAATTGTAAAAAATACGGATGAAATCCGATGTCATCGCCCAATCATTTTTTTTCAAGTAAATCGAAAGTATCAAAAGAGTGAATATTCTAAGCTTTCTAACAATAGTAAATGTTCTGTTCCACCGCTATCAAATAATAATAAATAACTCATCACTTAAACATTTTTTAAGTAAGTTACCAAGAAAGTATTTTTATTTTATTTTACAAGGGGTACAGCACCTCCACGTCCGACAGGCTCTCGTCCAGCTCCACGGCGGCCAAGCACCCTGCGGCCGCGGGAGATACGGGATTAGGGAGGGCCGCTACAGACGGGCGTCGCCGGCTACAGCACGGGAGCGCAGCGCGCGGCACGTACCGATCTGCGCGTAGGCGTGCGGCTCGGACACGCGGCACACGAAGGGCGAGCCGGGCACGGCGCGCTCGTTGAAGGTGACGGACACGCGGTGCGGTTCGCGCGACACCGGCACGAACGTTACGTCGTACAGCCCGCGCGCCACGCCCACCACCTACGTGATCAATTTCCATTTAACAATATATATTTTTATTTATACCCTTTATTGTACACCACAAAAGAAATTAACACAGTAACATACAGCAAAAAAGTAGTACAAGAGGCGGTTTTGTCGCTGAAGAACGATCTCTTCCATACAACCTTTAGGACAAGGAAATATACGAAGTAGTAAAGCAGTAGGTGATGTACATGTAACAGTTAATGGAACATGTTGTTTTGTGAGCGAAGCGAAGGTAGAGTCCATAATGTCCAATCCTCTATAATCTCACGACAACCTTTTATTTTTTCTACATCAAGTCATACTTTAACAGGTAATACACGGGTAATTCGAATTAACCATCGTTAACGCAAAAATAACCGAACACAGAAATAATTCCTAATCTTTAACTAAATATTGTGTGTTTAGTGAAAGATCCTGAACAATTCACATAATTTTCGTTACACTCTCGGCACGCATTCACCAACCTTTCACCACTCCCAATCAAAGGAGCATGCATTCTAAGTAACTGATAAGTTTCCACTAATACTTAGATACCGCGACGCACCTCGGCCTTGACGGTGGTGGAGGGGGTGGATACGACCAGCTCGAGCGTGCCCTCGCCGGCGCCGGCCGCGTCCACGCTGAACGTTACCGGCTTGCCCACCTCCACGCCGCGCTCCTCCTCCCCGCCCTCGTCCAGGCTCAGCCCCTCGAGGGCCCGCGACTTCATCCACGTAAAATTAGATAAAGAATAGAATCAATTTTAGCGTGAGCATATATAGCCTATAGCCTTTGTCTAGGATTAGCTTAATCAAGCATTTAAAAAATTAAACACATCGTAACCGACACGGTCACATGGCGTGACATCATTAAAACCAGGTTCATTGGAAGGGGTCACGACCTTCAGCAATGAGGAATGGAACGAGGAAAACAGAGAGAGAGAGAGAGAAGCTTAATCAATCCAAACCATTAAAAAATATTAAAAATAACGTATTATTGCGTAAAAATCAATATTGAAAAGATTCCATCATCGTCATAGTTACCTCTTAACTAAGATTTATTTGACTGGCCCGTAGGCGCAGTGGGCAGTGACCCTGCCTTCCGCTCCGGGTCGGGGGTTCGATTCCTACCTCGAGTCTGGGTGTATTATCTATATGTATGTACTTACATATATCTTAAAAAAAAATTATGTATAACAGGCGTACTTAGTGTTCACACATGTTGCAATAACTTGTTCACTTTTAAACGACCCAGCACTCGTGAAACTTGATAAAGTCATCAAACCACGCGATAGAAGAACCCGACGACTATTTTCACTCATATTTACATCTAAAGACACGTTATTTTCATAAAATATCTATATGCAAAGGAATATTCAAAATTATTCCCGAGTTAAAATCACTATCATTTTAAAAGGTAAATGAGACTTAAACGCAACATTTCACAGTGTTCACACATGTTGCAAAAACTTGTTCACTTTTAAACAAACCAGCACTTGATGGACTGGATGAAGTCATCAAGGTATGGGATAGAAAAACCCGACGACTATTTTCATTCATGTTTACGTCTAGAGACTCCCCGTACGCCGAGTTTTATTGACAACATAAATACCTGGGCAAAGGCCTCCCCACTTTCAGACTTAGACTATAATTTAAAAAAAATCCCCTAAATCACAGAGAGGTATATTGGTTGAAGATGATGATTCGTTTTCCGTAAACCGATTTGAAAGCTATAAAGTAAAATTTTTATTTTACTTCAACCTTTCTGTTTTTCCTTGAATACAATGACAACTGTTGTACATTTCGTTGGACTAAACTGCAGAACCTTTTCGCTTTTGTGACGGTTTCCTATTAAATCTCTTTCAGTCAACGCTTATATAGAAGGGTTACGTGTTTGCTTCGCTATAAACGTATTTGTTAAATAACTTCAAAAGTTGTTGTCCGATTTCGTTCAGAATAATTTTCCTGAGGAGTTTTTAGCATGTTCAATCGACATGGAAATTTGAAGTCTTTACGTCTAAGATATTGTTTATTTTATCTCAGCACAATAAATGAGGGCGGAAAATGTATGTTCACTACTCGATGATATTTAGTTTACAATGACATGAAATAATCTTCTTTTAGTTAATTTTCTATCGACTTCTATAGACAATGAATCAATCAATCTATCTATCTAATTATCTGTCTATATATCTATCAATAAATCAATCAATCGATGAATCAATCAATCCATCAATCTATCAATCAACTAATTTATCAATCATTGCACTACCAGAAGACTAGCAAATGCGATGCCTTCCTTTGAGGTTATATCGTAAAGCTTGCCTTTAAGATCTCCAGGTCATTTATTATCTAATCAGACATGATCCAAACAAAATAATGATTATGATTAAATATAAACACATTGATTCGTCATTGACTTGCCAAGAAGTCAATGGGTCACCCATCTATCACCGGGAAGAACTGCTTTACCTAGGGATCGACTTAAATGCCGGCGACTGTATTCAGTGACAACCAGCTACAACCTGCTCAAGTGGTACTTACATTTACTTTAACGTTGTTATTGCCTTTAAATTTGGACTAATCATATATGTGTACGTAACTAAGTTGATGAACGATGAAAGATTCTGTTAATAGCGTTTTTTATATTATTTTTATAATTTATTTGTAAACAATAATATACTAAGGAATGCGATAATAAAGATTTCAAGGTATATTTCTGCATTTAAATGACAGTTTTTGTAAAAATTGATATTGTAAAACCGAATATATTAGTGTAAATTTAGCGCCATATTAATCTGTATGGCCTCTCGTTTTAATTAGCATAACGTTGTTTTGACAGTAGTTTTCTTGCTGATGATAAAGGCTCTTTGGAAAAAGAAGCATAGCATCAATCAGGCAATGCATGTGTAAAGACTGCTTATATTTGCAAGCGTCAATAGTTGCGGTGGTTGTCTTTTCCATGTGACTACTGAAGCCTGGACTACTTTCTTTTTATTCTTAACCAATTTTCACCACAGGCTAAATGCCCATGCCAATTTTAAAGTATTTTACTATGTTGTATTCTTTTCTTTCACTCTTCCTTTCTTATTTCTAATTCCTCAAGAAAGGAAGAGTGAAAGAAAAGAAAGACCATTAGAAGGTTTGCAGAAGGCTTTTCATCTTTTAAGAAATGAATATGCTCTTCTCTTGGTTCACATTTGAAGCGATTGGAAAACACTGGAGTGGTTTTACAGAGATATTGCGCTTTTTAGAGAAGGTTAAAAAGAAAAGAAACAAAGTAGATGTCGAAAGAGTATTTGAAAATACAAAAGAAATGTTGATTCACTCGTTACTTCAGATAATGATGGTCTTAGACTTCTTGTCTTACGTGCCACGTAAAAAATATTATTTCATAAAACATACTGCACTACACTTTTTATGGAAAAGACGTATAGGAGATTGGTTAACTGGCTCATAGTAAGCAAGCCAAAATTAGGGCTAGACAAAGTCTGTCGAGTCCGCTAGTATATGAATATATGAAAAAGCTTTTAGTGTTGAACTATAAACGTCGCGAGAGACGATTAATTATTTAAATAACTATTTTTTTTATGTTACAAGGGGGCAGACGAGCAGGCAGCAGGCACCGAAGTGCCTGCCGGCGCCCATGGACATCTGATATTAACTTATACTGACAGTGTAATGGAACCAGTAGAGTAATAAGAATGGAAGAGTGAAAGAAAAGAAAGAATATATCATGATATAATACTTTAAAATGGCACGGGCATTTAGCCTGTGATGTAAACTGATAAACACGAAAAAAAACTTATACTGACTTTTTCAGTATATTCGCAGTTACTTTTTACAGTATATTTAACAGTATAGTATATTTTTTAGGTTTTTTGCAGTATGTTTGCTTATGCTTTTGTTTTCACCGCGGCTAACATTGCTTGTGTATATAGTTCTGTAAAATTATTCTTCGGGTTTCTCATTTTATTTTTATGTGAATATTTTTACTTTACTTTTAGCATACTATTAATTTAGTTGGATGTTTTACAAATAACCTGTAACATTCTTGCAAAATAAAGTTCTGCAAAATGTCTGCTAACAAAAAAATGATGATCGTAGTGGTAGTTAAACGATGTCTTCCTTAACCTAGTCTATCCAACTTATCAATTGGAGGCGTTTTTACAATTTCCTAAACATATTTAAAGTTTAAAGATTATCTATTTTTTAAATAAAGTAACATTGTAGTGACGATGGTACATAATTATTTATTATCTTACCAAAAAAAAAATTATATTGTTAATATAAGTCTATGCCTACAGACTATTAGCATAAGGCCTGTTTACTCCATGTAATACAAAAGAAATTAGTTGTCTGTAAAGTCGGTAGACGGACGATAATTACGTGATATAAATTTTGCGTGATAATGCGGAACGCGTAGGCCGATCGTGCTTTTCTATCGCTTATTCCTTGCCCTCAGTTACACGCTCGCTTACGAGTCCCATGAATATGCCCTTGTAAAATGAATTTTCAACATCTATTGAAATATGAAATTAATTTTTCTGGGGTTACACAATTTCTTATATTAAAATATACGTATATTCCTTTGTCCTTGTATTAATATTCTATCGAAGGCGAGGGCACTAATTCAACAATAGTGTATTAATTAATCCTTTCAGCAAGGTCTACTTTTAACTAACTTTTATATCTACTTTTCAACTACATCGGTGTCTATTAATATTTTTTAAGCTTTTCTTTCTAAATATGGAGTATTGAAATTTAACAATGGTATATATGCGCGCCTTTTTTTTTTGTTCGGATTTCATTTTGTTTTTATTTTCAGCCAGTATCTTTTTGATCCAATGCATACGTTTTATATGAAACTTAATGGGAGACATTGTAATGGGAATTTCTTTTTATTCTTATAATTTACACCCCAATTACCTTTCAAAGTATTAACAAATTTACACTCAATGACTATTTTTGGGTTAAAGTCAGGCAAGTCATTTACCAAACGTGTCGTATCAGAAGTTAAAACTCGAATCTTAGCTCCGATACAGAACCAAAGAGTACAAGAAGAAGCTAAGGTGAAGGCATCATGCACCGAAGCTTATTGCTTTAACACCCCCAATTTCTATTGTTTTTGCCAATAATGTAGCGGGCCTTTAAATTTTGATGTAAGTGAATTTTATAAAGTATGTTTAAAATAATAGCATCCAAGGCCGTTGCCACCACAGCGCTAATTTCTAAAACTCATTCAAACTTGAGTTCTTTATGTTTATTGCATTATTTCGTAATAAAACTGAAAGGCAAGCTAGCTTTAAGCATTAACATACATTTTTAAAAGGATATAAAAATATTTTAAAGTAATATGGCGACATTAGTGCCAAACTTCAAAAGCCACTTCAATTGCATTGTGTCTATATGACCCTGGCGTAATGATGCAAAGGCAATCCTCATATTCCGAGGGTTAAAGACATCAAGATTTTTTTTAAAGCAAGCCATTTATACTTTGAATAGTATACTCAAGGCTTAATTGAAGACTAATTACGGGCTTATACGTACCGCTAAGCGATTAAATATTCCAGTACAATGCCATATAAAATAAAGCAATTAGGGAAATAGGTGGCGACTTTCATATCTATAATTTCCAGCGCACATTTTAGACCACATTATTATTGAATGCCATATGACTTCGAGGTACACGGCACAAATATTTTATCTCTGGCACAAGCCGGTGCTATTAATCTTAGGTTACGAAGTTATAGAGTAAGAACCTCTGAACAGCCTGACTTACGGTATTTTGGAAAAGCTGAAAGTTTGTCAGCGCATGCCATCTATATGCCAGTATGAACTTTGAGGCATCATAGCTTTGGCAGGTATACTGCACTAAAGGCGTGAAAATGTAAATTTGCACTTTCATTATGCTCTCTATACAGGTAAGAACAATTGCCCATTATGAAGATTGAGTGATCGTGGCTTTGGCAGGTATACTTGACTAGAGGTGTGAATATCTGAATTTACGTTCTTCACACCGCTAGTTCCCTATATCTGCCAAAGTCACGAACATTCAAACTTCATAATGGGCCATTGTTCTTACCTGTATTAAGAGCATTCGCTGACAAACTTTCAGCTATTACAAATTACCGTAAGTCTGGTTAGGGGCTCTTAGTCTAGTATAACTCAGTCATTTGAAGTTAATATTTGCTTGTAAATATAAAAATTAATTTTAACGCGGTAACCTTAAAACCTATGTAAAATATAATGTCTGTTAAACGAATATTTCGTATGCTTATATATAATTAACGATGAAACATCTGAGCCTTGAGCCTTTGCAAATTGCACTTACCTTTGTTCTTCGATTAAATACCTATAACGTTAACAAGAATGAAAATTACAATTTCACGAAAACTAAATACATGCAGGGAATGCAAAATGTTTTCTGCCACCATATGTTGCTGGTATGCGGGTAAATGCTCGCCGCTGTATCGAATTGCTGACTCTTGTTAAGATTATTTTAATTATAAAAGCTTTGGTCTGTGTTGTGGGTAGTGTGTGGGCACTTAAATTTGATTTGCCTTATGATAAAAAAATATTACTTAAATATCGCATATCACACCTAATATAATGTTGAGTCATAATGTATATTTTATATTGAGCCTTAATAGGTCTCCTCTACTATAACTCAGTATAGCTTTCAAATGAAAGCTATACCGAGAATATAAGAGAAAAATTTAGCCTGATAGACTGAGATACAAATATGGTACGCCTTACCTCAATATTCACCAAAATAAACGTCAATAAACTTTAAATACTTTGTTAAAGATAATTACTTCATTAGCGATTTTCTCGCAGAGGTACCTAAGTCAGCACCAGAAGGCCTAGCACGAACATTCTCGATAGTTTTACTTACTTTTACGTTCGAAACGTCAAATGAAAGTTCGTGCTTCTATTTTACACGATATACATGGCCGTAACGTCGAGGATTCGATACGAGCGAGTTCTGATTTCATTCGTGCTA
>JANCMC010026410.1:7397467-7412489 GCA_024363005.1 Charaxes varanes | reverse complement strand
TGCTTCTATTTTACACGATATACATGGCCGTAACGTCGAGGATTCGATACGAGCGAGTTCTGATTTCATTCGTGCTAACAATATTTAACAACTAAGTTGTGTAAACTTGTTTTTAAGTTCACTGGAATTAATATTTTCTCACATTCGGTTCTGAACGCAAAAGTAAGTAAAACTATCGAGAATGTACGTGCTAGGCCCTACGCTCTTTCTATTACTTTTTTCTGGCCAGTCTGGTGGTTCGGCACTATTATAACGATTACTCAACAAAAAGTAAGTTAAAGTGTAAAACAGAAAAATCTGAGCGATTAGTCATGGCTCATATGTGAGTAGGCGCATATACTAATTTTGTTGGAAGTACGAGAGCTCGCATACAAATTTACATATTTCACACAGTGTAAGGTGGATCCTTTCAAAACACTACTGGCATGAACTGCATGGTAATTCTAATGTAACGAGATTAGGTAAACGCCGCCAAGCTACTTGTAACTTTAGATAGCCCCCATTTTTACATAGTACATACATTTACTATACCTATTGCATATTTTATTTGGCGTCGCAACCAAGTTGTGGTTTTTATTTAGGATTAGATAAAGTTTTTATTTATTTCATCCATCTTAATTGTAAATAATGTATGAAGTTTTGCTTAAATCGAAAAGCATTGTGAGGTTCCTCATCCTAAAATCCTAATTTTTGATTCTGTGTTTATGTCACGCTTCCATTCAAAATTAACCACGATTAGGCAACCCACTACTACGTCTCCGTCGGATGATTTTGTACAACTTTGAAGGTTTAATTTTTTTGTCCCTAACCCTAATATCTTTGCCGTGAGTAAAGTAGTCTATGTTCTACCTTGTTAAATCAGCTATATACCAATGTAAGCCTAATCGAAAGCGCCTTAACCGTTTCGGAGATTACCCGTAACAAACAGATAGATAAATAAAAATGTTTTCATTTGTATTTTTGTTTCATAGAATGATGAATGAATATTTAAAGTTAAGAGTTTCATGACTCCTTTAAAAACAAACGGAGAATGTTAGGCAAATCACTCATAAAAAAAAAATTCACACTTCTATAAACGATTATTTCGCAGTGACCAATATCGCTCGAAATATACAATAAAATATGATTATGGGAACATTTTTCAGCCGTTATAATGTGTGATTTAAACGTGATTGACACGAATTAAACCATGCCAACATATAACATATATTGCGGTTAATGGAATTTTTACAGTTGAAATCATAATATATCATATTGTTGTGACTGTACAACCGTTTAACTGTGCAAGTTAAACGTGGTTGATGTTTCATTTACATTCACAATATTGTATAAATGATTATTCTTCTCGGTAGCAACGATAAAATAACAAACGTGGAATATAACTATTCCTTCCAGCGAAATCATCATAAACAGTACAAAATCGAAATATCACACTTGCTAGCTGGGGTACCTATTAAAATAAATCACTGCGATCAACTTGTTTAAAAATGCAGAAAAAAAACGCTTTATAGATCTATTCCTGAATGAAGACGCGAAATCGCCAAGAAAAAGAACATGAGGTTAGTGAAATAAAACAACAGTAAAAGAATCTCAAAGTCTCGGAGGCCTCTACACGAAAAACAAAAACCGCACAGGTGCAAAGGACCGCGAGTACCGAAAGAAAGCAAAAGGAGATCCCCTTGTCTGAGAACATCGCAACGAAACGCGACGAACCCTTTTGTTTTTTTTTTAATCTAACAAAAATCAATGCGTAGGAAGTGCAGTTCGGCGCTGGCGCATCACAAATTATTGCGGGCCTTTTATTAGGGTTCCGTAGTACTACAAGGAACCCTTATTATTTCGCTTTGTCCGTCTATCCGTCCGTTAGTCTGTCTGCCCGAAAAGTGGTCCCCCCAGCATTTGCAAAGTATTAGACGTAGAGACTTAAAATTTTCCATGTTGATAGAACATGCTAAAAACTCATTAGCAAAAAATATTTTGAACCAAATCGGATAACAACTATTGAAGTTATTTAACAAATACGTTTATAGCGTATCGGGTACGGAACCCTTCTATATAAGCGTGTGTTGACACGCTCTTGGCTATTTTATTATTTTGTCTGATGCGTGGACGAAAACCTTTACGTTACACAGTTAAAGTATAAATGACGGAAATACATTGCAGAGTCTGCCGCAGGATCCAGGTGATCGGAGATGAGGATCGCACTCTACTAATTGCGCTTAATGCATTAAGTTTATTTTCAACGGTTTATAAGGCGACTAAACATTGAGAACACGGATTTTATACAATCTCTATCAATATCTATTACACGTTCTACATCTTTTTCCCTAATGAAATATAATACGTCTACGCTTTACATTCAATACCGTCTCGTGATTGTTCTCGCTGTACTTTCCGAGTTTTTATATTCGCGCTGTTCAATTCTGTTTTCAATAGTTTATCTGCATAACTTATATCATGAACAAATTATCCGTCAGATCTTTCAACAGCTACTAGTAAATAGCTTCCCAATTGCCAGTTTCTTCTCGCAATCAACCTTTAAGCTAACAAATGGTGGCAACTTTTAAGCACTCAATTGACAACCACTTGCGTCGACTAAATTATCGACGCCACAAGTAAGTGGCGATGTAGTTACAGCATTCTCTGTGATTATTCTCTATCGCACAAAATTGGTTTTCTGTCATACGCTTCACACACGTTTGGCCCTTAACCGTAATACCGGCAGAGTACTTAGTGCGAGGTTGCCTAAGTTTTCATCTATTATATTTTCACTAAATTTTCATCAGTGTTACAACGTCACCGCTAGTCGGCGCTGATCAATCTCCATACAAATTTAAGTAAACTTTACCAACGCGTAAAAGTTAGAAAACTCGCACTAAGCTCTCAGATGCAAAGGTTATTTTTGCAGTCTTTACGAGCAATATATTTTCTGACATAGTTTTACTGAACTTTTTTATGTAAATTGAGTCTGCGATTTCAAAAATATGTTTACTTGTTTTTCCTTTATATAAACGTGCCGGCAACGCATCTGCTAGCCACCAACAACAGTCACTTGGGTGAACTTAGCTCGTTTGCCCCTTGTAACATAAAAATAAGTTAGCTGATATTCATGCAAGTTTGTATTTATGTGTAATTTGGTCCAACTTGAAAGATACGATAGATTTTTTTCCTAAATTACTCATTTACAGCAACGCGTGGCTGGTTCTCCTAATATACAAGAATTATCGTCATACCACGTAATGGTCTTCAAAAATACGACAAAGTTCTATTGGAGGATATTTATTTCACTGTGCCCTCGCCAAAAACGAAAAATAAAACCTAAATTTCTTACCTTAGACTTGATTCGTAAAAAAAAATTGACGATACTAGACCCTCCATCTATGCGTTCGTGAAAGTTAAAACAACATGTGTTCGTTATCGATCAAGTGACATATTTTCATTTCTATGAAAATATTACCGAAACGTTAAATAATTCTTAAATGTTTAATTTTATCTTATTTATTAATCACTTTTACTATTACCAACATATATATTTGAATTCAAAAAACTATATAAAAAATGTATATTTGATTACAAACGTATTTATATTAACTTATGTATTATGAAAATTAGAAAATGTGTCAAATTTTTGTGTAATTTTGCTCAATATGAAATTATAATTATTATGAAATTCTGTATGCAAATTTAAATTTTTTTATTATAATATTATAAGTACCTGCTTGCTAAATCAATTTTAAGTTGTTATTATTAGAAACATGTACAGACATCATCGCCGGGAATACCGCCACCCGCTGGTTTTGCGGGCGGCTCCTGTACGCTCCCTCGCAATGCGGAGATTGTCTAGTGTATACTTAAGGAATATATTATTATTTTCTAAAAAGTCGGGCTCAAGTGTTAGGTCTAATAAAAATAATAAATGGCACAGGGCAATACAATTATGTCGTCACACCGACTCGAAAGGAAGATAATGGTCTCATCACGCCGACTTCAGGCAGAACAAATGGCTGACGACACCTCACTCAACGAAATTACATTACAAGTAATAAGACTTATAGTGTCATTAACGTATTACATAATTTGTTTGCTTTTTATTGCTGTAAATTTTTTAACCTAAGAGAAAACAAACCGATTATACTTGAAAGCGACGCATTGAAAGAGACGCGATCAATGCAATGCAAGACAATCCGCGAGCAAAAGCAAATTAAAGTAAAAATACAAAAGCCAATTAAAGTAACAACATTTGGTTTCGTTCGGTTTATGAGGCTTTCCGGTGGCCTAAACTAGTCATTAAAGGCTGGTAACGCATCTGCTTGCCTTCTGGTCGTGCAGATGGCCATAGGCGTCAGTAGGCATTTAGCTGTCTGCTGCCTGTTCGTTTGCCCCTTGTAACATAAAAAAAACTTACACTGTTAAACTGCTTGCCTGGTTGCTCCTAGTTATAAAAAAATTAAAACTAGCTTTTATTTCAAATTCATTACTTCTCAGAACCGGTAATTTTTTAGTAACCTTTCTACAAATACAGGGCTTACAATCAAGTCCTCATGTAAAAATTACTCCCAATTAAAATGTTGTTTATGAAATAATTTCTCTTTAAATGCAAGGCGTTTTAAAAATAAGAAAATAATTATAACTCAACATTGTCCGCGTTAATAAAAATAAGCGGCGAGTTTGTAGACCTTTCGCTAGAGTAACTTGAATGCAAAATACTTTCTGTGTAATATCATTCCGTTCGCGCAAAATCAAACTTGTTAAAACCCTTAACCTCGATTATCGGGCTTTATGTAAAAATTATTAGCGAATGTCCGCTAACTATAAACTATGTACCTCCATGCCAAATTTCATCTTTGTAAGCCTCGCGGTTTTCGAAATATCCTGATAAGTGACCTTTCGCTTTTTTAAAAGTATATAGACTACTAGCTATGCCTAAAAAATTATTCAATTTTAGCGTGATGATATATAGCCTATAGCCTTCCTCGATAAATAGGCTATCTAACACTGAAATAGTTTTTCAAATACGACCAGTAGTTACTGAGATTAGCGAGTTGAAACAAACTCTTCAGAACATCGAACACATCTCCACGTGTGCTCAGAGAGTATAAGTAACGTCAATATTTCGGAAAAATATTTTTTACCATAGTATTATTTGAATAAGAATTTGTTTAAATACTAAGTATATAATTTACCGAAATAGAAGTTGTAGAAATGACAAAGTTTTACCGTTTCGGAAAGATAAAAGCATGGGGTAGTGAGAAATGTAATAAAATTTCCATGTATTTAATAATACACAGACATTTTTTATACAAAAGTACGTTCCAAATATTTTCACAACTGATTGAAAGTTACATAACTGTAAACACAAACGAAGCAGGGATTTCAAACCTATATATTAAATAAAATATAAAAATTAATTTTAGATGGTATAAATATGGTTCCCTATTCATGTTAGTCACACTTTTTAAATCTCTTTCGGGGACTATTCCTAAGGTAGACAACTTAATGCCTGTGTTATAGGCTATCTTAAAAATCGCTCGGTTATCCGAGCGATTTTTAAGATATTTCCTTATGGAATCAGCTACATAAACATTACAGTTTAACCAAAACGATACAACTTACTGCTACCAGTATTTTCGCAGCGATACTTAGGGGCTATCCATACATTACGTCACACGTTAAAGGGATTTCGAAAATATGAGGGGAATTCAAATAGTCGTAAAATTCGTGTGACTTAATTAATGTAAGGCCATAGCGATATTATCCTATAATTGGGAGTACTTTGCTTCAGCCCGTTTGTCCCTTGTCATTATTATAAATAAAAAAAAAAAACAAAAACTGAGATAGATTTAAAATAATTCCTTATATCGAAAGAATGAATAAATAACGAAACGCTTGCCATATATTACTATACTATACAAGCTATAGGACAAAATTGACGACAAATACCCGTTTATTCTCTTACTGTTTCGTCTGTTTATTTTTTTCTAAAAAGTGATAATAGAACACTTTTTCCCGTACAACTCCTACGTTAAGAATCCTCGTTTCATAAATATTATAATACTACATAAATCCTGGGTAAAAAATAATTTCTATCTCTCCCCGTAAAGTCGCTGCAAAATGAAATAAACTTTTAATTAAATATTGAAGCTTAGCTCATAATGGAAATGAAATGACCTGTATTAAATTTTTCTCTATGTAAAGAACAGCTAAAACACTGTAATTAAAGCACAATTTTCCGTCCGGGTTTATGTCGCTAAACTCTTTCTAGGCAGCTGGACTGGTTTTGATGAAATATTTGTGTGTGTTGCAATGAAACCATGAACAATTTAGACTTATAATTGTAAGCAGTTGTAAGTGGTACATTAATTTTAAAGACCTTTTTGAAAATTATTTGGACAAAATCACTTCTGCCGGGTCATACATTCACGTACAAATTTCAACAATCTTTTTTGCGGGTGCTCTAAAAAAAATTTTAATGACGTTTAGTTACTATGAATTTTTTTAATGAGAATTTTTTTATACTAAAATCACCTGACCCGCTAATTTACATTTACGGGAGTAATAGGTAATGTAAGTAATACGAGAAAACGTAATAATTTACAACTAAACCCGCCACCCGCATCACGCAGATTTGCGATAAATTTGCAATTCAAATGAAAGCCGCTGCTGGAAGGCTAAAAATACAAATCGTCTTTTTTCAATATTAAAAAGATTTCAATTTACAAACTAAAAAAAATTAACATAAAAACATATCAGTACTTAAAACTTTATTTAGTTTTTATATAATTCCAAAAAATAAACCTGTATAATTAAACAAAATTATTGAAGCGAGTTATAGCTAAATATATTTAGTAATACTAAATTCTTCTTCAACTTAGCGTTATCCCGGTCTAGTACCAGGTTCCGCTTAAATTGCAAAGGATGTGGTCGACTGCCGTTGAACTTCATCCCCGGAACCTCCATAATCACTACAATCTCACGACTAATATCCCTCAGTGACATTAATCGGAACCCACTGACTCATGCGCCCTCCAAAATACGCAGGAGGTGGTATATTTGAAAAGCAGTGTTAGAATGGGTCACCCATCTATGCCACGATAAGATCTGCCTATCCCACTCAAACGCCGGCCACTGATTATGCTCTATCTATTAATAAATTTAAGGTACACGCTAAAAACATTTTCCCGTAAAGCGCCTTTTACAAACAATATTAATTTATAAGTGATTAGAGTTAAGTCGCCCAGCTTTGTGCCTTACAATTAACATGAAGATATACTAAACGGGAAGAATTATTTATAAGAAAGAGGGGTTAACTTCACGTGTAACTAAATCGACTTAGCAACAGAGTGAACTCAAACCGTACATTCGCACAGAACGTTGTTTATCGGAAAACCCTTTTTATTCGTAAGCCTGATTATTAATCTCATAATACAGCAGTTTTCAAATAAATGATGAAAAATCGGAAACGGATAGGCCGTTTTCCGCAAAATCAATGTTTTATGCCAATATATTGTATAGTATCTTACTCGTTGTATCAAGTCAAGTCAGTCAATTCAAAAGAGCTCGTAAAAGTCAACTTAAAACGTCATTTGAATTAGAATTTGATGTTAATACAGTTGGTATATTTGTAAATGCGTGTTGTAGTAGATGTTTACGGAGCAGTGACAGTTGTCTGATTTATCTTCGCTGTAACGCCGTCAGTGTTGTGCGGATGCCACATATATTACACGAATAGTATTAGCGTCCTTAAACTCTAAGGCTGATATTTTTTTAAATATATAAATACACACACACATATATATATAATACACCCAGACTCGAAGCGGGAATCGAACCCACAACCCTCGGAGCGAAAGGATCACTGCCCACTGTGCCAACGGGGCAGACGATATAGCTGAAGAGTTGGTTTATTTGCTTGAACGCGCTAATCTCTAATAAAGAAAATTATGTCATCGTCTTTTGTTATGGAAGAACTAGACCTTCTGATACAGGTATTTTCATAGTTTCTAGAAGGTCTCACTTTTGTTTAAGATATCTAACAAAGATGAAACCGCTATAAGCATTTCTATTATTATTATTTGTTAGTAAATAAATAGACAAATGAAAATCGAGCGAAGTCTTGGAATAAACTATCAAGATTCCGTTGAAACGGCTTAAGAATCAGAATATATAGAATTTCATAGGTCTCAATAGAAATCGAGATGAGAAATGCTTTTATCGTTGAAGTATTTGAGTTTCCTAGGGAGCTTACGTTCCTGTATGAATTCCTTTTAAGACGTCGGAGGAAATGGCCCGTGTGCGTTCAGCCTAAGCATACTGACCCATACGCTTTCCGCTTTACATAATCTACACTATGTGTATATTAAAATATACTTTATACTATTGTTTTAGAGTTTATTATTGAGTAATGGAAGATTGGAAAGAAATTTCATGGACATTACATTTTTGATACACGAGTAGGCATTGATTTTTATTCTCAATACATTAAATATATTGTTACACTAGTTTAAGCCCGCCATTTTTTCGAGTGAATTCGGTAATTTCGTTCGGTATTCAACCGACTTCAAAATAGGATGTTTTTAATTTGACTGCTTATTTTAATGTTTGTTACATCTAGACTGGGTGAACTGATAATGATGATTCTTTTTTTATTTGAAAGCTGGTGCTTTCCGCGTGGTCCCGCTTCAATTTGTCCCGGGTCTGACAATTTGAAGTCGGTTTTTTTTAAAGAAAGAAGGATTTTACTTTCTAAATTCTACCCATTTCTTTATTTTTTAAACGATGAAATGTCAAGACCCTCTTTCATAGATGCGTGAAAGTTGTTTTAATACATTCTTTCTTTTTTTTCAGGTAAGTGTTGGACGATTTTGATGGTGGTCGAAAGTGAATCAAAGGTTTGAAGCTAACAACTTAAAAAAATCATCATATTTGACATATTTTTTTGTAACCAGAAAGAACCCATTTCAAAATGGATGTTTACTTTACGATGACCCAAACTTGTGTTGAATATTACATAGGTTTTTTTTTATATATAACGAGGGACAAACGGTCAGGAGGTTCACCACTAAGTGACTACTATTGTATATTATTAAAAAATATTGGTCGCTCTCGCATTCGCAAACCTTCCTCTATATGAACTGCAATTGTGCCAAATTTCATACTCCTTCGTCCGCGCCTAGGTACCATTTTCGTAAAATTTAGGCACCATTTTCGTAAAATTTAGGTACCATTTTCGTAAAATTTAGGTACCATTTTCATAAAATTTAGGTACTATTTTCGTAAAATTTAGGTATAATTTTCGTAAAATTTAGGTACTATTTTCGTAAAATGGTACCTAAATTTTTACAGAAAAGAATCGAAAATAAATCGATTCCAAAATCGATACACACTAGAGAATAAAAGCGTGACAAAAATATACATTTTCAGGCTTATTCTACAAAAGTTATGTATTGTGCGGAAATGATAGTAATAAAAACGTGGCGTGATTCTTTTCTTAATTGCATTTTATATTTTTTTTGCATATACCTACTGTCGGTTATCCTTAAATAAATAATAATAATAATAAAAGAAGTTCAATATTGAAAATGGCATTTAAGTTTTTTTAAATACAGTTTAGTACTGAAAATATACTCTGTATTTAAAAAAAATAGAAGTAGGTTCCTTCTCAGTGCAGTGCGCAAAGAACACTTGTAAATTTAGCTTTTAAGTCGTAAATTATCACCAAATTATGAAATCATGATTTAAAAAAAATGTACATGTGACGTTCACAAGTGCTTACAAAAAACTCTATACGAATAAACTTTGGCTTTGAAGAACGCTTTTACCTGGGACACTGAACTAAAAAGTTACTAAGTTTTTGGCATGTACGTACTTTACTAGAGATCGCTTGGAGGTACCCATAGCATACGAACTTTTCATATATGTACTTGTGCAAACTTTTGTTATAACAAGTTTATCGGGATACCGTGTAGACCTATGTAATCGTAATGTAAACGAAAGCATGTTCTTAGCGTTTAATTGGAATTAGAATCTTAGAGTCTTAGATCTTCTAGAACAGCGAATTAATGCTGTACCTCTGTTTAAACTAAAAATAATTTGATAGACTACGGGTAAAATGAGCATTCGCTCGTTTGATGTAATTCAACCTTTATATACTAAACATCTTGTACAAATAACGCTCTATAATCACGATAATATTAGTTGATTTAGCCAAAAAAGTTTCGTCATAATCCATAATACAATACACAAGAACCCAAATTTGGGAATAACAAAGTCAGGTCATGCGCCGAACTATTAATTACAGTTGTTCTATTCGTAGAAAAATAAAATTTGACAATAATATTACGTACGGTTGTACTTTGACATATCCAATACATGTGTGTGTGAATGGCGTAAATCGTTTGGCACTGGTGTGAGTGTGGTTTAATTTTTTAAATTTAATATATTATAATTGCAAAGGAGTAATATTAATTACAATAAATTAAAGATATTTACAATGTACTTAAATTTATATAATAAGAAGAACACTATATACATAATAATAATAAAAAAACTAATTCTAAATTAAACTAAAAAAAACACATAATACATAATAAAAATAAAACAAAAATATAAAAAAAAAATAATTAGCATTCTCACACCTTCCTCTGTTTGAACTACAATTGTGCAAAACTTCATACTCCTCCGTGTGCGCAATTTTCATAAAATGGTACTTTATTTATTTATTATCATACGTTAATATTCATATTAACGTATGAATATCTAAAACGTATAACATTAATTGTATTTCCCCCGTAAAATATACCCTCAAGTCAATCGTGGAAACTTTTGTGTGCATTGAATCGCTAGAAACTAATAGTTGAAAGGAAGTGGCGACCCCACAACAATGGCACCTCCACCGAAGCAGATCAGCCGTTTACCGCCTGCCGTTTCCTCGCTCCTTACCGGTGACAAAGTTTTTGAAATCAATGAAAATCCGGCAAAGGTAATCGCAACTGTTGATGGATTTATTCACATCGACATTTACTACGGACCATAATATTGAGGTCAATTAGCAAATCATTCGAGTCTAAAATTTAAGTCGAAATGCGTCTATTAGATGCCTGTTCCCTGTTTAATAAGTTTTACATAAATATTGTATATAAAATACACGCATTGCATATTATATTGGTATTATTGTGACATATGCGAATATACAGTTATATATTTTCTTTCCAACGACTTTTTTTTTTCAAAATCTTTATGCTTGTGTTACACGAGCTATAGCTTTTCTTAAAGTACTTCTTACTCCCAGGGTTTATTTTAATAATCGATTCTCTTCTAACTTTTAGTACAAGAGAATTTTTTTATAAGTATTATGAAATTGATCATATTTTATAATTTTTTCGCCAATACTAACTATTAATTACGTAAGGCCATTCTAACAGAGTATCATGGAAAATATTGTTTTATTAGACAGCTTTGTTAGCTCAGGTTATGTTCACATAGGAAGTTAGAGATAGTTAACTAGAAGTAAGAACTTCTAATTTGAGGCCATCTTCATTATTTTAATTCATTAATGAATAATGAATAATAATTTTTAAAGGAGCTTGATTATTTGTTTACTTCAAGTAAAAAGTAAAGTTATTTACCTGTAGTTATTAGGTTAAATCATTTGAATGTTAAAAAAGCACAAAAAATAAAGAAAAAATACAAGATTGATCTTTGCGGAAAAGAATTATGAGAACGACGTATTAATTAATTACCTATTAAGGAAGTTCCTATTAAAAAAAACCTACCCAAATCAGCACTTATCTCTGTCAAATGAAGGATACAAAAAAAACTACACTACTTTTTAAAAACTTATACGTAATTAAAGTAGAAAACGGCAATTTTACGCATATTTAACATACAATATGGTACTTGAAATATTTTATTGAATGGCTGGCCATCAATCGTGCCTTTCGTAACAATTTAACTATGCAGTTTTTTCGCAATGATTTATCGATATATGTGCAGCGGCTATAACTAAGGTAAGATATTGAAATTTTTTAATGAAAATACTTTAGTTTTCCATAAAATAACGTATGATGAAATGACAGATAAGCCAGTGATAAAATCAGATCTTATATTGTTTGTAAAAACAACTGACTTTTTACTAAATACCAACAGCTATCCAGAGGGATAGATTAAAAGGTGAGGCAGGCAAAGACGTTCCAAAGGTGATCAATGGCTGCCTTCTTTAAATAATTACTTTAACTATTGAATATTAAGACATAGCGCGATCTATTGATAGAATACCCTACCGAACGCCGGTTGGTCTGCTCCCGCATTTTAAATTTCTCATATCTTCTTAGGTTTTCATTCTAAAACAATTTTAAATATTGTTGGCTTGTTATGATAAAAGCTACTCGCACATAAGAGTTAAAGAGCGTGTTTGCGTTTACTTTTTACTTGTAGCACTTTTATATAAAATGTACCACTATACGCTATATTACGTTTTTCTTTTAATATGACTTAGCGAATTTTCTGCTTCGCATAACATCTCTATGGAACTAGGAACCAGCTCGGATCTTTCTCAAAGTATACTAATTTCTATAAAATAGTCAAAAGCGTGTCAAAACACGCTTATATAGAAGGATTCCGTATCTGATAGGTGATATTTCTTAAATAAGTTCAAAATTTGTAGTCCGATTTCGTTGAAATAATTTTGCTAATGAGTATTTAGTATGTTCTTTTAACTTAGAAAAATTCAAGTCTACGTCTATTAGTTAGGACAAGGACAAGAGTTGAGACTATGATATTTATATGCATTTTTTGGGCTGGATTAATTTTCACTCATAGCAATATTGGAATAAAGACGCCGTTCTCGCTAAAAAAAAAACAAGAGCCCTTAGAAAAGCGTTCTCGGAATCCTTTCTCCCGTGGTCGTGTAAATCAAAATGTTGAATAAATTCAAGTGCACGTTTGCATAATAAAGTTTTCCGATTAAAATGCTCCCTGTGTGCTTTATTCTATTGAGTTACTGGCTTTGACAATTTTTTTGTTCTGATTTTTAAAATTAGCATATTGTATGATTTTAGAAACAACCATGAAGGTATTTGATTACACAATTTGTGATGTCGAAGACACGGTAGAAATAAAAATTACAGGAACGAAAATACCATTTTCTTTAAATAATACTAAGAGTAATCAGTCTAGTGAACCACCTGTCAGTTTGCTCCTTTGTGCTTACATTTGTTAATTACTTGGAATTTATATGAAATAGGTTAGAAAATACAAAGTGCATGCCACAAGTTTTTAGAATTGTATGAGCTAGATGTGCCATCTCTCAGGTCTCAAAATTGTTAAAAAACTACTTACTATCTTAATCTGTGAATATTTATATTTATCAATAAGTACCATACCAAAGGAATAGAGTGATTTTTAGTTAATGAAATCACTGGATTTTCATTAAGTGAGGGTAGAACACACCCATTACACTTTGCGTTATGAGGTGTGTAAAAATACATACAATAAAATATATTTTAGGTGGAAACAATAACATACATACATGATACAAATAATATGGAATGACAGTAAACACTACCACTTGGTAAACAAATGAAAAAAGCCATCATGCGTGAAAAATAAGGTTTGGCATGTAGCCAAAATTTTAATAAGCACATGGCTATTCAATCAAGAAACAATTTACCTTGTTCCATACATATTTCCACTGAAAGTTGCTGTTTCTATGAATTCTCCTCTATCAATTGCGGCTTGCATATTGTCTTTGGTGGTAAAATGGTACTGGATGCCATCTTTTTCCCCAGGTCGAGGACTTCTAGTAGTGTGCGACACACTAAATCCGAATTTATCCGGAAACTCTTTGAGAAGACGTTTCAACAACGTACTCTTGCCAGATCCTGATGGGCCGCACAGAACCAAGGGACGTGGTCCTTTTTGCACCATCGTCGTAAAGACTGCAGACATTATTTAGTTTAATTATAAAAGCCGCATAAGGTTAAAATAATAAAATCAATGATATTACTTACATTTTAAGAAATACGTGAACAGCTTATCTTTTGAAAATAAATATTTTAAAATAATATTCTAAGTACTGAGGTTTATTTTCTTAAAACCTGCGCACAAAACCCAATTGTAATATTCACAATTACACGAAGTCACTAACTTCTATTCTTACTACGGAGTGCGAAAGTCTAATACCAAAGCAAACGTCAAAACTCAAATGACAATTGTATTAATGTACGACAATCCAATTCATTGAAGTTTATATCGATTATTTTACACTATAATGCCGGAGTCAGACATTACTTCATTTGAATGATAATGTAATGTGGCCAGGGACTATGTGTACCTGCACAAGAACTTTGTAGTCTTCAAAGACAAAAATGTACAAACACTTTGAGCTATGTCTGGCTCTGGCATTAGAGTATTTGTTATGCCGGAGCCGGATATAGCTTCATTTGAATGATCATGTTGTGAGGCCGGGGACTTTGTGTCACTGTACTAAGTTCTGTCGTACTTTGTGGACTTCAAGGAAAAATGTACAAGCACTTTGAGCTATGTCTGGCTCCAGTATATGCCGCAGCCAGATATAGCTCATAGTATTTGTTAATTTTTGTCTTTGAAGACTACAAAGTTCTATAAAACTTTGCTCAGCCGCATACAATCTCCGGCTCCACTAAATAATCATTCAAATGATACTATGTCTGGCTCCGGCATTAGATTTATATTTTAATCGTAGCCTAAATTTATTTGTTCAGAAAAAAAAAGAATAATAAACTTTAAAATTTTGTCTTATAAATTTAACAACCAAATCACTTTACTTTTACATCTTTTTAATTTGTTCGAAGAATTTATGAAAATTTCTAGTGCTAATACATAGAGAAACTTTTTTTAACAAAAGATTTAAAGGTGTTAATATTACACTATAATTCAACAAACATCGTGTAAGTTGGCTTTGTCGACTTAAAAAAATAAAAAGGATTGTTTAATACTATTTAAATATTTTACCTCTATTTTGTTATATTGTAAATTACAGACCAAA
>JANCMC010026410.1:7311937-7397367 GCA_024363005.1 Charaxes varanes | reverse complement strand
AAAAAAATAAAAAGGATTGTTTAATACTATTTAAATATTTTACCTCTATTTTGTTATATTGTAAATTACAGACCAAATCACACTACACGCATCTGCTTAAAGAAGGTCCATTGACAAGTTTTCCTTTTTTTTAATAATTTTAGTATTTCATCTGAGGCCTAAAATACATTTATATACAGCTACGTTACAGCTGTTTTGAAAATAGACTATTGAGTATCTTTTTATTACATTTAATTTTTTTTATAAATGTATAATGAATAAGAAAATACGTACTATTTTTTTAAAGTTAAAAAAACTCCAAATATCTCCTTTTCAATGTCGAATATTTGATAAACCTTTATTAAGATGGTAACCTATTTCCTCTTATTAAACTTAAACCAATCATAACCTTCGTGTCTATGGTGCTACTTGGGTAGACGTCAAATTCAATTTTATCCGTTACTTTTGAGCCAGACAAGCTGGAACATCATTTCAACCATTAGTAGACAACGGCGACTGTTAAATTTCAATCCTTATAGACAAAATCGGGCGGAAAGCGGTTAAAAATCGCATTATAAGAACGCATTTACTATAAAATGGATATACAAGTCAGGAGACGTAAAAATGTAAGATATTGTGTGATATTTAAAAGTAATTAATGATATTTGAAAGTAATTAATTCGTTTGAATTGCTTTTGTGATTATTAATTTTTAAATTAAATAATGTTTCTTCAAATACACTCAGGTGGAGATTCAAGACCAAGAAAATATGTACGTCACTAAGAAGGATGGTAAAACTATAGCAACGAAACGTCAGGGTCTAGCCGTTCGAGGGGTTCTTGGCGAAATTAGGAATACATATGCAAATAATCAAGCTCAACGCGATGTTAACGACGTCAAAGCCGCTGTTCAAGACGAGATCGATAAGAAATCAATCGCAAGTAGAGGAACTCTGCGAAGGTATATTTTCTACCTACATTTTTAAATAATTCGTCTTATATGGCCGTTATTTTGAGCAAATTTTGCGAAATTGATGTTTCAACAACTGGAGTCATACCTAAAACCTTACACACCAGCCTGGATATTCTAAATTTAAATAAACATATATTTATCCAAATCCATAAAGCAGTTATATTGAATACATGCAGAATCGTTCGTAATTTTTTATCACTTAATAGCAATACTTATAACATTCTGGACCTGATAAATATATGCTCTAGGACATTAAATTAACAATGGCAATTGCTTGGCTTAAGCCCGTAATTGCCATCTAATCTCTAGCCCTAAGAGCTGAGCATAAAAAGAAAAAATATAATAATAATAATAAATCTTTATTCACAGGCATCTGGGGCCCACACATATTACAATTTATTATATACATAAGTAGTTTATAAATTATTATGTTGTCTACCTTAGGAAAAGACAGTCATATAGTCAGTGTCATATAGTCCTGTGTATATTTATTTATTATTATTGTTATTTAAATGCATCATAATTACATTTCTTCCCCAAGATTTTACCAAAAGATTAGTATTCAACTATAATTCTATTATTCCTTTTCTCTAAATTACATTATTTGTCTATAATGTGAATATTTTAATATACAGCTATAGGAAAGTACAATCGAAAGTTGATTCGGGGCTGCCCCCTAAAGCGATTGAAAGTATTGTCATGGTATTACTGATATTAATATAAGCATTAAGTTCGATAAAGTGTCAAATCGGATATTGTACCTAAGTGCTTTCGCTCATATTAAAGAATCGGATAATCTATATCCACAAAGTGGCTTTAGCGGTAAACAACGCACAGGAACTTTTTATCCTGAAAATGGAAATAGACATATACATATAAATATACGTAAAAAATCAATTTAAAGTTTGTCATACGAGCGGCCTAGCGAGGTCGTGGTTCAAACAGATTACCCTACGAGTTTCAATCAACCTTATTACTATTCGAGCTATCGAGACTTAAGGAGAAATATTTTTTCTTTAAAAAAAAAAATCGACTTCAAATGATCACAACTGGACCAAATTGAAATGGAACCACACGGGAAGCACCAGCTTTTAAATTTTCTGAGAATTCAAACCTATTACTGTTAAGTATGACATATATTAGACACCTCATTTTCGTTTTTATATAAAAATATCAACCGAAAGGATTCCAAATAAATGAAAGAAAAGGATATAATTATAAGTATTAATAACCACTAATTTTTAACAAAATAGTTCACATTTTAAAGGTCGGTTAACGGCCGATATCAATTACATATTGCAATCACATAAATAAGTAGCGAAGACAGTAAATAATTTATTGAACAATATAATTATCTGTTAATTATTGTTGTTTATGTGATACGCAACGTTTCCTGGAAGGATGATACTAAATCACGACTAGCAGTATGAGCGTGGATTGATAAACAGCGCCATCTAGCGGCGAGTAGATTTACTAGCGGTAACTAGTGCCATCTTTTATCGATTGAGAGTAGGGGAAAAAATAATATATTGACCTACGTGTTTCCCGCGAATACGTCCGCATAAAATTTGCGAGAGCCATTAAACTTCCTCAATCTTGCCTAATCGAAAATGCTATTCTTAGCGGATGACTACTTAATATAAACTATCTCCTTGGCAAATTCCATCTTTGTATGTCACGCGGTTTTCGAGATTTCGTGTTAGGTGAACTTCCGTTTTTAAATATAACCATGTGATTTCAGTCTATCCTTTTCAGCGCTGAGAAGTCGAGGCTCAAACAAATTCAGTTCAGAATCAGATTTAATCGAATTTACTAGAGCGTGTTCAGTCTAAAAATGTACGCCCCTCCACTTAATTCCATTATTTTAAAGTGTGAAAATAAGTATTCATTACAACGCTTGCATGTGTGTGTGTGCTGTGCCTGCGACTTCGTCTCGTAAAATTAGGCAACCAAATTAGATTCAAGTTTAGCGTGATGATATATTGGCTATAGCCTGCCTCCATAAATGGGCTATCTAACACTGAAGGAATTTTTCAAATGGGGCCATTATTTACTGTAAATTCTGAGATTAGCGCGTTCAAGTAAACAAACTCTTCAGCTTTATATATTAGTACAGATATAAATAACAAGTCTTTTTATTTATGGACTGTTTTTGTTTAAGATGAACTTTATAATAAGTGAACTTCCTGCCAGTACCAAGAAATGTTTATAAAAAAAAAAATTGAACCTTTACTAATTAATTATTACTGGCCTTGCGGCCCGCGAGAGTGTTAGGTACCAAAACGCTTTCTTAAAACTCTTTTAAAATGTCAAATGTTCCAGTCCATTTGTGGTTAGTTCACAACTTTAGATAAACATCGCGAGAAATAAAAAGTTATACAATAATGTATAGATATATATAATCTTTTTCTTCGTTTCCTTCAAGTCGCACGATGCTATTGTAATTTTATCACAGATCAATTTCATGACTTTCGTTTATCCTCCTTTTATAAAAGACATAGCGGGGCTTCTTCCGCGAAAAATTAGGAAAAATATATATACAATTTTAGCGTAATGATATATATATATATATATATATATATAGCCTTCCTCTTTGAATGGGCTATCTAACACTGAAAGAATTTTCCAAATCGGACCAGTAGTTCCTGAGATAAGTGCGTTCAAGTAAACAAACAAACTTTTCAGCTTTATATATTAGTGTAGATATATATTTACCATAGACATCTTCTGGGTTTATTAGCCGGGTACCGC
Source organism: Charaxes varanes (assembly GCA_024363005.1). NCBI lineage: Eukaryota > Metazoa > Arthropoda > Insecta > Lepidoptera > Nymphalidae > Charaxes > Charaxes varanes. Next base: position 7,393,665 of record JANCMC010026410.1, on the reverse strand, counting down.
GTTAATTGGTAATTTATCCTACTTTATTTAAATGTTTTGGATATAAAAATCTTTGGGCGTGTATGTATCAAAGTTAATTATACATACCTGTCTACTTTTATTCATATTTTAGGTTTTTATATAAAGTTAATTACATTTAAAATATTACACACCCTTCTTTTTTTTATTTAGATTCAGACTTAACTCATTTTATTTTGACTTAGTCTGTTTGTTTCTAATTTGCCTAGCCTTTTAATTCTTCAACCAATAAAAGGCAATTTAAAAATAAATTATTTTTCCAATACTATCTAATCTATATATATATAAACGCGAAAGGTCACCAAATACGAAATTTCTAAAACCGCGGCACGGCACGGTACGATGGTGAAATTTGACAAGGAGTTAGTTTCAGTTGAAAATGAAATATCTAAATTGAAAAGATTCTCAATAGCTCAACGGTACAAGGTATGGACTGAAATCCGTATGGTACCCGGTTCAAACTCCACCGCCGTTGGGGTATTGTCGCACCCACTCCTAATACAAGCTTCAAATTTTAAAAAGTTTAGTAGGACGGGAAGAAGGAAATATTAGACATACCTAAAAAGTATTCGTAATATTCTTCAAAAAAAATTGGCTGATTTCATGGGACCTTTAGGAATGAAAACAGTTTTTTTTTTTTAACTTTGAACCACAGTTTTAATACAAAAACTTTTAAAATAATTGGTATTATGTAGTTTGAGGACTTTTCCCAAAAATGCATATTTTTGTTTTTTTTTTCTTCTGGAAGCTATAGTTTAAACTGTAATAAGTGAAATTACGACGCGGGAGAAATGGAAAGGTAGTGTTGTATATTGCATTCTCAATAGAGTTTAGTCGAACATATATATTCGACTTGACATATTAACAAATATTGATTTAATTTAGAGATCCAAACAGATTTCGAATTTTAGACATCTTAAATTATGAATGAAACATATTAGATTATTGGGTGGTTAACTTGATTCATAACAAGATTGTTTTATATTAAATATTCATAAGCTTCAATTCAAATACTTAAATATTATTTTGATCTTTTTAAGTCATATGTAAAATGTATAGTGTATAAATATTTTATGTTCAATATTTCAAATATAAACATGTTAAATACAAAACCGATAAAGCAACCGTAAAAAGTAGGATAGTAAATAGAACATCCACGTAGATTATTCAATATGGCCACATAGTCATACTTACTTTTATTATCTACATATATTCTCTTTTGTTAAATTGTATATTCTCATACATACAATAAAACATTGTAAACTAGTGGAAACATTAAAACATTTTTGAAAACAGAAACATTTTTGAAATAAAGTAGTATTCATCAAAATTGGATAAAACTTCCTGTAGATTCCACTGAATAAATAGAAAAAGCAACAAATTAAATAAGTGTTGCCTAGGTAATGAATAAAGAAAACAATTGATGGATAGGGATAATTACGTAGAAATCACAATCACACACCAAAATGTTATTTACAGATGTAAAAATGTCGTGTCGTAATAGATACGTTGTCGCCTCACCGAAAAGCACAAATTGCCGGCAAAGTGAAGAAATTGTGCGTTAAAAATTTGTATGAGAACCATTAAACGGCTAACAGTCAAACCCCTAGACCGATTTGGATAAAATTTTGTGTGTATATTTCAAAGGGTACGTAGATGATTTGCAGAAAAATTGGACCCCAAAGGTGGCGCTGCTGTCGGTATGAAACCTAAATTAAAAATGTTTCACGCTATAACTCAAAAACGGCTTGGCCGAATTCAATTGTATCTGTTTTGTTTCGAATTATTTCAAATGAGTGTTACAAGAAAGGAAAGAAAGAAAAACTCATTCCCTTGAGTTTATTCTACTTCTTCTACTCATTCCCTTGAGTTTATTTTAAAAAAAGCAAAATAATGTATGGGTTGGCCGCTTTCGTTTGATCATAAATCGGGCAAGACATCGTCTGCCGGGTCCGCTAGTAGTATATAAAATAATATTATCATATGGATATAAGATAAGTTCCATTATGGTTGCAAAATCAGGAATGATGCGATAACGGGAGTAAACTTGCTGGAATTCTTGTCAAACTTAGCAATATGATGTGCCAATAGGCATACTATACAGCTCGAAGGATGGATTCAAAGTCGGTTTCAAACTTCTGGCATACCGTCGTTCCTACTGAAGCTTTTTAACTTATTCTGGATGGAAATGTTAATATTAGACCTTCTTTACAAAGGATAGTAATCTTTTTAATAAAATAAATAGAAAACACGCAGTCAGATACAGTCAGCTTAAGAATTACTGTAATGACTTCAACTGACAAGATTTTACAGTAACCCTTAATTTGAACTAGGTTAATTTGTTTCATAGCGTAAAATATACTAGAGAAGAGCTCTCATCGCTGGAAAGAAACAAAAACCAATGTTCGACTTGGACATCTTTTCTACAGTTTTTTCCCAGCTAACAGAACTAAGTAGATAGCGCGTAGTTCTATGAAGCGTGAAGAACCACCTGCCATCGCATCTGCCGCACGCGCCGGCAAAACCATTTCTATTACGTGACTTTGTGTACTTGTTTTTAGAGATTACTTACCTAATTTAAAAATTTATACCCCATCAATAAATTCATGTTCATTATCCTAACAACGCTTAAAGGACCTTTGCTAATTCATACCATTTCTATATGTTAACTAGGTACCTACTAAAGTTTACGGATTGTTAGGATTTACTTCTAAAGATGGTTTTTCGTATTTATGCCTTGGGTATGAATATTTATGGGGAGTAAAATTTCGATGTTCCTTTAAAGCCGTCTAGATTTTACTTTCCAACCTTTCCTCTTTACATTGGTAACTACGAATTCATTTGCTCACGCGAATTTTAAGAATAATGACACCGTTTTTTTTTATTACTTCCTATTTGACGTACAGTTTTCGAAAACTTATTTTTGAATTTAGACTTCGCGAGTGGAATTGATAATTATTATAACAGATGGCTTTTAAAACTGATTTGTAGATATATTGGGATTGCTTGACAAGTTTCCCGCCGCGGCACCGCTTCGTTGCGAGCACACGAAGAAGGACCGCGGACGGGTTTGAAAGTAATTGGGCAGTCCCGATATATCTACACGTGATTCTAAAAAAGCCGTTTGTTATTATATATTAAACTTCTCCGAAAACATTGAAGAAAGACTCATTGTAAAGAAACAAATGCACCGTTAAATTGTCTGAAATATAATTAACGTCAAATTAATTGGAACTCTGCTTCGCTTCACTAGTTGCGATGAAGTTTTTATGTTAATTACTGAATTTGTTTTAGCGTTTATACTGAGAGTTTAATGTTTCAAGCCTTGGCTACTGGTTTGAGGAACTTAATAAAGAATCATATCTCAAATTATCATTATTTTTCATATCTCAAATCATAAAACTCTATATAAAATGGCACGTAAGGCCCCAGACATAATATTAGTTTCAGTAACAAAGCCTAAATAATTCTTACTTTGGCTACATTGCAAAATATTTTTGAATTGTTATAAAATTACTATATGAATTTCTATGTCTTATTACAGAGGGTTTACTAAGCGCTCTTAGATTTAGGGTTTCTTAAAAGATACAGTGAGATGTCACGCCAAGCTCCTCTGAAACGACTATTCAGTACACAACATGGTCTGAAAATCATGATTAAAATTATTGACATATAGAGACAGAGTTCTCTACATAATCCATCAATATGCATATTTTTTTAAAATTAACTTTCAACAAATTTGGTTCAGTGTTGACAATGCAATGGGGTAAAGACAACGGAAGGGAACATTGCAATTTAGATGTGGAAATACGATACAATGTTTAATTGTCCTTGACGGGTTTAGGAGTAATTGTGTTTATTAATACCAACAGACACACAATGACATTCTGCTGTAATCATCGATGGCTATCGTAAAGCATTCTGTGTCACGTGGAAAATTATATTTGCAGTTTCTAATTTTGTTTGTTATTTTTTTCCTTCTGTACGTAATTTGTTTTGAGCGATTTTCGAAAAGTTGTTTTTTTCCTTGTTCAATTGCTTATTATTTTATTATATTTAAACGTCAGTGCCGTATGTTAGTCGATTTTGATAACATATATATTTACTTCTATACGCCTATATTAAATTGTGATCAACCTTTAATTAAGGATATTATTGGCTGATACAGAATTTTATTTGTTTTTTTTTTTGAGATAACTACTTTGAGATTTGTACTATTTAAATTAACACTTGATTTCTTTCTCATTTACTCTGTTTTAATAAAAAAATTTTAATTATTGTCTAATTTAAGTGAAATCTTTAAAAACACCGTAAATTCTAATATCTATTATCTCTTTGTTGCAGATTTACTACGGTTTTTCCTCACTTTCTGGAATCTTCAGCCATGGGAGTATCTGAACTGAATTCTTCCTCCACCCCAGACCTTCCTCCCCACGACCCTGAACGTCCGGGCTCTGGCAGCGGAGTTGACGACGAAGATATACCAAGAAGGAAGCAGAGGCGGTACAGAACCACCTTCACCAGTTACCAGCTGGATGAATTGGAAAAAGCCTTTGGAAGAACTCACTACCCTGATGTTTTCACTAGGTATATATATGTATTTAACACTCACAGTAATTATTATTTTATCTTTAGCCATAATTTCTATAGACATTGGAATATTTTTATAGTGATCTAGTTTTTTTTTTTAAGCATTGTAACGTCCTATTACTGGGAAAATCCTAGACCACTCTCCTCTATCCTGAGCTATTCCAATCCACTCCTTTATGGTAATCAATTTAATTATTACATAATTTAGTAACATAATTATATTTGTGATATTAATAAAAAATATTTTGTTTTAGAGAGGAGCTCGCTTTGAAAATAGGCCTCACAGAAGCAAGAATACAGGTAAATAAATGTAAGAAACTTAGAATAGATATAGAAGAGTTATAAGATATAAAGTAGAGGATAGTGGTAGTTCAAAAAAGAATGGACAAAGGCACAACAACAGTTGTTGTTAAGGAAACAATATTAACTAGCATGTGACTGTTCTGGCGTATGTCCTTTTTGTCAGCAATCCTGTTTAACCAAACTTTATCGTGCACCTTGACACCTTAAATTGATTTTTTATATACTTATCAAACATATTTCATAGGTATATTAAGATAGCAAGAAATAGACATATACTAAATAGACAGCTTATTTACAATCATATTTAACCCCTGTTTTATTCAAATGTAGGGGCATAAAATAGTTTTGAGTAACCTTTTCATGGTATACATTTAAAAATTACAAATGTTGCAAATAACTGCAAAATTATGTATGCATCTCAATTTAATACTTTAAAAAATAATAATTTCTTGTAGTTCTAAGATGATGTTTTCATTTTATTTATTGCATACTTTTATAACAGTTTATACAAAACCAACATTTCGTTTGTTGGTCAATTAAGTGTTTCCCACGGTCCCTGTTTTCCGCGAGCTTCTTCCATTTGCTAACGATGTTAAAAAAAAACAGGTCACGCTTGATGCAGTCTTTAAACCGGAGCCTCGGACCTCTTTCTCACATGAGATCGGCGTGAAGTGGCGGCAATGCTGTCATGTCTAGTGATGGTGTTGTTGTCGCGTTAGATGGCGAAATGGCATTATCGTGTATCTATATTACATGATATTACTGTAGATTTGTTTTGATTAATGATTAAAGGGAACACATGTTAATGTTGAGTTTATACAATACTAGTTGTTACCCACTACATCGTCCGCGCAAAATTAGGTGAGAAGTTTTAGCGTGATGATATATAGCTTATAGGCTTCCTCGATAAATGGGCTATCTGACACTGAAAGAATTTTTCAAATTAGATCATTAGTTCCTGAGATTAGCACATACAAGCAAACAAACAAACAAACTCTTCAGCTTTATATTGGGAGTATATTGGCCAACCTACTCAAACAGATTTGAATAGAACTTCCATCAAACAAACTTTAAATAATATAAGTAAAAGAATGATCTTTAACAGCCGCCAAAATTTTACTTTCATACTTTGTTTGTTAGAATTTATGCGAATTATATCAGCTATGCCATGAATATTTGTTGAGATAATTTAAATTCTATTCAATGAAATCTCATTCATTTGCCGTAGTATATATTATATTTAGAGATTTTGTTTCATTTCATATCCAACATATTTTACCTTTAAGATAAAAAAATATTGCTTATTTCTTAAGTGGAATCCCTATACTACTTATAATAATAGGGACTTCCCTTGAAAATTAAAGCTTAAACTTAAGAAAAAAAATCATAAATAACCGTACAATTTGATAAAAGAAAAATCTGTTAAGTATACTGCACTCTTATTTATCGCCAAACCAGTTCATTAGTTTTCTACCTGGAGTACATTTTCCAGGAATTTATAATAAGTTGAAAAACCAAATTGAAAACCCCAAATTTAATAATAATCTGACTTTTTAGTAAATGTCAAAAACATATTCTTTCTTCAATAAAAAAATGTCTAGACCTAAGAACCAAGTCGTATCAAAGAAATGGGACTTTTTTTCTTCAAAGGCAACGAACGCATTTACGTTCCTTGTTTGGACAAAGCTCCGAACAATACATTTACTATTACATTTTCACAAATTAAAATTTTTCTTATACATATATCTTTAATTAAATTCATCAGTCAATCTAAGACCATCTATCTCGCCGCATCGGTGCGTCCTTATCAAAATGATACTTCAGTTTAACTTATTTTATACAAACGATTCCAGAATTTTCTAGAAGATTCCCCGAAGAAGATTCCTAATGATGCGACTTGGTTCAAAGAAGCTGACAAAATGTTTATCCTTAGTATCGCATCATAGGGGAGAGTGGCATAAAAGAAGGGAGGCCTATGCCCAGCTGTGGGCAATTAGGGGCTGATTATGATGATGATGATGGTGAAGAGCAAGTTTAATTTTACGCAGACGTAGTCGTGGAAAACAGCAACTTACATAAATAATCTTCATTAATTCAATAATCCTGGATTATTCTTCAACTTCTTTATTGCTTGCTTGCCTTGTACTTGGAAATATAGAGCTCCAGAACCACCTACCAGATAGACAGACGATATAATAGTTAAAGCGGAAAAAGCATATTAAAACTATTTAGCAAATTTAACGAATGTATCAGATCATTGGACTTTACGGTAAACGTCTCCTTTAATCATCCTCTAATCTCCTCTAATCGCCATCATCTCCCAACTAAGGAAAACAGTTTCTGTCGAAAACATCTGTTTTTTTTTACTAACAGAACTATTGTATAACTGAAAAAAAGGTACAGTAAATAAGTTTGACCTATAGTATAATAAAAAAATAGCGCGTAGAGTTAGAGGCATTGCTCTTTTTTTTAAATATGTTCATTAAACTGGTGACAGCTACAAAAACAATATTCAATATACAAAAAAAAAAGTGCTCCGATATGGGGCTGTCACCTGCTACAAATGAACACAGCTTGCCTTAAAACTAAAAATTAATTTAGAAATTATATGACTTAATTTTAACTTAATTTAATTAAAGAAACTCTAAAAGACATCTTATACCTTTTTGACATGGCGACATTTTGCATTAAAATTTGTTTGGTGGAACATAATATTATACTAGCGGACCCTGTAAACGTCTCGCCGATAATTGATACCGTAACAAATCATGATGATGATATGCACGGTAGTCCCTCCCCCAGGGTTTCCAAAGTATTAGATGTGGAGACTTGAAATTTTCCATGTTTAGTGTATGCTAAAAATCTTTACGAAGAGTATTTTGCACAAAATCTGACAAAAACTTTATAAGCTAATTTACAAATATCTTAATCGCGTTTCAAACACGGAACCCTTCTATATTTAAAGCATGCACGCGTTTACCCTCTGGGCCACTTTATTATTACTTTGTCTTCCGTACAGCGAGCTATTTAAACTATAATTTATTTTATACTTAATACGATTTATTTATTATGTAGATAACATTATAACAAGCTTTTTAATATATACTGTTTATTTACCATCTCTTGTAGCATCTCGGAAGAATAGGTCGCTGAAAGACGGGCTACGTCGGGAAAAACATCCTTGGCTTTGAAACATCCTACGCTTCAAAAGACCTTGATGAACCTTTGCTCTTTAAAGCACAACCTTCACAATCACGGACGTTTCGCTAAAATATAACTATAAACAAGAAAGCAACATCAACGAAAGATATAGTCAAACTTAATCTATTCCATGCATCTTTTTGTGAGTACTTATGAACGTGAATTTCTACTATTTTTATTCTTAGTTGTTTTATGTATCGAGACTAATTATTAGCCTTTTTTAACATAGGTACTAGTAACATATAAGAACGGCGTGAAGTGGCGACAATGCTGTCATGTCAATTGATGGTTTGGATTGTTGTCGCGCTTCGTTCGTCTTGGGAAAGGATCCAAAGACCCAAACCTCCCTCCAAGCCTCCTCAAAGGCTGGTTACACACCACGGTACACATTTAAAATGCTGAAAATATTTAATTACAACACAAGAAAGTTTTGCGGTCGTATCATGTAACATTATTATTATTATTTTTTATATACGAATTAGATTGCAATTTACAAAATAGTCAGTCTATAAAGGATGGCGTCGGAAAGGATTATATTCTACTAATAAAACACTATAATTAACACCAAATTAATCCAAATTAATTGCCGCGAACAGATTTCATTCCATCAAAAGTTAATTTTTCTATTTTTTTCCCCTTTTTAAGACATTCCAGGTACGTCAAAATTTAGCCGAGTTTTGCGATAAGCAAAATGCATTTTTATTTATATAGATAAGTCGTCATTAATGAAAATTTTTTTTAGCATATTCTAAAAGCAATCGATTGTGTCTTCTGTCTTTGCCCATAACAGGAAGAAATAAGAGGTTTAAACTGTTAGTTTGTTTCTTTTATTATTTTTATTGCTAGAGACACCAAAAATATTAGTGACTAGATTGTCTCCACACTCGACACGATCTGTTACCATATTTTTATAAATATCTGAATAATGCGAGAATATCTTGCCTCGTATACACGCCGCGTACTGTACTTCGCATTTATTGATTGCAATAACAAATATGTCTTTTTGTGTAGTATCATGTTCGTTTTGTAGTTTTACACAAACCGGGTCCTCCTTAAATCCACATTTCATATTTTTACAGTTTATTTTAGGTATTGTGGACTTCAGAGCTTCAGTTTTTTCAGTAACCACTAATACTGAAATTAAAAATCAATTATTATCATTTATCTTTTATTGGTTACGAGTCTTTTTGTTGTATTGCTTGTCCGGAGCAAGTTGTTTATTTTATATGAATCACAGATTACTCACTGTATTGAGTTATAATGAGACTTTGAATAATTGAGCTATATCATCTGCTCTTGATGACTCATTATATTTTTGTTTTATTTGTGTAAGATGGATTTATTTACATACATAAATTTACAATACACAATTAAAATTTACAATACAAGAAAATGGGACTTTCAATTGCAGATAGCCGATATTGCAAGGAGTAACATAAATTGCTTCAATTTTAGAAAAATAATAAGGGTTTCAGCACAAAAATTAAAAAATAAATAAATTTAACAGAATCACTGAAATCATGCGGAATAAGTCGCGGGGTACAGATAGTATGTTAATAAAAAATAAATGCTCTATCCAGACAGTCCATTAGCGATCGGAGCAGGCTAAAACGAAGTTTTATCATAGCAATTAACAGCTATTCTGCTAGCGTGGCAATAACATATAAAAGAACATTTAAGTAGGGACATTAAAAATTAATTAAGATATCAATTGCAGCATACAATAAAGTGGTACTTTTTTAATGCATGAACTTTGGAACCTCACAATAGTGAACCTTAACAAGTACTAAATTATATTGATACCAATAGCTTTTAAAATATAGTACCTACAGAAGCAACTGCATAAATTTTAACGCCAGATACTAAGTAAAATAATATCAAAAGCAAATCATTCGTAAATATACCAAAAAAACAAAAGACTGATGAGGTCAAACACGCTTATGGAGATGATGATAATATAATAATTTTGCGTAATGATACGAAAAATGTATTCGACGGAATTTCTAACTTTTGCATAATACGTCCCACGTAATCTCCTGGAAGCCATCTTTGAATGGCTTTGAGCGAAGATGATAAATTAAAGCGAAGTGTAAACCTAATGATAGTTGAAAACATTAATCTTGCGTACATTAAATTATTCAAACAATTTGTTATCATGGATATAACTATGCTTAACAGCTTGACGTAACAATGACTAAATCATCTTTATATGTAAAAATGAATCGCAAAATTTGATGGTAAGCGCATAACTCCACAACGCCTGGACCAATGTTACCAATTCTTTTTTTTAATGTTCGTTGAAGTCCAAGGATTACGTTTTTACGGTGAGAAAATATTCGAATAATTGCCCTTTTTTTTCCCCTATCAACGTATTCTAACTAAAATGTAGTGTCATTAGTATTCAATAAACTTCATATTAAATTACAAGCACTCACTGATGTGATAGCAATGTCCGTGTGTTCCTAACGTCAAAGCAATTTGCACTTTATTACCGCTGCACAAAGCAGAAACGATTCGGAGACATCCTTATTTCTAATAATACGGGAACGGGTATGGGGACTGGGATGGGAACGGAGGCGGGGATGATATAGGATAATAGAAGTAAAATAGTAAGAAACCCGGGCAGGTTCGGACAGGACATCGTCTGCCGGGTCCGAAAGCTTGTAATTATTTTTTTTCAGTAATAACTTGGTTTGCACAGTAATAAATTATATCCCATGTCAAAAATGTTGTTCATTTTTCTGTGAAAAATATCTCTTTACATTTCTCTTTGGAATATCAAATTTCGTGCCATGTTTTAAAATAAAATGCTGAAATGAAAATTTTGTACGTCTCTGTGGCGTAAGTCTTTGTCGCTCTATAAATATGCTCAGTTGTCTGTGTTCTCTCGGCATTATTTTGACAACTAACACGGATAGCGTAAATTTTAGTTGAAATAAATTCCCGGTATCGTGTAGAAAGGGATTATGGCGCTGTACGACTCCGCATGTTGAATGATTCTAACGAATATTTCACAGCACGCACTATTTATTAATATATACGAGCCGTAACTTGGGCAAGACAACGTCTGCCAGGGCCGCTAATCTGTGCTAATGTATAAAGCTGAAGAGTTTGTTCCATTGTTTCTTTACTTGAACGCGCTAATCTCGGGAACTACTGGTCAGATTTGAAAATTTCTTTCAGCTTTAGGTAGCCCATTTATCGAGGAAGGCTATAGGCTATATATTATCACGCTAAGACAAATAGGAGTGGAGCACCAAAGAAAAATATTTCAAAATCGGGGACTTTTTCCCCTTTGAGAGCTTCCACTGCGTGTCCTGCGTAAGCGAATAGAATTTCGCAAAAATCATGTATGACAAAATTGTTCCCCTTTTAAAGTTCTAAATAAAAGTCTGCGATAGTGTATGTTTACATCTTTCAAGGTTGGCTCACTACGACCTTTTTTCACCTAATTTTACGCGGATGAAGTCGCGTATAACACCTAGTTGTTACATATAAATCAATCGTAGTTCGTTAGTCTCGCTAAAACTAGAAAACTCCTTTACTGATTTAAATTCTTTTGGTTTTTTTAATTCCCTTTATTGCAGAAAAGGTTTAAAATATAACAAAGAAAGGAAAAATCGCTTATCAAGAGTACAAAAAAATGCAGATTTGGTCACTACTGTAGAATAAATACTTCATAGAGATGGCGATAGAAATGAACCTATCGTTTGACCATAAATAGGTCAAGACAACGTCTGCCGTGTCCACTACTCCTTTTGACTAGCGGACTCGACAGACGTTGTACGATAGTGTCTCTAAAACTTGAAAACTGCTGGATGGATTATATTCTTTTTGCGTTGTATATATTAAATTATTTTTGCGTTGTCTCATTCCCCTTATACAGGGAAATTTAAAAGAAAAGAAATAAACGAGAAGTGTCAAATAAAAAAAAATACATTTGGTCGCTACTTCAGATAGCTTCAAATAGATGACGTTGGTACTAGAGCTTTCGACTGACGTACTAAGTAAAATTATTATTTCATCATAAAACATTCAGCCAGTGTCACATTTTAAGGAATAGATATAATGGATATTGGTTAATTGGCTACTACTAGAGTCAAAATTCAGGCAAGACGACCTCAGTCGGGTTCGCTAGTAATAACATAAAACATATTATGCACAAATAATTTAGAACACTCGTGCGTTTACTTACTTTGTATGTCTTTAAAGAAAACGATATATATGTGCTTAAAATTGCGAGTACTTGCAGAGGCCTTTATTTATTACCCCCTTTTTAGGGTTTCGTAGTATAACAAGGAACCCTTATAATTTCACTCTGTCCGTCCGTCCGTCCGTCTGCCCGTAAGGTAGTCCCCCCCTAGCATTTTCAAACTATTAGACATAGAAACTTGAAATTTTCCATGTTGATGAAAATTATTCTGAACTAAATCGGAAAGTAATGTAACAAATACATACGTTTATAGCGAATCACATACGGAACCCTTCTATACAAGCGTGTCTCGACACGTTTTTGGCAATTTTTTACTGTCACCTCCTTAAACTTAATATTATTTGCATTTTTTAATTTAATGATAAAAAAAAATTGTTAATTTCGAAAAAAAAATAATTAATTGATTAAAAATAAACGAATTTGTTATCATGCCCTTCCTAAATATTACAAGGGCGTTGAGAAAATATCGAACAGAGCGTAATTAAAACTGCTATCTACTTCTAACAGGGGTATGAACTGTGCATAACGAGTTCATAAGTTCGGATTTTTATTCAATACCTCACACGCTCGAGGTCGTAACCTACTTCCGGACAATATTTAATTAAGCAGTGCCAGTAACACCTGCAAACTATTTATACAGTCATTTTATGCAGTTAGTAAAAAAGGTTGGTAAAGGTTATCAAGAAATTTCTGTTTTTCCAATGACATACGACATTGGTATCTTTAAAGCAAGAGTGAATAGGTTTCTTCTAGCCAAGCTCGCTACATTCTAGACATCTCTCACCATTGTAGTCAATTGCTGGTCTTTACACAAATTGTTTATTTAATGTAGCAACCGCTACATAACAAGATGGCAATGATGTCGAGTGGAAAAGTGGATTTAGATAACGGGGAGGTTAAAAAATCTGATATCCGTGTACTAACAAGAGGAACCCCGCAGGGGTCTATTTTGAGCCCTATTCTATTTATTTTGTTTACAGCTGATTTAATAAAAGATAAAGGAAGATCAACCCCCTGGGAGAACAGTACAGGCAAAATGACAATCAGTGTCATTTTTATGGTATCTTAATGGTATCTAATCTAATTCGATTTTTAAAACTAGGTTGTGCATTTTAAAAGCTATCTTTTATTGGCTAGCTGGGCTCGGGATTTCGGTCGCGTAATATTAGGTAAAAAAAAATAATTTAATTTTCGTATGGTATATGGCCCTTCCTCATCGGACTAGTATTTCTTGAGATTAGCGCGTTCAAGCAAACAAACAAACTCTTCAGCTTTATATATAAATATATACAGGATACATACAGGACTATAATATGATACCCGGAAGTCTGTTCCTAAGGTAGACAACTTAATGCCTGTGTTATAGGTAACAGCCGCCTGTTGTACACAAATATATTTTTTTTTGGCTCTTTAATTATTGTAATGTTTTACCTTCGCTCAACTTTCGCTCGAGTGGAATTTGTTATATTTTCACTTAAGTGAAATTTGAGTGATTGGTTTTTTAAAAGTCATCTATATAGCTCTATTAAACCTCCTCCTCCCCCTCGTCCGTATTTAGACGATTCTTTAGGATTTTCTGTGGTTGTTTAAAATTTTAAAAACTTTGAAAAAGTCAACTTTATTAATGAATACATACTTCAATTTAATTTTGAAATCCTTCATGTTACACCTGAAAGAAATTTTCACACTTTAACTCTTAGCTTTTTTCAACTGTTAAACCAGTTTATTTCTTCACATTTTCCCTTTTGTAGTAACACTCTGGAGCCAGGATTTTTCGCGGGGCTGCACAAAATTGTTCCCTTTACCTCCAACTCGTTAACCCGAACATTACGTCTGATTAAACATTAATAGCTTACAGCTATCATTACAAATTAATTATGCCACAAAGCCGAAATCTGCTTAATTAAAAACCATTAGGATTATTGGTACATACCTTGTACTATAAGCATTATAGAAATATGGGCATTATAGAGGTATTCTACATGATAATGCATCATTTTAGGCTAGTCGCTTAGTAGCGGATCCAGCAGTCGTTGTCCTATAAAAAGATTCCCCGTTACCGTTCCGCTTTTGCTTTGCCATTGCTTTTTATTGTACAATCCTTGTCCAAACAAGATCGAACAAAACAAAAAGGAAATCTTCCAATTTGGTGCAGTCGTTCGGAAGTTATATCATATCAAATTGCACACGGTGTGAAAGAAGTGGATCCAGGTGGGTCAGGTCTAGTTTTGCAATTTCCACCACAGGCTAAATGCCCGTGCCATTTGAAAGTACTACGTTGTATTGATTGTTGTCTTCACTCTTCATTCCTATCGTTCTTTTAGTCCCTAAAGGCCGCCCCTGTTTAAACCCAACAACAATTATTGTCGAAAATAAAAATATAGCTCGCCTCGTTGGACATGACGCCCCGCGCCTGCAGCTTGGCGGCGGCCAGCTTGGCAGCGGCGGCCTTCTGCGCCGCTATTTGCGCCGCCTGCGTCGCCAGCTTCTCGCGCTCCGCATTGGCGTCATAGTAGTTGTACAGCACCGACAGCGGCACCGGCACGTCCCCGAAGTACACCTCGTTGGGGATGTGCGACGAGTCTAAACAGTCGTCGCTCCATCGCCTTGAATAAATAACAGTTTAAAAGAACTGAGTGCATAATCCCTGTAATAGCTCGAGTTGTGAGTGGCCTAACTTCCTCTGGGGCTATTGTTGAGGAATACAACCATAGAGCGGTCATGTACCACCGTGACGACCGTCTCATAGCAGAAATGCTCGCTCGGGAACCCAAAGATTCCCAAAGTTTCTAGATCAATTTTCAACTTTAAAAAAAATAAGATCTGGTGCTATAAAAGATCTCATGAGACGACAAGAATGAAAAGAAAACAGATTAATACAACAAAATAACAATTGGCGTGTGAATGTAACTAAAAAAAAAGTATGTTCTTATTATACGGCCGCGTGATCGATGGGTGACCCATTCTAACATTGTTTTTAAAACACCCGACATCCTCCGTGTTTCGGACGGCACGTAAGACAGTGGAGCTGCAATAATCGCGTTCAATTCCGTTCTGGCGCCTGGACTTGACTATTACGATGTATGGATTTCTTTTTAAGTATATATCTCTATAAAAAAATATAGAATTTCCTGAACACAGAGTTCATTAAAATAAGTTTGTTTTCTGCCAACAATGCTATTGTTGTTGAAGATTAACTTTAAAAAGATGCTAATTTAAAAAAAATATATTCGTTTTTGGTTGTACATAATTTAGGAATATCTGATTAAGTCGAGTTTAGGACAGGGTTGGATACAACATTAGCCTTTTTTTTTAATATAACAAGGGGCAAACGAGCAGGCGGTACTCTTAAGTGACTACCGACGCCCATAGACAACTGCAACACCAGGGGGATCGCAGATGCGTTGCCGGCCTTTGAGAAATGAGTATGCTCTTTTCTTGAAGGTCCTTTTATGTAGCGTCCGAAACATGCTGAAGATCAGATACTTAATAGTTGGTGTTAAAATTGGTCACCCATCTACCACCCGGCCGCGGTAAAAGCTACTTAACCTAGCGATCGACTCAAATGCCGACCACTGTCTATGTAATAATAACGTGTAATTTATATTACGATTGTGATCAAACTCTCTATATGTTTACTTCAATTCTTTAATCGTATGATAGTTTTTGTTTACGTGAATAAAGGATTTCTATTCTATTCTATTCTATTCTACATACATAAATAGAGATGGCTTTCCTTCCTTTCACATTACGTTTATGAAAGCGATTGTGTAAACCAGTTCTTGCAAGCTCTTGCAGAGCCTCAATAGCTCAACTGTATAAGGAATGGACTGAAATCCGCAAGGTACCCGGTTCGGCCTCGGGGACGCAAACTTTGATGCATGGTCCGTAATTGTTGAGTTCCTGTTTTGTATTAAATATTGTGTTGGAGTTTCTTTTTTAATTTTTCACAACGAATACTGTTTGTAGTGTTCATCAATTCTACATTGGCCTTCTATACAAAAATTACGTTTATTAGGTCTTTCGCGAGAAGCAAAAGTTTGTATATAAAATATTTCTTTTTTTTTTTTAATTAACCTATTGTGTCACACTGCTGATGATTCAAATGATTCTAAGTTAACGGAAGATATCCTATAGGTTTTGGTTTCCGTTGCAAATGGTTGGGAGATGTGACATAAACGGCCATATGTTTCGATTGCGTACATTTAGAGAGTTGATTTCTTTACACCTTCAAGGGACTGCAGACCTCAGTACTTGGCATTATTTATATGAAAACATATAAACATTTATGTCTATCCGTCTGTTTTATAGGTTAATCTACGAATCGGTTGGAGCGATTTCGATAGGGCTTTCACTGGTAAAAAAAAATTCGATTTCTTGACTAATTTACTTTAAGCAAAATAATAGTTTCGCATAAACAAAGAATATTAAAAATTGAACAAAATTATTTAACAGGATCAAGTCCCGGCTTAGAACAAGCATTAATTAGACTTTCCTTACTAGAATGGCGATACATATTTATCTATCTGTAATCTTATTACTGCTTTATTCATTTTACAATTAAGTGTAAAATATTAAATTAAGTTTTATACTATAACTGCTACTAAAACATAGTATACGATAACTAGTAATATAT
The DNA here is from genome assembly GCA_024363005.1 of Charaxes varanes. Taxonomy (NCBI): domain Eukaryota; kingdom Metazoa; phylum Arthropoda; class Insecta; order Lepidoptera; family Nymphalidae; genus Charaxes; species Charaxes varanes. The sequence goes on along the minus strand of JANCMC010026410.1, from coordinate 7,376,704 downwards.
ATTGAATAATAACAAAATCAATACATATAAGAAGAAAACACATAATTGTACTGGAAGCGGTTTGACGAAGTAATTAAGCAAATAAACCAAGTATTGCGGTTGGCGGGTTAAAAAATTCGTTTGAAATACTTTTTTTTAACAACAACACCTAATAAGCACGAATATGAAACGCATCTTCGTAAGATTCACATTGAATACATTTTTTAAACGAATTAAAAAAAATGTCTTGAAAATATGGCCGACATGCTCTAGATTTAGTATTCATAATTAAATAAAAGCACATTGCTTGTATTATTTTGAATATGTTTTTCTTTTATTATAAAAAATATTAAAACACACTTTATTAAAACGTTGAATATTTGAATATTCTTACCTTAGACACTATGTCTTCCATCGCTACATTAGGAAATAAGTCATCAAAGGCGGCAATCAGCGCGTGAATAGCATTCGAGAACCCTAGACTTTTGTAATCTGGCCCTAACAAAAAATCGCGTCGTAGCGGATTACTACTAACTAAAAAATACCTCGTTGCCAAATGACATCTTTATACGTCCCACGGTTTTCGATATTTAGTGTTAAAAGACCTTTGACTTACATAGTCATAGATAGTTCTGTTAGTCGTATAAATGTCAATGTTTTTTGTGATTTAATTTTATGAATTTTTACTTTATATAAAGGTCAACGAGCTATACGTTAGTGATGAAAATTTTTCCTTTTTTTTCAGTCCTGAACGTCTATTTATTGTTTTTGGTCTACAATACCATACAAATGATCAAGGAGAGTCGGGAGGTGCAATATGTATCGTACCGTGAAGGAGTCAACCCCAATCCGTCATTATAATCACATCTAGGTTGCGTTTGCAGTGTTTTTTTTTTAATTTATTGACAAAGATTCTAATAAATGGAAAGCAAACGATGTTTTTTTTTTCTTACCTGCCTACCAATATCTTTTGAAATGATAGAATAATATGGCCAAGTGCGTGTCTAAACACGTGTGTAAGGAAAGGTTCCGTATTTGTTCAGCCATAAAGGCATTTGTGAAATAATTTCAGAAGTTGTCGTCCTATTTCGTTCAAAATAATTTTCATATTGATTTTTTGGCATGTTCTATCAACAAGGAAAATTTCAACTCTCTACATCTAATAGTTTGGAAATCCTAGGAACCGCCTTGCGGGTGGAGAGATTGACGGATGGACTGAGCGAAATTATTATAATATAAATATATACTATATGACACACGAACGTCTGTTGACTGTTCCTAAGGTAGACAATTATAAGTTATTCACACACATTCACATTTTTGAAATATATAAATACAAACATAAAGATAATACACCCAGAGTCGAGGCGGGAATCACGACCCCCGGAGCGGAATAAAGAGTCACTGCCCACTGCGCCAACGGGCCAGTCATATATTATACATTCCTTGTACGACTACGGAACTCTAAAAAGTAACATAACTATGAACTTTTGTGTCTCGTTGCCATGTCGAGTCTTCAGATTATCACAAATAAATAAAATAATAAATCAAAATAAAAACGCCTTTTATTTCATGTCATTACAATGTTTCAGTTATCACAAATCATCATAGTTAGAGAACAATGACGGTTTTTATAAGTGTTTTAGTTAAATGACTTTATACAAAACTGTATAACTATATATAATAATAAATATATACGGGACTATATGACTATATAGGTAGACAACTTAATGCCTGTGTTATGGATAATAAACATCTGTTACACACAAATGCTTCTTTTTAGAAAAATATAAATACATACATATAGATAATACACCCAAACTCGAAATGGGAATCGAACCCACGACCCCGGAACGGAAGGCAGGGTCACTGCCACCTGCGCCAGCGGGCCAGTCATAAGTATTTTTAAATAATACTTTTCATTTGTAAACATTAATTTTTCGATGTGTGTTTTGTTCTCAAAATTCTAGATTTAAAATTAAAATAATTATGCCAGTAAACTCATAATTACGTCTAACAGCTGCTCTGTAAAATTTAATAATCTTTAGATCCGTCACTTTCTTACGACTACGACGAAATGAGTATGTAAATGTCATATTCAAATATTTACTATTACAGTTTTTATTATTACATTTAATAATAAGTCAGATATAGCTCAAAGTGTTTGTAAATTTTTATCCTTGAACTCCACAGAGTTCTGCAAAACTTTGCGCAACAACACAAAGTCCTCGGCAACACTACATGATCATTGAAATGAAGCTATGTATATCTGGCTCCGGCATAATAAACTTAATCCAAGTAAATGTATGTAATCTTATTTTTAACAGTATTTAACAAATCAAATATTACTAATATTATTTAAAGATACGAATATTCTAGTGAAGGTGTGTAAAGAAACCGAAACTAAGCTATAAATTTTAAGTAGGAACAAAGCAAAACCGACTTAAACATTGCACTCTTCTCACGGTTCTTGCAAACCGCCTCTTATCGTATCAAGAGGTACCAACCTCCTCTGATATAACCTACATATCTACCTAGAGCTGTTACATATATATATTTATTTATTCATGCTAAATCCTTCATCTTTTACCACATGTATCACGGCATGGGTCCCGAGAAATGGTTCAAACTAATAATAAAGGCAAATTTCACCGAGGATAACATTGAAATTTCATCCCCATTACCTCGACGTCCAAATATTAATATATAAAGCTGAAGAGATTGTTGGTTTCTTTACTTAAACGCGCTACTCTCAGGAACTACTGTCGTCCGATTTAAAAATTCTTTCAGTGTTACCTAGCCCATTTATAGAGAAAGGCTATATATCATCACGCTAAAATTTATCACTTAACTTTATAACTGATAATTGATAAAAACCTAACTGATAAAATCATATTAGTTATACCCTAAGGTTAGAAAATCTATTAACAGAATTTCATACAAAAATGGATGCAGGAATAAAAACGGAGTGTCATAATTTCTTACGGACAGCCCAAGTTAGAAAAAATAAAGTATTTTTGAAGTTAGAATTTTTTAGGCAGAGATTGGCGATTTTTGAGATGGGAAAAGCCATTATATTCGCTTTATCATCACTGAACGCTTGACTTTGAGTTTGACGTCATCGTCACCGAAGCCTCTGGCGATACGTTTTCACTTTTGTGGTGAGCCCCCGGCTACCATTTTACAATATTGACTTTTACTCTACTCGAATGAACGTCAACCATAAGACAATATCATTCATATTCGATATTAGTTTCTTTTAATCAATAATAGAAATACATATTTGAAGTATGTCTAATATTTCGTAAACATTCTAGGTAATCTTTTTTTAATAGCTCGTGTAATAGTCCAGCGGGTTTTATACCGAGGACCCCAAGAATTTAACGCCACCCTTGAACTATCGAGGCTTCGAATTTGGTAATAACAGCTCTCTATCAATTCATTGGATTACTAATGGACAAAGTAGAGTTAACCGAAGAAATTTCAGTGAGCGCAAAATCGCGTCGCGGTGAGCACGTACGTGTACAATGTCGGCCACCGTCGAGACTAGTTTGAAGTAAGTCGGCGAAAGTTTTTCTTCTAATTTTAAAACGTCATTTGACACCTTTCTCGCGGTTGGGCTGTGCTGTTCTTTTTTTAAATTTATGTTTGTATACGGCCAGTGTTATTGTGCACTTTTAAAATATTTCTTTTCTTATTCACAAATGTTTTCATACAGCCAGTGTTATTGTGCACTTCATGAAAAGTTTTTTTTTTACTCGCAAATGTTTGCATACGGCCAGTGTCATTGTGCACTTTTAAGATTTTCTTTTTTTATTAGCAAATGTTTGCGTACGGCCAGTGTTTTCATGAACATTTTTTTATTTGTATGGTTGGTATCGTACGGACATTGCCCGTGAATCCGTTGGTTCGTGTTAATTATTTTTGTTGTGCTGTCTATGACGGCCATGAATATAAATAATATTAAATTATTGTATCGTTTTTTTTTTCATGACAGGATAATCTCTCTTTTGAATATTATATATTTTTAAAGAGCAACCATCTTGTGACGGCTACTTTCTCTCCTGCTTCACCAATGCCAGACGATTTCTACCATTTACGCACACATGTATAGATGGTGTCAAAGCGGAATCGTGACATACGTACGTATATTAAATATAACAAGTGTCAAGTTTTATTTTTCTGTGAATAGAACACTGTGTGTCGCTTTACGCAAAAAGGTTTGTGGGAGAATTTCGGTCAGCTAGCGAATTGTAGCGAGTTTAATAAGCGAATTTTCTAATAATTTTAGCGCCGCAAATTTAACTTTGTTATCGTTAACTTCATATATATGCTTTCGTTATTTAAATTTATTATTATTTTTAGGATGACAAACATAACCACACAAGCAAAATTCGATGGCTAAAGCAATACAAACTGGGAAGAATTTACTCCTTGCGCGGATCATGCTTGGTCGAAACTGGGGACTTGGTTGAAGCGAGTTAAACTCAAAACTCCCTTAAAAAGATGTTATTTACAATACTGGCCACACTACGACGTCTCTGTGTACCTCATTCGCGGTTTAGTGCTCATCCACGTCGCACGTCAATTTTTAGTATATTTTTCTTCCGCCATTTTATTTGTCGTTGTAATGTCTAAGAGAAATAATAATGATATAGAAGACGACATCGGTCAAAGAATTTGGAAATTAGACCGTAAATTGAGACAATTTCAAAAGGATAAGCGACAGAATTTATCAACTTAATCGAAGATTTTATCATAGGAGTTGTATAGAACGGAAGGTAGAGCTTTTTATTTTTTTGTTTGGACATGATTCTGTTTGATTTTATTGGCAAGACGAGCACGTTCTTATCATTGGATTTGAACATACACGCTCTTTTAACAAGACAAACTCATTAGGAAAATTATTTTGTCCGAAATCAGACAATAACTTTTGAAGTTATTCAACCTTTATCACGCACCAGATGTTTGAAGTCAAGATAATTATAACAAAATATATCTCGTAGATATGCATAGAGTAAAAAAATTGATCTCATTATATTCAAATAAGTATAGGAAAAGCAATAAAACAAAAAGGAAATGAATTGTCAACCTGAGATGCCAACTAATGCCTCGAAGTAGTGATCCTATTGATTTCGCAAGTATGCTATAGTCATTTTAAGAATGGTGACAAATATAGTCATATAAAACAAGCTTGGTGTCATACGATAGATTTTCTGTTTGTGTTTCTGTAATAAGTTTATTGTCTAGCATTGAAGTTATTAGCTTGTATATAAGCATGCCTTGACACGCTCTTGTGAAGTCGGTACCAAGCCAAATAGGTTCTCCGCTAAATTGATGCAGATGGCACCGACTTCAACATCAATTTCATCTTATAAGGTTGTCTCAGTATAACCTTTTTTATGCTGATCAAATTTGTACTAAAATAATGGGTTATTTGTGAAGGTCTTTTTATAAACACAATATTAATCCTTATCCAAAAAACTATTTTTAAACCTCTACGTGATAAGAGTGGCACATGCGGACGAAGTCGTGGGGTACAGCTAGTAAACTATAATGTGCCACATTTCATATTCATCTATCCGCGCGATTTCCAAAAATGGTACCGAAAGTTTTCCCATCACGTATGATTTAACACGTTACCTACATACAAATATCACACATCTTCGCGGAAATGTCTCAATAAATATTTCCGCAAAGATGTCATTCTCATTTTACTTTCAACCCGTAATTGTACTGCTTTACTTTGAATTCAGAGTCAAAATGCAATACAGTTACGATGTTTAAATCAACCGTTTTTTATTGAGAAAGGTTGCTTTTTGCAATATATGTGCAATCTTAAATAACTTTAAATATTTGAAACAGGTTACGTAATTTATAGTGTTGTTATTATATTTAAATTAAGGACTTTCATAATATACCTTTTTAAAGTTTTAATTATATATATTTTGTTACTAATTATAAAAAACGGCTTTTAAACTCACGCGTATTTTATATCGGGATTACCCGACTAGTTTCGAACCCGTCCGGGATCCTTCCTCATGAGCTCGCTACGAAGCGGTGTCGCGGCGGGAACTCGCCGGAGTGGAGTGGAGTGGAGTTTAAAAGCCGTTTTGTATATCAATGATCTTTGCAAAAACATCACACATGAAATGATTCTTTTTGCTGGCGATAGTACTATTTTATTTGCAGGCAAAGATGTAAATCAAATGACCAGCGATATTAACTCTAGCTTATATTGTATTGTTAATTGGTTATATTATAATAATCTAATTATTAATTTAAATAAGATGCAAAGTTTCGTTATTAGTTACGGAGGTACGAAATTTAATAAGGTATCTGAAACTAAATCGTTCTGCCTTCATATCAATGATGACTTGGATTGGAAGTCGCACATTGAACATGTTTGCACAAAACTAAGCCAGTTTTCCTTTGTACTTCATACGCTTACTGAAGTAGTAAATGTTTCGGCATTATTAACTGTTTACCATGCACATTGTGGAGCCATCCTAAGGTAATTAAGGTAAAATGTTTAGGAATTCTTAAGTTCTAGAAGACCTGAAAAGCGTACTGGATCTAAATTATTCTCAAATCAATTTGACCAACACACATAATTTCATAGTTTCTTTAGACGTATGGGAGATCATAACTTACACGTATTGGGATTAGCCAATAGATTAAAACTCAGTTTCGCTTTTTAATATATATTTATAATATATTTCATTTCTCTCCTATTTTTACTGGTTCGTACAAGTTGAACCACGAGAAGAAACAGCAAGAAACTCGTATTTACCGTTTTAACAATAATTCTTACAAAAAAAAGGTAAGCGTAATGACTTCAAAAAAGGTGTGTACTGTTTGCTAGCTGAAACAAGAATGACGCATGCACGCTGCGCGGCCATATTTATACCTTTTATGAAGTTAACAATGATTTATTCAAGCTCTTTACGACCACTTCTACACTTGATAGTTTAATAAAGGTTATATAACGTCGGTGCCACAGCAATACCATGTAAGTAACAATACAGTATAAATACTATATAATAGACATTGAAGACCTACTAGCTAAAAACTTCATCCTCATTGAATTAAATAACTTTGTCGCGCTTTGGCGGCTTTTGATTTTTTTTTTATAAAGAATTCTCTTTTATTTTTCATAACGAACTCCTTCGAATTTTAAGGAATATTTCAAAAAAAGCTGAAATTGGATTAGCCATTCTCAATTTATGGCGTGATCAAGGGAAATATGCATTCATTTTTATACATACAGATATGCTTTAAGTCAAAATTATTTGTATGCATCTTACTGCGATAAAATACATACTTCTACACGACTCCACGCTAATTCCATGACGCATCACCAAGTAGCTGTCGAATCCAAGGGCCGCATTTATTACTATCTGAAATAGGCATTAATGTTATACTTAAATACTTATTACTATCTGAAATAGGCATTATAGTCGATCAAGAAAGTGCTTTACCATTTTTGATAACAGCTCCTACTTAAAGAAAATTTTGCTAAGGGTTATTGTTAGCAATTAACGTAATGCATAACAAGCAAAAATGAGCCTTTTTACTAATTGACGTGCAAACGACATTCGATCTTAGAGTGACGAACCAATTTTTTGGTTTTCTTTTTTTTTTTTAAAGAATATTAGTAATACTTTTTAGGTGGGAAAGTAATAGTGTCAGAAATCCGACAAGGGTCGGAGAAGGGTCCGGATCAGAGACACATGTCTATACAATGAAATAAATAGAAAAACTTTAAAATTAATCCCTAAAAATATAGTCACGAAGTTGGCAGACGTACAAAAGGCATTCTCTTTTTGGCTAACACATGTTCCGTAAAATCTGGCATTTGGCAACCTCGTAAAAGGAATACTATGACCGGCAAAGCGTAAATACTAAATCTTTTGGTGACTTTGCGCTATTTTGTGTATTTTATAACTACAGTAGGTATGAGATATTGCAGTGAATGCATTAAAATTTAGTGTTTGCTACGCCTCATTCGCTCGAGAGTTAAAAAAACGTTGCGTTAAATTTTGTTTACGAAAATATAGCTCAACATGTATATTGCGTCGCGTTTTATAAGCGCTGTCGTGTCAACATATACTTGGGAATTAATGTGTTCTATTTGAGGCCTTATTTCCGAATATTTTGGCGCGGGAAGTCACTCGTGTACAACGAGTACAGGAAAGGCGCTAGCACTGAGCCCTGTGGGACTCCAGCGCGGACGGCCTTTCTTACATAAGATCGGCGTGAAGAAGCGGCACTGCTATCACGTGATGGTATTGTAGTCGCGTTTCGTTCGATTTGTGAGACTTCCCGGTAGTCTATTCGCGTCATTAAAGGCTGGCAACGCATCTGCTAGCCTCCTGGTGAATGCAGATGTCCATGGGGGTCGATAGTCACATATGTGAACCGCCTGCCCGTTTGCCCCTTGTAACTTAAAAAACCTTTTCAAATTTTGACTTTAAAAGCCCTTTAAAAATTTACTTACAGAAATAATGTACCTTTTTTCTTTAATTAAAAAATAATTACGTGAAAGTAAGTTAAAGAGAAACTTTCTTCAAATTCGTTGCCAAATAGCGATAGTATGTAGCGGGCCAAAGCGGTAAATCATTTACAAATTTAAGCGTCGGCGTTCAGAATTTCAAATTTGTTTACCCAGTTTCGCGGTGACCTCACAAAAGAAACAAAGCCTTCCCAGAGATTATTCTAGCCAGGTGAATGCGGTTTTCAGGAAGAGCGGAACATTCTTCTACAACATCACATAGCAAATTTAATTAGTTGTACCATTTTAATTTATTCATACAATACACCGAAGAAAATGACGCGAATGAAATCTTATCTTACAGATTGTGGTTTCATAAGCTTAATTTATTTTATCATCGGGAATTATTTTTTTAAATTCAAATAAAGGTACTGTATCTGTTCTTTATTATACCTCTGACGCAAGTCACAATTATAGTCATTCTATACAGAAGCAGAAGGACTATAGTTGTTGAATATAATAAACTTGATACGTTATAAATGTCCAAAAGCGAACATAGATACCAACAAAGACTTCAACTCACTATGATTGATTGTGTTTTGCGTAATCACCACGCTTTGCACCTGCCTGAAGTATCGTCTAGCAAAAAGTAACAAACTGTAAATTCTTTATACGACATTTACGAGAATATTATAAAAATAATTCTTAATATCTATAAATTACGCGTCACGTTGTTTGTCCGCGATGTACTCCTCAACTACAAAACCGATTTTAATCAAATTTGTACACCGTATGTAGTTTGATCTAATTTAAAAGATAGGATAGCTTAAATCTCAATTTATAGTCGCAAATAAAAATGAGTCGAAGAAATGTACGCACGGGAAATAATCTTATTCTTATATATCCTATATAATAATATCATTATTGTAATCGAATGTAGCAAATAGTTAGTAATCTAATGTTCAAGTTGGACAACGTCTGCTAGTTCCGCTAGTATAATATTTAAAAAAAAAAAACAACTAGAAAAGGCTTACTCACCTTATAACACATCTGCTTTGCAGATGTGTTATAAGGTGAGTTTAGTTGAAAGTATATATGTGAGTATGAGGTCGAATATCAAATATAAACTAGTGCTAGAATGGGACACAGCAAGAGCTATTTAACCTAGATCGACTAAAATGCCGACCACTGATTTGGCCACGACCTCCTCAGTCCGCAATTTAAAATCTAAAAGAAATCGATATCACGAATGGCTATATCAGATAAAACAATTTCGCCGTGCTCTAAATAACTTATAAAACTAACATTCGATTCAATTCGCCGCACCTGAGCGGCATTTTTATTAGCCGCGTGACTAACTTTTAGTTTAAAATTATCTTTTTTTGAGTTCTGTAGGCGAGCAGATAAAACAAGACTTGTTTCAAGTTTTTACAAGGCTGCTTTATCACCCTGGACATCGAGACGTATTATCTTGAAAGTCTTTTAGAGGTAATTAACCTTAGAAGATTAGAAAATACAGACAAAAATGAAAAAAAAAGATCAGTTGTCTATGAGTATGATTTAAAAACTGTCCGAAGCAAAATGTACGGACGTCATTGAGTTGTACACGTTGCCTCACGGAAACTTCCTTGTTATAAAAAATAATAAAACCAAAGATATACGAATTATAATTTTTATTTTTTAATACATAGAGTCTGACTAGTTTTATGTATTTTTCAATACTTTTGGAAGTTTTTTTCTGAAACTCTTAAAATTAAAATTATATGTGCAACAATTTTGGTTTTATCATTACTTAATATAAAGTCAGTTAATAGACTTTTTTTTTCAAATTACCTCAGAAACTTTAAAAGTCAACCAACATATTAAAATTATTTTGACTTTAGCCGCAATCAGCCGGAAAGGCAACTATTTCCGTTCCATTTTGTGATTTTCAAAATTACATTTTCTATTGGAGAATAGGTTGCGTCGAATCCACCTACTAAAATCCCAAGTGAAAATATTTTACAACAGAATTGTATGAAAATTGTCAATTGTTCCTCACGGCTTAAGCTTTGGACTCTATTCCGTATTCAATAAGAGTTGTTTTTGCAGGTCGAATCACAAGTGAAATATCAAAGGTAACCTATGGGCCGGCAGAAAGTTTGTGATTAGTTTTGAACATGTCATGGCTATTTGTTTGTTTAAGGTTAGAAATGTTTGATTTTAAATGTAATTGTTCACAATATATCTGTCCATCGCAGAGTTTCAATAGCTCCGTGGTAGAAAAGGCGTAAACAGTTTCCTTTTAAACCGGCAAATTAAATTGTGTTCAACGAATTCACATTAGCGCCGGGTTAAAGGCTAACTTTAAAATTAGTACAACCAACATCAACCCTGATAGCGTCAGGTGCTGCGCAGGATGTCTATATGGAGGATATGAAGTATTAAAAGATTGCTGTGTAATTTTATTTCTAAATTTCCGCCTAAAGCAGTGTTTTCCTACCTGTTTTAGGCCATGCCTTACATTTTTTAAAAAAAATTATACCCTCGATACACAATTTTTTACCTCTAAAAATTGTTTTCTTCTCTTAAGAAATATAAATAAATGGAAAGTTTTAGAAAGGTGATATTTTGGTAATGTCAAACAAATTATATCTAAGAATTATTTACAGCATTTTATTAAGTATTTGCGTTTTTTGTTAAATTTGTCAATGGTATCTAAAATTACATTTAAATAACCCGTAGCAAAAGGGTTTAAGTCGTGTCGAACACATTTTTAGATCGCCCCCTGTGGGGCGTAGGCCCACCTTTGGAAAACACTAGGGAAAAGTATTGGTCTCTTGATCGTTAAGCTTTGGTCTCTTGATGATAACTGAACAATTTTGTTTATTATTACTAGTTGTTACCCGCAACTTCGTCCACGTAAGATTAGGTGAAAAAATAGATTCAATTTGAGCGTGATAATATATAGGCTTATAGCCTTCCGCGATAAATGGGCTATCTTAGACTGAAAGTATTTTTCAAATCGGACAAATAGTTCCTGAAATTAGCGCGTTCAAGCAAACAAACAAAGAAAATGTTCTTCGTTCTTTATATATTAAGTACAGATAGTCTGTATACATATATACTTTCATTACATTCTGTATACATTGGCTGGCCCGTTGGCGCAGTGGGCAGTGACCCTGCCTTCTCCTCCGGGGGTCGTTGGTTGGATTCCCACCTCGAGTCTGGGTGTATTATCCATATGTATGTATTTATATATTTCTAAAAAAAAATATTTGTGTATAAAAAGGACTTAACCACCCACTTGAACTAAGGTTGTGTCCGTTTTTTCACACAGCATAGACATATTGTAGGTTTAACTATCGAGTAGACGTGAGGTCGAATTGGTTACTTCATAAACAGCCGACATATTGTAGTCTTTCCGACTAGCGTGAGACATATTTTAATGACTGCTTTTTTCTCTATATTTTTTAAATTATTTAGCAAAGTCCTCATAGAATCGTGTCTGTCGATAACATAACTGTATTGTCTGTCGTTAGTAAGGTGCCTAAAATTCTAAATTATAATTTACATCGTTGCAAAGCCAAATGACTATAACTAAAGCGTTTAATAATGCTTCTTTAGCATTTAATTCTTCACGCATTAATGAGTTTGAAAACTATCTATACTTCTTTATATATAAAGCTGAAGAGTTTGTATGTGTGTTTGCTTACTTAAACGCGCTAATCTCAGGAACTACTGGTCCGATTTGGAAAATTCTTTCAGTGTTATGTAGCCCATTTCTCGAGGAAGGCTATAGGCTATATCATCACGCTAAATGTTTTCACCTAATTTTACGCTTAAAAACTCGCGGTAACAGCTAGTATTATTATAAATAAAGCTGAATAGTTTGTTTGTTTGCTTGAAGGCGCTTATCTCGGGAACTACTGGTCCGATTTGAGAAATTCTTTCAGTGTTAGATAGCTCGTTTATCGAGGAAGGCTATAGGCTATATATCATTGCGCTAAAATTGAATCTATTTTTCTTTACCTAAGTTTACGCGGACGAAGACGCGGGCACAGCTATTACAATATATATCATGCGGGATATATGAGCGTTATATTTTCCTAACGAGTCGGGATCAAATCTAGTACTTTTCGGATTAAAATCTACCCTTATATTATTAAGATATCACGGTTCGAAGCTCTTTGATGTTACAACCTTTTGCATTCATATTTTTTCGTATTAAAAAAATAAATATTGTCAACTTCTTAAGAGTCGTTTCTCTTTGAAGTCGATATCAAGATTTACGATCTCAGTAAGCCCCGACTTGCCCCAGAGGTCGCGTGTGTCGCTAATAATTGATATCAGCCATTGGAGCCGCCCCCAACCATCTCTCATCGTTTGCCAGCTTCAGGGATTCACTATGAGAATTGAACGTCGAACTAAGTTTAGACTTATGTACCACGAGGAGTGCGCGGAGGAATTAAGCAGACTTGAATTTTTAACATCATCTGGATGTCTAAAACTCCATACCTATTTAATTGCGTATACGAGAACAGGGTTGTTACAAAAGAGAAATTGTCCCTCACATTCCGGTAAAGAGCGGGGCAATAATTCTTTATGCGAATTATTAAAATAAAATTCTTAAACATCATTGTAAATAAACATTTGGAAAAATCAGTAATGAATTAGAAATATTTCAAAACTGTCGAAATTATAATAATATAAAACGAACGATTTAAATAATACAATAATATAACATATATTAGTCAACGATGAATTATAAATTATCCATTAAGTATTCATTGACGTGGTAATATGCTTTATATAAAAAAAAGCTTTTCAAGGTATACTAAAATGAAGAGATGGCACGTGTTTCCATAATAATAAAAAAATTAAAAACATAGTAATACATATACACACTAGGGATCGCCTGGTGGTCAAAAGGCTTCATACATTTTTTTATGTTACAAGGAATAAGCGAGCAGGCGGTTTACCGAAGTGGCTAGTGACGCCCGTAGACATCTGCTTGACCAGGAGACTAGCAGATGCGCTGCCGGTCTTTGTTTACGAGCTTAGGCCACCGGAAAGTCTCGCAAACCGAACGAAACACGACAACAACACCATCACTTGACATGACAGCATTGCCGCTACTTCACGCCGATCTTATGTGAGACAGAGGTACTGGTATTCGGACGCGCCAGCCCACTTCGGCTGCAGATCAAAATGATTGCGTGGCGATACCTTTAATTAAATTAGTATTTTCAATTATTTTGCCATTCCACATTAATTTCGTAGGCCTACAAGGAACCCTAGGTTCGCACTGTCCGTCCGTCCGTCAGTCCTTTTTGATTTGCTAACTGTTAGGCATAAACTTGAAAGTTTCCATGTTGATGGAACATTTCAAAAACTCTTTAGGAAGATTAATACCCAGTACCTCATTCTCAAATAAGATCTGCGTGAAGTGACCGCAATGCTGTCACGTCAAGTGATGGTATTGTTGACGCGTTTCGTTCGGTTAGTGAGAGTTCCCGGTGGCCTTAATCCTTAAAGGCCGGCAACGTGTGTGCGAGTTTTCTAGTGGCGCAGATGTCCATGGGTGTCGGTAGTCATTTCCATCTGCTCGTTTGTCCCTTGTAACATAAAAAGAAATACTTTGCCCTTAATACCTACTACATCAAATTATTTTATATAATAAAGTATATAATATAAAAAAGTAAATTCATGTTATATACTTTACAGGAAAGAGTACCGATCTGCAAATGAATTCTCTTTGGGACTTATTACGCCCAGATCATATCTATATTCAAATGGATCAGCGCAAATGATCCAAACGGTGCTCTTTTATACGGAAAATTTATCTTCCCTAGGGAAAATAGAGACGTTCGGATAGGATAGCACTTGCTTTTATATATGGCTAGTCGAGAAAATTATCAATAGGGGTAGATAGATGATAATATCATTACAGTGTATAAAATAAAGTCGTTTTCCACCTTTACACGCAGATCTTTTAAATTACGGAACGGATTTTAATGACGTGTGAAGTAATAAAAAGACCGATTCAAGGTGAAGGATTATATATCTATAATACATTTATATTTATTAAAAAAGATTAACTTAAACGATAGATTTTATTTTGTTTTAAGCTTTAAGCTCAGTTGGAGGGGAAATATATAGGAACTTCAGACGAAAGTCAAGCTTTAAGGAGGTCGTTGAATGTTCGACATTAAAGCGCGTGTTCTCCACCGACCGCCATTTTCTCAAGCTGAGACGGTCAATAAAAATATAAGAGACGGCGGAGTTTGTACGTGAGGCGAATAATACCGCTCCAGACCTTTGTAGGGTCAGTAAACTGAGACAAATTTGTTAGCATTTCATAGATTCATCATGAGGTAGTATAGTCATGTACAGTCGACCAACAAATTGGTTTGCCACGCTAAGGTCGAATGTCGTTTGTACGTCAAGTAGTTAAAAGGTTTATATTTGCTTGTCATGCATTACGTTAATTTCTAACAATAATCCTTAGCAAAATTTTCTTTAACTAGGAGCTGTCATCCAAAATGGTAAAGCACTTTCTTGGTTGACTATACTATCGTCAGCGTTTGGAATGTTTGTCAATAATTGGGACTTATACAGCAAGAATGACTAAACAAAAAGAAATTTCTTAGCCAACGATGGAGTTACTATGTAGTATATATCGTGTTGCAAATGACGAAATCCAGACATTGGCTTTAATACCCTCGTGTAAGTCTACGCTTCGTTCATAGACTGTTAAAATTTTACATGATCTCACTAGTCCGAATTTAGGTATTCTTTCTAACACTGCAGCAAGACGTAGCTCAAAGGGTTGGACATTTATGTGTTTGAGTCTGGATGTATAAGTCTATAAGTGTGTATTTATATGTTATAACAAATATTTGTGTATCAGTCGGCTGTTACTTTTAAAACTCAGGTATAGTGCGTTCAGTAG
The DNA here is from genome assembly GCA_024363005.1 of Charaxes varanes. NCBI lineage: Eukaryota > Metazoa > Arthropoda > Insecta > Lepidoptera > Nymphalidae > Charaxes > Charaxes varanes. The sequence goes on along the minus strand of JANCMC010026410.1, from coordinate 7,361,297 downwards.
CAGTATAGCGTTTATTGTAAACTCAAAACTCAAGCACGCACTTTAAGCCAATAATAGTGACAACTTTGCGTCAACATGCTATTTTGCGTGTAGAGGCGGAGACTAAGGAGGGGCGTGCATTTTTAGATTGTATGTACTCTATTAAGTTACCTACCTTATGCCGGAGCCAGACATAGCTCAAAGTTTCCGTAAATTTTTGTCCTTGAGTCTTCAAGGTACAAAGTACTACAAATCATTGCGCAACTACACACAGTCCCCAGCCACACTACATGATCATTCAAATGAAGCTATGTCTGGCCCCGGCGTAATACGAAACTTATTGACAAAAACATGAAGACGTGTGATTTCGCCTTAGCATTCGTAGAATTCCAAAAATTAAATTGATCAAAATTTTCTTTTGCATAGACTTTCAGTGTCTGCTTGATTTTCAGAAGTAGTTAAAATCTAGGTAATTTTTAATAATAATTTATAACTAGTTGTTATCCTCGACTTCATCCGCGTCAAATAAGGTGAAAAACTTTAGTAGTTGTAGTTGATATAAAACCTATAGCTGCTTTGATAAAAGGTCAATATAACTCTGAAAGAATTTTTCAAATCGGGCCAGTTGTTCCTGAAATTAGCGCGTTCAGGTAAACAAACTAACTATTCAAGTTCATATACTAGTATAGATATAGTTTTTAATGACGTACCTTTAAAACCAGAGGACACTTTTCTGGATTAGCGAGGTAAATCTTTAACTGCATCACGAGTTTCCACCATGCATAAACGCATAAAAATGTCATAAATACACGTAAGAGCTAATCTCAAAGTGATTTACAGCGTCCCACGATACCGCAAAAAATTTCGCCTTTTAATGCTCACAAAAACGTATATCTCGTGAAATGGCGTCGTCATAATATTTCTTATAGAATACTTGGGTAATAATATGGTTATTGAGCAAGGGCGGTCGGTGTGAAATAGCATATTCCGAAGTTATATGGAGAATGTACATCGCTTCTAAAAACGCATATTCAAAATTTCTCCACTGGATATCTCAGCACAGGTTATCCCAGCGAGATATCCAGGGATACATATATTCAAGGTGTTTCCCGTAATTGTTTGTAATTCATATTGAACTAAACTGAATTTGTATTTGTAAATACTAATTATAAAAACGGCTTTTAAACTCACGTGTGTGTTATGTCAACCAGACCAGACCAAGTTTCACGAAAGTCTAAGTATTTGCAAATAAATAAACTTTTTGAATGAAAAACTCTTGGCCTTTCAAAGATAAATTGTAGTTGTATTTAGCCATGTGGTTAGGCACTATTTTCAAACTCAGAATGAGTTGTTGTCCGTTATGAGGCGGCCATCAAGTCCTCCTAAAGGAATTGGGTCACGCAGGGTACGATATATGGTGAGTCGTGTTTTAGATTTCACCGCATAGACATGTCTCATCGGCGCCATACGAATATCCGCACCTGATCATATTTTCCCTGCTTCGGCCAACTTGAGTCACGAATCTTATTTTATTTACTTTTTAATTAACTTTATAACCACAACTGGGTGGGGATCTTCCCCACTTTTTTGATTTATCGGTTCTGGGTCAACACTAAACTTTTTTTTTTTGAATTCCCGTTCTTTCCACGTAATTGAGTTGGGTAAGGCCACTCACTTACATCCTTGTTCGGGTGTTTGTGGCTTACATAGCTCATACTAAAATTTATTTCAATTTCGTAGTGGAAGCGTTTAACACGATTTTGTTTAGTAATGCGAACAAATTTAAGCACCTGTGGTTATGTTATTAAATTTACTACAATACAAATAAAGCCTAATACTTTTTATGATTTAAAAAAAAATGTAATCGTCCACCATTTCCTATGGATAAATTTGTTAAGAAAAAGTCTTAATCCTTTAAAAAATGTAGACTGACCTTCAAACCTCTACATAGCGTAAAAAGACAGATTAGATACATTAAGCCTTGTCAGAAACAGGGCTCGAACCACACAAAAGAACAAATAAACATGTCAATAGAAATATTTGTATTCACGAGCGTTTTATCGGTAAGTGTAAATTCCTTTTAAATTACTGTCCCTTTTACGATCTCTATAGCTGCAAGAAGCTTTCACCCACTACAAAGAAGGTAAGGGCCATCCACCGGGTGGTTTATATAACGACCAGTACACTCTCCCTCAGTTTTTAACACCTCACTTGAGTTTATCCTCTATAAAGTTGGCGTTAAGGTTGAAGTTTATGTGGATTAATATTACAGTTTGATATAAAGAGGGGTGTACATCGATTTAAGATAAATAATGTCGTGTAGCGCATCTGTGCGCAATTTAAATAATTTATGGTACTTTGAAGAGTTTATTGATAGTCTGTGGTGATCCATAGTTCGAAATTTAATCTATTACCTATAAGAGCATACTCATTCCTCAAAGGCCGGCTACGCATCTGCGAGCTTTCTGGTGTTGCACTTGGGCGTCGGTTGCGCGTTAGGTGAACCGCCTGCCCGTTTGCCCCCTTCTGTAAAAAAATATAAAGCTGAAGAGTTTGTTTGTTTACTTGAAAGCGCTAATTTCCTTATTTTTACCTGAAGTCGCGGGCAAAGCTAGTTAAAAATAAAACAGATACTATTGAATTATCAGACAGCCAATTTGTATCCCAGTGTTTATCAGCTAGTGATAAAAGGCTTTGTATGTTTGGCTTTGTATGGAGCACTATGATTATTATCTGCAAGAAGTGAGTAGTTTTCCAAGCATTACCGTTGTGTGAGATCTTAGCCTTATAAAGGTCAAGGACACGGAGTTTTTCCACATTTCTGTCCCAAGTAACGATCGTAAGCGTGTAGTCGTATGTCGAGTGGAAAAAGGTTACATCAAAGCAAACTAGATGGCGCTGTACGGAAGACGAAGACCGCAGCTGCCGTACAAACACTGAAAATCTTCGTACAAACCAACTTACGCTAGCGAAGCTTTAACTAACTAAGCTCAAACTAAGTCGGACACGAAGATCTTCCTTATCATATCGACCTACGCTAACGCTTACCTTTCATTCCTCGCCGAAAACCTTCCCACAGGGGAATATAAATCTTCCATATAAAATCTGTACTAATATATAAAGCTGAAGAGTTTCTTTGTTTACTTGAACGCGCAAATCTCAGCAACTACTGGTCCCACTTGAAAAAACTCTTTCAGTTTTAGATAGCCCATTTATCGAGGAAGGCTATAGGCTATATGTTATCACGCTAAGTGTCTTCACCTAAATTTACGTGGACAAAATCGCGGGAACAGCTTCTAAATAAATATAAAGGATTACATGTGCACCGTCGTCGTCTCAATTCGGCTGTATGTTTATTTTACTTTTTTGTATGTACGTTATGCGATTACTCCGCCATTTATGAGCTGATTTTGATGGATCTTTTTTGTTTGGTAGGCCAAACGTCAGAGGTGGTCCAATACAAATCTTATAGAAATCGGTCAAGCAATTTTTGAGACATCAACAAAAGAGTATAAGTTTATATAGTCATATACTTTTTTATACATCGATGATGTTTTCGTCACCTGTCATTACAGCAGCGCGTTTAGTTTAGTTACCCATATCTTATACAGACCAAATACAGCTACTTTCTACTGAATATATAAAAATAAATTGGTTTTATATAAAAAGAAAACCGCCTACAAAAACATCGAGGAACTAAAAAGCAAAAAATAATTAGTACTTTTATACGATTTAGTAGACAGCGAATGATGTGTTCAAGTCGTTGCCATCTCCATCGGCTTAGAAGGGCACCTATTTGGTTTGGTACCGAATCTTAACGAAACGAAACGAAAACTTTAGGTACTATTTTACGAGAATTGCGTGGACTGAGAAGTATGAAATTTGGCACAATTGTAGTTCATATAGACGAAGTTGTGCGACTACTAATATTTGTTTATAATATGCCGTATGAATATATTAAATTGTTAAAATAAAACCGCACGCACACAAATGCCAAACTATTTACACGTATATATGTTGGATGAGGTCAAAGCGTAATCGTGAAAACCGTGTTATATTAATTGTCAAATTTTATTTTTCTGCGAATAGAACAGTATATGTCGTATGCAAAAAGGTTTGTGGCCGAACTTTTGAATTTCTTTTGTCGCTTCGTGACCTATGTGTGACGCAAAATAGGTAGCGTCTGAAATCCAGCGCTGCAGCATTCTTTGTGAATTCTGCAGCATCTACGCTGAGACGGCAACCTTTTCTAATTAAGTAACGTATTTATTATTTTTTTTGCTTTTATTATTAGATATTATTTATGTTTAGTGTATTTAGTCCTTAGGTTTAAGGTTACTTAATTAAATAAAGAGTATTATTATTATTATTAACTTCGATCAGCCGGCGAGCTCTGGTATTCATTAATGCATATAAACAAATGAAAAATAATTAATCCGCAACCACTTAACACTTAGCCCAAGCTAGCAATTTGTAACGGCTTCCTGTTGCCAGCCTTGGAGGACGGCATTGAGAAGTGATGTCTCATGAATTTAAATACACTAGTAAATGAAATTAAATAAACGCCACTTGGTTAAAGATTAAATGCCAACCTAAGAGGTTAAAACGTTAATAAACGACGATGAGTACAGAGGCTTCTGTCAATCATTTTTTCTTCTGTTACAAGGAGGCAGACTAGCAGGCACCAGGCACCGAAGTGCCTACCTTGCGCCCATGGACATCTGCACGACCAGAAGGCCAGCAGATGCAGCAGAAGCAGATTAGGCCACGCGTCGGTTAATTTTTATAATGAAAAAAAATTTTTTTTCACGTGCCCTTTAAAATTTTGACTTTTATATATGTCTTTTATAAAGAACCAAATAGTCCCATTCTTATCAAATCCTTTGTCAGAGGATTTTCTGTTTTTTTTTTTCAGTACTAGAAAAAAACTAAGTAAGTAAAAAAATTACTTTACCAACCTGTAAGTTATTGTCTTTAAAGGAGTTACTAAATATTACAGTTACCTTATGGTTAAGGAACATAGAGTAGTAGGTTAACTTGTATAAGGATTTTTTTTTATGTGCCCTGTAGAATTTTACTTAGTTACTTACTTACTTACTGGAGCGGCTCAGAAACCCAAAGTGAGTTTTGGCCTCCGACAGGAATTCGCGACACTTTTTTTGAATTTTAACTTTTTAAACACAATATACTACTTAAAATGTTTTTACGCATTTTTTAGCAACAACTTTTTTATCATTGCTTACAATCCGGAAATAATTAACATTCGCCATAGGAAATTGTAATTTTTGACAAAAATTCATTATAATAATAGATAAAAAGAATAATAGTTTTCTTTATTGCTGTATAAATATACGCAACAATTATTTTTTATACAAGCATGGCGGTAAGCAATTGAAAATTGCAAAAGCTTGTCTGATTTCCTTGTAAATACGGGTAACTTTTTGCAGTCTATTATACGATGACGATCTTATGGGGCTATAGTTTATCTTAATAGAGGGTAGTTGTTCATGAGAGTATAAATGCAGAGACACATACTATATATAAATTAAAATTAATTATATTTAAATATATTAATATTAAAAAAAAAGAAATACACGTGGAAAGGTAGCCAGCACACCGCAAATATCACCACCACAACGATCATCATTTTCACCACCTATAAGAATGTTGCCATTTGAAATAACAATTAAAATTCTATTTTTATTAAGTACTTCCTTCTTAACCTTTCTATACATATCAGTAATCCTAGGGACATTGTTTAAAGAAATAGGTATTGCCAGTTTATTGTGTGTAAAAAATATTCAATAAAAAATGGCGAAGAGCGTGTCAAGACACGCTTATTTAGAAGGGTTCCGTATCTTATACGCTTTAACCGTATTTCATGCATGAAACTAAACTACTTTGCTTTAATCCGCGAATGAATACGAGGGAAAATGGATGTAATGCTGCAACCCGAAATTGTAGACTTTACGAATAACCTTTGTAGAGTCTATCTCGTATATCTAAAGACGTTGAGAATTTTTTTTAAGTTAAATAATTTAAGGGACTACTGCACAGGGGTATATTTTAGGCCTCATATTGCTTTTAATTTATTTAAATGACCAAATAGCTTTTAATTGGCTCCAAGCTACTAAATTTTATAAGTTTACTTGTGTATTAACTCAAAATTCCTTTAAAGTAATTAAAGAAAAAGCTGTATTCAGTATATCTTATTTGTTGACAATGTTGTGCATAATTTAGTTGAATGTACAGTACAGTAAAATGCAGCAATCAGCAAATTTGTAATACTGTATGGAAAAATTTGATTGATAAATTTCACCATATAATGATAAAAACAATATTTTAGTCAGAAAGATCTGATGTTATGTTGGACGGAAAAGGTATAAATCACATCTCTGATTTTATGCTGAGTACCTGAGAAATAAATATACAGAAAGACATAATTTTCAAAACAACAGATAATGTGCGATTATTATGGTTTTGTTGAAACCTTTTATCTACTAAAGAACTATTATTTTAAATGTTATAAAAGAAACTACCACTTTTAAAAATAAATTAGAAGATATTATAAATTAAAATAAAGGAAGATAAAAGAAATGAGACCACAGCCTAACCGGGGACACCTGGTGGTCGAGATTTCAAAGTGAGGAACGCCCTCATTCTTCGTCCCGTTTCAAGCTATGGTGCTTTTTTGACGTATCCGTCTAAAGTACAAAATGTGTGTATCAGTTTCGACGCACGACTGGCGTTTACTCCCCCCCCCCTCGCTTTCCCCTCGTCCTTATATAAGTACCATATATTATAGTGTATATAAGATAAACATTTCCTTCATATACTATATACGTGTAACTCAAAGGGTTTTTGCAGCGCACGCCATGATAGCTCGCAGATGATAGAATTTTCTCCTGTTTACTTAACATTTATCGTATATTATAAACAATTCACACAATATCGTAATGATTTATAGCCTTTGTGTTACTCTGATGTATAAACTATGTTATTGTAAAGTTTTATTAGAATACATTCAGTAGTTTTTCCGTGAAAGAGTGGCAAACATACATACATCCATACATTATCATCACCATCATATCAGCCTGGGGACGTCCACTGCTGAACATAGACCTCCTCCATTAATCTCCACGAATTGCGATGTTGTGCCGCTTGTAATCAGTGACATCCTGCGACCCGGATTAGATCTTCAGTCCACCTGGTGGGAGGACGTCATTGCAACACTAGAGGAAGAATTCCAATAGTTATTTAGTTCTAATAAAACCCAGTGTAAAACAATCTGGTAACACTTGATACGAATTCTTTACAAGGAAAGTGTTTCTCATTAAAACGTCATTAAAATTATTCGTCGTTCTCATTAATACTTTTATATGTTTCTGCGCATTCAGTGATCGGTATTTTTTGTCGATTTGATTGCAAGGACAGAATTTGTTGTTATGCAATAACTACTCCATAATATTTTTTATACTATAACAAATGGTAAACAACAACAACAACCACAAAATCTTAGAGTATTCATTCAGAAGTGTGAAATCAAAGGAAAGGCTTAAAAAATTAAATTTTTAACTCATTTGACTTTTACTTTCACTAAAACAAGCGTAGTAGTTATTAATTTAGGTACAATTTGTGTGTTTACTTGTACGGGCTAATCTCAAGAACTACTCGTCCGATTTCAAAAATTCTTTCAGTGTTAGATAGCCTATTTATCGAGGGAATCTTTAGGTCATATATCGTCACGCTAAAGGTTTTCACCTAATTTTACGCGAACGAAGTTGCGGGCACAGCTAGTTCAGTTATATCAACCAGTTTATCATTATTATAGAACCAAAAAAAAAAAAGTAATTGCGCAGATTTTCTTTTTGTTTTATTTTTTGTTTAAAGAAACCGTGTCGCGATTTTATTCGGTCATGATAGAATATGTGTGTAAACATACAGAATTATTTATTTTTTAATTCTATTTAATTTACAAAACATTTGATATGTTTAATAATAAATCTGACCAGAGGAATCCCTACGGACAATGCAATTTATCCATCCTTTGCACCTGGTCCTTCGAGCCGGATTAAGATACCAAATTTTCAAACGAGACTGATTGATTTTATGTCTTACTCAAAATTTTTGTAATTGTATTTTAAACTCGTATTCATAACAAATACAAGGACTAAAATAAGAACATTAAAAGCCTTCAAAGCCTATTTCAAATTTTGCAGGAACGGAATGTGATGTAAATACCCTTAAAACTTAAGTCTCATTCTATGAGAAACATTTATTTTGAAATTCAGTTAAACACTGTAATATCAAAGCGAATTCTTTTAGATTAAAAATATAATACAATAACAATAAACAGGGATAAACGCATGAAGCGTGACTGGAAAAATCGCTCGTAATTTAGACGAATTTAAAACAATTCTCGGGCGGAAATATTTACGATTCCTCCAACTTCCCGTTAAACCCATGGAGTTCCTTTTTTAAACTCGGCTAAAATACTACTGCACTATTAGGGTTATCATTAAAGTTTCAATTCCCAAAATAATGGACTGATTGCGCTAAAATTTTTCGCTTCCCAAAAATTGATCTCAACAATGGCACAAAAGAAAATTATATCAGTTAATAATGAGTTAAAATTAAGAAATAAAAAATTTGGCTCCCATATAGGCCATCGGAGGGAGCGAGATGGCAACTCCTTTCTCCATACGTTAGACAGAGACGTGAAATTCGCCCATAAGGTCACAAGTGCAAGTGTGCGAAAGGGATGGCGCATGCGAAATTAATAGGTGTGACAGTGATACAGGTATTAAAAAGAGCTAACGATAAGAGGTGAAATGCGTAGAATAAAATATAGATGCGCCACAGACGGCAGAATTTTGTCCTACTTGCTTGACATTTAACGTTATATTTTGGACAATTCACACAATATCTTTATAGCCTATGTGTTATTCTGGTGTATAGACTATAGTATTGTAAAGTTTTATTAAAATCCATTCCGTGGTTCTTACGTGAAAAGGCGTGAAACATACATCCATGCGTACAAACTTCCGCGTTTATAATATTAGTAGGATTTATGTTAAGATTTCCTTTTCAAATACTATGCTATCAATTTCCCGCTATTAGCGCCTTATTGTATCAACAATTTCTTGTATTATGATATTTCTGGGAAAATTTATCACATGCCCGCCTACATAGTAATAAACCAGACAGGAGTTGATTTAATGCATTACAGTGAAAGGAAATGGCGCGCGGCTGCCTTTCCGACGGCTCTCCTGCAAATTGACGTTAAGGCGAGACTATATTAAAGTATGCGATAAAGTAATCTATTTCTTTAAGAAAGCAAGGGGCAAATGGGCAGGCAGTTAATCTGCTCTTACGACTCCCATGAACTCTACCAGAAGGTTCGCAAATGCATTGCCAGCCTTTGAGGAATGAGTATTCTCGTTTCTTGAAGGTCCCTAAGTCGTATCGGATTCAGAAACACCGGAGCTGGTATTTGATTCCATTAACAAGTTATGTGAGGTAAGATGTCTCTAGATAATCGCACGTATATGGACTTTTGGACGGCCAGGTGATAAGGTTGAAGTTTCAAGTTCTGACGTGATGTCCTGTGATTAAATTTAGCTCATATACTTTATAGTATAAGATGTGCAAAACGTATTTTGATTTCTTATGATGATATTTTAAAATTACCGGCTTCCATCTCGTACCCTAATTACAGTTCGTGAAGGTCACACATGATAGGTGGATGTTTTGTTTTGAAGTAGTTTGTCTAATAGGATATTTTTTTTGTATGTGAACAGTTTTCAATAACGCCAATGTTTCTCAAGAAGATAACATCCTAATAAAATAACATGTTTATGCCATTAATAAATCAAAATAGTGAACAATTATAGAATGGGAACGCAAAAGGGAAAGGAAATGGGAACGGAGACAATATTATAGGATAAAAGAATGTAGTAAATAGTAAATAATCCAATGTTCAGGCAGAACAACGTCTGCCGCGTCAGCTAGTTAAACGCATTTTTGTTGCGTACTGCAAACTTTTCCACACTAACTTCGGTGTATATGAACCTTTAAGAGTAAATACTTTTTTATAGGTGCATTGTATTTCAATTTATAAAAGTGCATGCATAGCCTAAGAGAATTGCTGGAGTAATTACTACCGCCTCCGAAGGTCCCACTTGATTCAAAGATATGCGATGTTTAGCAAATCAGTACTGAGACTTTACAAAGCAGCGCAGAGAAAGGTTATTACGATAAAAGTATTTTAGGTGCGAATGCGCTGCTATAAATATAATTTAGTAGCCCACATTTTTTTAATACTGACGTTGCCCACACACACACACCCAAACATTCACAACACAGACACATCCATATATGGACAAGTACACACTCTCATAGTTAAGACTTGTACTTCGGTTTCCTATTGTGTATTATTTCCTTACTCTACTAAAATCTATAAATATTCTTTGGTCTTATTTATCTGTTATTTTCTATCTATTAATATATTGTGTAATGCTAAAGATAAAATAAAAAAATTAAATTTCATTGTCCCGCTGGGCAAAGGTCTTCACATTTCCCTAGATTTATCTCATCAGCATCCAATCATTTAGAAGTTACCATCTGAGTTCAAGCGCCATCCTGTTTTTGGGTTAATCTGAAGTTCGATAGTATGGAGCATCCACACTGTGGAGAACCTCACTCACCTGTTTCACTCCTATTAGTACATGTTTCTTTTATTCATAAAAGTGCATATATAGCCTAAGATAATCGCTGAAGTAATTGCTACTGTTGCGATAGTCTCTCACGTGATTCAAAGAAATAGGATGTATAGCAAATCGGGGCTAGTTTTACGAAGCGGCGTAGTGAAAGGGCTTAGCTGGTACCTAACGCAGTAGTTGTTAAGTGTTGACGTCTGGCATTAATTACACGCACGTGTCTAGGTCCACATGCATAGCTTTGTATCACTTAGCACTAAGGGGGCATTCAGACAGAAATAAGATATAATTACTTATAGCACTAACAAGATTAATTAATACGCTGGTTAAAAAAATACAAAACTACCCAACTTAATGACTGTATAGGTTAACTGATCTGAAATGTTAAGTACCCAGTTCGACCATAGTAGCCTCTTTATAGCACCCACTCCTAAAATAAGCAGTAAATTGTAGCAAAAACAGAAATATTAAGCATAACAGAATATATTTTTCCATTTACTTCTGTCTAACCATTTAGAAATTAAATTATAGATATATCTTTCACCTGCGATGTGTAGGCTCTGTAAGTCTGACCGGTCTATTGGCGCAGTTGGCAGTAACCCTGCCTTCCTCTCTGGAGTTGTGGGTTCGATTTTCGCCTCGATTCTGGATGTGTATCTTTATATAATATCAGTGTATCAGTCGTCTGTTACCTGTAACGCCGCTAATAAGTTCGTACCTTATGAACAAACTACCTTGTGTTGATAGACCCATGTATTTCTTACAAGCGGAGTTGGCAGACGCTATTATATTCTATAAAATTGTCCCCATTCCCGTTTCTTTTTCCTTTTCCGTTCCCGTTCCATAATTGTTCAGTTTTTTGGCGTTAATGGCTTAAACATGAAAGACAGATATGTATATACTATGGCGGGACTTTTTGTAGAACTATTTAAGATATTCATTTCCTTCATACAATATATACGTGTAACTTTAACGGTTCTTGCAACGCACGGCAGAATAACTCGCAGATGGCAGAATTTTCTCCTACTTATTTGACATTTATCGTTACATTTTGGACAATTGACACAATATTTTTATAATTTATAACCTATCATGTGTTATTCTGATGTGTAAACTATATTATAGTAAAGTTTTATTAAAATCCATTAAGCAGATTTTCCGTGAAAGAGCGTCAAACATACAGCCATACATTCATGTGTACAAACTTTCGCGTTTATAATATTAGTAGGATTCTAGCGGCAAAGTAAAAGCTATTACAAACATAACAATTTTACGTTAGACAATCTACGCACCTGTTGACGACAAATATGTACAAAGTGACGTCATCAGTTCATTCGGTATTTAATTTATTTTTATTCAGCACACAAAACATCTTAATTCGAACCTCGTTGTGTTTAATTTGGCGCCAGCTACGCAAACACACATAAAACTAACCTATTACAGAATTCGTCATAATTTTATTATTCATCTATGCATATATATAAATACTTGAACTGACTGATCCAACAATATTGAGCTCCTCAAGCATCCATATTCAAATTTCGCTCGTCTCAAGCATTATCTATCGGAAGCATTCAATAAAAAAACTATTCCAGGAAATTTCACCCATAAGGGAGGTATATAATGTATGTACAGTTGTATAGAAGTCTGTTATTTTCATATTAAGAGTGCACACAACTTACATATACGTAACTAGCTCTTTCCCGCGAATTCGTTCGCGTAAAATTAAACTTACAAGAGCTTTGGCAATCGATGAGTGTGAAGTGAATGTAGACCTGGAATTCCAGTTGCCATCAATCCGCGCGTGACCAGAATATCTTGAGTGTCCTTTATGCCCCTTTTGTGCTGGTTATTAAGAGCGGTAAATGTTCCACTCCTATAGAATATGACTTCTATCTTTATATTAGATCAAAGAAAGTTGTGATCAAAGAAATAAAATGACTTTGGCGTAAATTTTTTTTAATCCAGTGCTACATCGGAGTTAGTATTTTGTTAACAATATACACACAACACAATATACACACGACACTAACCTTGATGTAACATCTTGTAAACGGAGTGTCACTTTTTCGCCGATTTATGTCGCAAAAATTGAAACATTTCTTCTCATTTACTTTAAGCGTAATAAAATGGCCAAAAGCGTGTCAGGACAAGGTACCCATTACAGTAATTTCAAACTGGAAGAAGGTTCCAGGTAGTTACGCTTTTACTGTATGGAAACTTTCTCTTGTGGATGATCTAGCTTTAATTAAAATTTCTACAATGTATTTTTATTCAAATTTAAGTAATTTATATTTATCTTATATTAATTTATAAAGTTGAAGAGTTTGTTTGTTTGCTAGAACGATCTAGGTTCAGGAACTACTGGTCCGATTTGAAAAATCTTTTCAGTGTTAGATAGCCCATGTATCGAGGAAGGCTATAGGTTATATATCATCACGCTAAAATGTTTCACCTAATTTTACGCGGACGAAGTCTAGGGTAATAACTAGTAATATATAAAAAACTACGCAAGCCCTCACAAAACTTAGCTTTTTGCAATCATATATAGATTTAGTGCTATTAGTATACATTATTATTAAAATATATACTACATTATAATTTATGTCAACAAAAATCTTTATTATAAAGATAATGACTCCTGAGGAATGATTTTCCTAATTGCAGAATGGAAATTATTATTATAACGCTTAACAATATCCTATTTTTCTCAGGAAATACTGATGTTAGGAATAAAATGTATATTACAAAAATGTCTATGATTTAGTGGGCAACAACTTTTGTTTGAAACATTTTTTTTTAATAAATATCTTTCGAAATAAATTCAGTGTTATATTGCCCATTTACTGAAGAAGGCTACAGGCTATATATGACCACGCTAACATTTAATCTATTTTTTTTTACATAAATTTACGCAGCCACGACCCGGCAGACCGAGGAAGAGGTGGTGTTATGATTTGGGTACCTTTAGTCCATACTGTCGTAACATTTGGCCCAGCTTTGCAGGTTCATCCTTGCGACTTGCTCAACCCATCCCCACTTCAGCTTCCTTCAAAAATCGTAAAATTGGTTTGACGTAATTTATGGATTAACCCTTAGATCATCACTCCATCATGTATGAAGCCTTCCAATACGAGGATTCCATTTCAAATCCCTTATTCAATATAAACCTGTATTCTTAAATCTATTGTCATCGAACTGTGTGGCCTGCCATAACAAACTTGCCTTTAAAAAAAATACGTAAAAATTATTTAATATATAACAATAACTAATAACATATTTATAGCAATGAGTAATTAGCCAGGTAATTTGCTTATAATAAGAGACTATTATGTCTTGCATTTCCAGGAAACTTACAAATGCTTTGCCGACATTTGAGTCATAGAAATAAATAAGCAAGTGCGAGTCAGACTCGCGCACTAAGGGTTCCGTACCTTCAAGTATTACTTTTCCAGGATACTACAAGATTTATAATTTTCAAAAAATTTCTATAAATTTGACTAAGTCATTGCAATTTTTTGAACTACAGGTTAACTGCTTTTTTAATTTTTCCTATACTTGTACTTTAAAATATAGCTTTTTGTCAAATTTCATGATTCTAGGTCAACAGGAAGTACCCTATAGGTTTTGATTCCCTTTTCAAATTGACTAGAGTGGGAAATGTGACATAAATAACCATATCTTTTGATTGAGTATACTTAGACGTTTGGTTTTTTCACATCTTCAAGGAATCACAGAGCTCAGTATGTGGTATTAATTTCAATTTTATAGGTCTACGCGTTCCTGACCAATATGAAAATGTGAAAGAGCTAACTGATCTTTTACAAACAACTTTAACCCAATACACTGGCACATATCCTATGAATAGACCAAAACTACCGAGACTGAAAGAAAGTAAAATGCTTTACGCTTTAACTAACATATTTAATAATCATATACTACCAGAGTTTACATCGTTAGATTCAGATTTACTTTATATTCATACGCTGGTATATTGTAGTGCATGAGTAATTACAAAAAAAATAGGCTGTAAAATAACTTTAGATACGGTAGAAGAAATAAAGAAGAATAAAGAATATAAACCAGGTTGGGAGCGTAGATTGGAAAGTGATATAAAGGGACTCAGAGCAGATATAGCTAGATTAACGCAATACATTAGTGGTAATAGATCAAAAAAGGTGGTAACTAAGGTAGAAAACAATCTTTTCGAGGAGGGCCAGATTACATTTTGCATAAGTGGAGGATTTATGTAATGTAATATAATCTTTCCCTGCTTTTATTGTAATAACGAGGATTGATTTACGGTTTCTAATTTAAAATACAACTAAATCTCTCCACGTAGATATCGTATAAGGTGAAAAACGGAATTCTGGTGAACGAATAACAGAATCGATTTGAATCTGAAAACCACTTTTAAGTGAAATAAATATATTACTTTGTTAAGCTGTTTAAGTACTACATCTACATTATGTTACATACACATAAATATAAACACGTAAAGATACTTAATGTTGCCAGAAATTTTAATAAAAAACATTCACATTTAACTATGTTAATACATCAAAATGTAATGCCGTCAGGTAGATATTTCATCCATCACTCCGGCAGGACTGTCTGTAGTTACAGAACTGAGATTGAGGTTGAAATCTGACTCCGCTATATAATTAAATGCATTTCTTTTAATTAGTCTTTTTTCTCTTCTCTTAAGGTCTTCATCTTGGACATCTCTAATATTGTTGTTGTAGGACGTTTCGATTAATAATATGTGTTTTCTTTGGGATTTCTCCGTTTGATTTTGTTCATTTCCGGAAGTCTGTGTTAATTCGGAAATGCCTTGTTGGTCATTCTCCAAGTCATCGTTGGTGTTATGTAACAAAGAATCAACCAGTATTATTTCAGTCCCCTCAGTGAGGCTTAAAAATTTTATCTGTGAAATTAAATTTACATATTAGTTTCCTTAACTTAACTCAGTAAATATACTCCCCAATGGCACATTGCTTGGTATATTGTATTCCAAGACAATAATAATAACATAAAGTATAATTACTTATATAATATGACATCATATAAAAGCGAATTGTCACCTATCACGAAATCTCGAAAGCCGCGAGACGTACAAAGACTAAATTCGGCAGGTTATATATAATTAGTTATATATATAGGTTATATAGAATTAGACATCCGCCGAAAACGGATTTTTCAATAGGTCTCGATTAATTTTACGCGAACAAAGTCGCGAGAAACCACTATGTAGGCATTTAATACATTACCAACTATATTACTATCAAATAAATTTCTTATGCATATAATGTAACTATTATGAATAATAATAATAAATGAAAAAACCAAATTATAAAGCGCATGCGATAATGTTGCTAGTATTCAATGTGCAAGCTCTCTTTGAGACATTCTAATACATAACGCATGACACACGGGCGTCTGTTCCTAAGGTAGACAACTTAATGCCTGTGTTATAGGTAATAGAAGCCTGTTATACACAAATATTTTTTGTACATACATACATATAGATAATACACCCAGAGCGGAAGGCAGAGTCACTGCCCACTGCGCCAATATACAAGTAAAACTCTTGTCTAATATACAGTTACGACAAAAACTATATAAAATGTTTTATTTTTTGTGATATGTACCGAGTGAAAAGAGTCGTGGTCATGAAAAAAATTTTTCGATGTGGAACTAACAACAAACCCTTTTAGGTATTTTTTTTAATTCCTAGAAAAATCACAGAATAATACAATAATCTAAGATCAGTCAGTTTATTTCGCTGGGAAGTGCTAAATTATAATTAATGATAGTCTGATCAATTTAGACTAATAGGGTAATCTGTCAAGAAATCTATCGTTGTTCGTTAGTCTGGCTAAATCTCGAAAACTGCTGTACTGTTTTAAATTCTGTCTCTTTTGTTTCATTACCCTTATTTCAGGGAAAATTTAAAACAATAGAAAGAGAAAGTCAAAAGATTGTATAAAAAGACTAAAAATGCAATAATCGCTATTTCGTGATACTTCTAATAAATGACGTTTGTATTAGATGTTTTGCTTGACGTGCCATGTTACCTTATTCTTTCATAGAACATGCGGTCAGTGGCACCATTAATGGAAAAGATATAGAGGAGATTGTGCGGTGAATTGTGAAACAAACCTTGACAATATAACATGACCACAAAAATTTATCCTCTTAATTTCAACCAATATAGATTAAACCTCTTAAGAGTAGAGTAGCCAAAATTCGAAAAGCCTAAGTGTGCCGGGTCCGGTTTAAATAGTATATAGTTGTAAAAAGTATATTCATCAAGGACTTGTTTCAATAAGGACTTTTTAGTCATAGACAATCCTGTTTAGTCTCTCATAAAGGACAAAGATATTTAGTGCAGCGGTTGTGTACGCGTTACAAAACTGATAACTAAGACTATATTGGTGCAGTTTATAACTTAATTATATAAACATATGTTCTTTACTTTATTTCATTTAAAAAGTGTGGGAAATATTTTTACGAAAGCATTTTTTTTTGTGTTTTCTTGTATAAGAGGTTCGTATTCATTTTATTGACACTTATGGAATACATTTTACTTTTTTTTTTGTTTTACTATATTGATGTATAGAATTGAAATTAATTAAGTTTTGTGATTCTATTCTCTTGTAGAAGCAGAGTATATTGTTGAAAGATTAATCATTTGACCCGCGCTTTTTAAATTTCCGCTAACTCCGATTTCGTCTATGAATCAAAAAAAAGTGTTATTAATAATTAGTGGCAAAGGTGAAGATATAGATTCAATTTGAGTGTGATCATATTTAAACTATAGAGTTCCTCGATAAACGGGCTATCTACCAATGAAATAATTTTACAAAGCAAAGAAACAAACTCTTCAGCTCAATGTATTAGTATAGAGTTAGTATTCAACAATGTTTAATTTCAACAACATTGTTGATTTGAACAAGATTTAATTTCAATTTAGAATATTTTTTTTATAACTAAGACCTAATGAGAATTACACTTATACTTTAAATTTAAACAAGAAAGAAGGATTACATACCATTTAGAATAAATTAAACTGTTAGACCACTTACAACATCCTATTTGTGTATCGATGTGTATGTGTGGATATGTGAGTGTATGTGTGTGTGTTTGTGTGAGAGATTATCTTTATTTTTTTGACTCAGAGCGAACATAACTGCGTGATATTCGTAAACATATGTACTGTAATCAGTAACAGGACATAAAAGCGCGATGTACGAGAATAAAGCTGCAACACGTTTCCCTATAAAGCGGAGTAAACCTACCGTGTTTTAGGAGAGATTACAGTATACACAATATATATATCCTGGCAAAAGGCGGAGCTTTGTGAGGGCTGGATTAGTTTTTTGTCTATTTTTTCATATATTATTTTTTTGACAGATAACATCTAGATATGAAGTTAAACTACCATAAGCCATGAAAAAGTATTAAGACTTAGATAGTTTTTCAGTTCAGTGTAATGTAGCGATACTGTTAGATTACTAGTTGTAGCCCGCGACTTAGTCCGCGTTAAATTTAACGACTGTACAATTTTGAGGGTTTCATTTTTTGTATAGAACTACAGAATTTTGTAATAGTAAATTCAAAAGTTATTGCAACTGTGACTTTGAATCAACTTTTTTCAGATAATCAATAATGTTTGAGTTGGGGTCGTGCTGTTTCTGCATCGCTCTGAGGACCGGAAGTCTCATCATTGGGTACCTGAACTTGGTAATCTTTTTTTTACATTTTTAGGGTTCCGTAGTCCTACAAGGAAACCTTATAGTGTCGCTCTGTCTGTCTGTCCGACTATATCTAACATCAAAAATCATGAACACAAATGCTTGAAATTTAGGTATAGTTATGTATTGCGTTTAGATTTTACTTTGGCATCATAAAATAATAGAGGTAACACTTTGAACGAGTGGTTCACATACCATGTGATGTTGCAATATTTTTTTTTATTCAACCCCATCGTATATGGTACCACTGAATAGCTCTTTTAAAATAAAAGCAAGGTTATATACACAGCTTTTTTATTGTGCGTACCATTCTCGAGTAATTGGCCTTATGCCGGAGCCAGACACCTCAAGGTGTTTGTACATTTTGTCCTTGAAGACTACAAAGTTCTACGAAACTTTGCGCAGCTACGCAAAGTCCCCGGCTACACTACATGATCATTGAAACGATCATTCAAATTCAGCTATGTCTGGCTCCGGCGTTATTAGTGCTAATTTGAATTTTTGAAAATTATTTGGAGCGAAATCGGACAACAACTTCCGAAGTTATTTAAGAAATACCTTTATCGCGTAACAGATATAGAAGTCTCCTATATAAGTATGTCTTGATACCCACATTTGTTTATACCATTTTTTAAAGATATAGCTACCTTTGACGTATGCCTAGCATTTAAGCTTGTGCTTGCGGCGAAAACCGAACCTGGCACCTCTAACTTAGATTTCAAGACCCTTTCTGCAAAGCCCTCGAAGCTCAATAGATGATTGATGATTGGTTATCAATGGTCGATGATTTACAGTAACGAACTTTATCTCATTCCACACTTGCAGTCCCTTTGGTCTGCAACCGAATTGGGCCAACGTGTCCTGGTACCAGTACCTCTTTCTCACATAAGATTGGCGTGAAGTAGCGGCAATGCTGTCACGACAATTGATGGTATTGTTGTCTCGTTCGGTTTGTGAGAGTTCCCGGTGGCCTAAACTAGTCATTAAAGACCTTCAACGCATTTGCAAGCCTTCTGGTGGCCCATGTACACCCGTTTGCCACTTGTTATTAAAGTAAATAAAAAAATTAAAAACTTATTTTCCTTCTCTATTCTTCTAGATCGCGGAAGTGGCTCTGATGACAACTTCAATCATACAAATAAGTTTCGGAGCAGCCCTCGCCACTTCTACTGATGAAGAGAAGGTACAAGCTGGCGTATCTCTTGTAGCTGTTAATGGAGTACTTCTAGTCTTCGTTCTGAACTTAATGGCCTTCACCGTAGTTCTGCTGATGGGGTTATACCAGGTACATACATATTACAGTTTAAATATAACAATAGATCGCTTCTGGTAGAAATTCAGCCACAAATCTTTATGGCGGCTTAACATTATTGGCGTTAATTTACGCAGCGAATTCACGACACAGGTAATCGGGATTCACCCCTCATCCCTAAGGATTAATTCTCTTGGCTTTAAATAAATATTTAATCTAGCAGACGCGAAAAAATTTTCTGGAAAGTCTGAAAAACGCCCGTCAATTGCCATACAAGTAACACCATTTCTTGGGAAAAAAAAAATCAATAGAAACGTTTTGTTTAGGTTCTTCTGTAACCAGAAAGAAACTTATTGAAATTGGTTATGAGTTAAAAAAAATATTATCTCAAAAATAACTACAGTTCCCTTATTATGAGAAAACTAATGGATTCATTTACATATATAATATACGTATGTAATTGTTTTTCTAACTTACTCTGGATTGACAACCTCCTCCGTCACACTGAAATCAACCATATATAAAATAAAATCACTTTATAAACTTCATTTTGTATTAATATAAAGTTCAAATTAGATTCTTAGTACCTTTAACAAATTTCCAGGATATATGTACATGTATATAGGATTGACATACGTTGGAACATATATGGGAATTAGAAAACATTGTTAGATCTGTTGAACCAGAAACTAGCACTTATTATTATTTTTTTTAATTTAATTTTGTAACAAAATACATTATAGGACATCGTTAAAATGCATATTATAAACCACAGAGGTTTGTCCAATATGCAAAAGTTAGTTCGACAAAGAATTACAATATTATATTATCTACATCCTGCCTGTCAACAGCTCAATAGTCTGCCTCTTGGAATAGTTTCTAAGAAAACACGTTGTGTACAACACAAAAAAAAGTTCATGAATAGCGTATGAGAGTCATATACAGTTTAGTAAGTCTTTCGGCAAGTGAATTGCACGTTATTTTATCTGTATAAATAGATTATATTATTTTATTTATGTAATAATAAAATTGAAATAAAACAAGTTGTAAAAATAACTCCAAAAGTACATTTTTTTCCTCATCGAAACTTGCATATTGTGAAGAAAATTAACGTATTATCTTATATATTTTTTGAACATATTGGTACAATACAAAATATGTTTTTTTTTTCTTTTTAATTTATGATTATTTTATTTTGTATCTCAGTAAGTTAAATTTTAAACTTATTCCTATCTACCACCAGTCGCCATATTTGTATGGGTTACACCCAAATGCTGAAATAGGTTTTTTGACGACTACATCGGAAAACTTGTTCAGGACAATATTTGAGATGCAGCCGAGAGATGCTCAAGCGTCTGGAGCCACTACCGTAACACGAGAGGATAAGGTTCGTACAATTTTAATGTACGTTCAATTATTACCAAAATTGGCTCCTATGTAATATATATCACATTTATCAATTAACCAATCTCACTTATGTCTTTTGCATAAAACGTAACACTGGCCTAATGTATGAAATTTTATCAAATTTGATACAATTTCATACATTAACATTAACAATGAATGATAAGACGTTGTGGGAAAGGCACACCAAGGTGGGAGGCTTTTTGGCGAGGAATGAAAGGTGGGAGCGAAGGTCGATATGCTCAACATGATGCGATACTAAGGATAAACATTTTGTCAGCTTCTTTGAACCAAGTCGCATCATTAGGAATCTTCTTCGGGGAACCTTCTAGAAAATTCTGGAATCGCTTGTATAAAATAAGCTAAACTGAAGTATCATTTTGATAAGGACGCACCGATGCGGTGAGATAGATGGTTTTAGATTGACTGATGAATTTAATTAAAGATATATGTATAAGAAAAAATTTAATTTGTGAAAATGTAATAGTAAATGTATTGTTCGGTGCTTTGTCCATGCAAGGAACGTAAATGCGTTCGTTGCCTTTGAAGAAAAAAAGTCCCATTTCTTTGATACGACTCGGTTCTTAGGTCTAGACATTTTTTTATTGAAGAAAGAATATGTTTTTGACATTTACTAAAAAGTCAGATTATTATTATTCACCTAGAACAACAGAAACCTTATAAGTGGCTTTAAACTATATTACTGTACTGTACCTACGTTATTTTATATAGAATATTTTTTTTTTTTAATTTTTGCATTTGCATACATTTACAGTCTAAGGTACATTTACTTAATAGACGTAACAATAATTACCAAAGTTTTCATTAATTCAACCCTTTCTACTTTTTAGTGGTGATTTAGATTGACTTGTCAACTTAATTGGTTTCTAAGAATATTCAAGTTTTATGCAATTAGGGGACATTATTCAAAATTAACGGTATTAAATTTTGCCGAATGTCAATATACAAACAATATACAATACTTTAATAATTCTACTTTTCAAAACATCGATATTTTCGTACGATACTAAGCTATTAAGCTAAGAGAATGAGTGATATTGAAAAACGGAAGAACGGACGGACGGCAGGACAGACAGAGCGACACAATAAGGGTTCCTTGTAGCGGAACACTAAAAAGTGGCAAACAAGTTCGAGCTGTTAATTGCTTAATTCGAGCCTTACCGAAAATAACTGCGCAAGGTTTTAATAATAACTCGTGTCAATTATTTAAGGCACAGAAACTAATTAATCGATTCGAACAGTTTAAGAGGTTTTCGTAATACAAAATACATTAAATATTTTTCTATTTACGTAACAACAAACAGCGTATGGAAATGAGACTATTTAAGAAATACTTTATTTAATTGGTCTTGTATACAAAAGGTCATTATTGGTTGTAAAAATTTGACCTCCAAAATACCTGTTCTCTTGCTCTTTACAAGATATGTCTTCTCGCCTATCGTACTTCAACTATAACGGCGAACCGTTATCATTCCGTTTCAGGCGGAAAGCCGGCAAATTATTTTATCTATATTACACTTGAATCAAATTGTATAATCGTATCAAGTTTTTACCTTGAAAGCCATTGTAATATTTTAGGTAAAATATATACCCCGGCTTCACACGAGTATTTAAATCACCGTGTTTTTTTTTTTAAACTTACTTAATGACATTCAAAAGTGCTTCTAAAAACTCGAATTGAATTAAGCAATTTTGACTTTAACTTTAAATACTATTTTGAATTTAAATTGTTCTACCAATTTCTATTAGGCGATGTTTTTAAAGATGGGAAGGATGTCTGTAAAGGAACATGAGTTAAATATTCGCTTCCTTTTCGGTTATATATTAAATCTGGTGCGTGTCAAATCTTTAACTTAATTTGGCGTCTCAGGTACGCTGTAAAGAAACAGATCCTATAGCAAACGAGTCTGAAGTAAAACTTGATCTACAAAGAGGAGCACCAAGTAAGATTATTTTTAGCACTTTATCGTCTATGTAACTCCTGAGAACTAGACTGAATTCCTAAGATGAAAAATAGTATCTTTCTAAAGTTATTTAAATTTTGTGTTGAAAAGTTATTTGAATTTGTGTATAGACTACAAATAAATACATACAGGGCTATACGACACACGTACGTCTGTTCCTACTACCTAAGGTAGTCAACTTAATGCCTGTGTTATAGGTAACAGACGCCTGTTATACACAGATATTTTTTCTAGAAATATATGAATACATACATATAGATAATACACACAGACTCGAGGCGCGAAACGAACCCACGACCTCCATAGCGGGCTGCCCCTGTCTCGGAGGCATGGCCACAGGACCCTGTGGACAGCAGTTCAGAGATGCCTTCTCTTGCTTCCATTACAGGTACAAAAAATTAAATTCTAAATAATGTATTAAACAACTGCATATTCATTTATTGGAATCATTAGAATATTTGTAAATTTTATAATTTTTCTGGCGCATAAATTTTTTGTCTAACTTTACGATGATGACACATAAAATAACCTTTTTTTATTGTTTGTTTACCTTTTGTCTCAAGAGGAAATGAATTGGGTATAGCTTATTTTTTTTTTAATTTTCAGTGATGCAGAACCCAAAGGCAGCGACTGCTATGAGAAGTTCAGCGTAATGCAGGACTGCATGTCAAATTACCCAGAGCTGTACGCCAAAGACGACGACGATGATGAACTAGTTCAAGCAAACAAACAAACTCTTCAGCTTTATGTATTACTATAGAGTATGGGGATTATTTCGATGATAAATTGTTCTTAAAATTTGTCAACTTGACAAAAATTTGATAAATTTACATCATTTACGTCGCCCAAACTTCCATAATTACGAAAGGAGGTTTTCCCCTAACAAAAGCTTCATACGCTCAAGATTAAATTCTGCTGTCAAAAGAAATCATCGCCATTTGTTGCTAACTAAGATGAATGAAGCTACACTCTAGACGTTATAATTTACATTTATTAGCGTTTATAGTAAGTGAAATTTTTCTATGATAAGTGAAAGTTCCTAACAAACATATTGGCAAATATTATACAGTGAAGAACTTTGAGGAGGTCGTGGCCTAATCAGTGGTCGGCATTTGAGTCGATCTCCACCTTCCTCTAGAAACACTGTTTATATATGAAATCAGCTTCAAAATCGTAGTTTTAAAATATCTGCAAGTACACGAACTATAAGCAAATTGATTTTATATTATGTAAAAATTGACACACGATTACATCACACCGATAGAAAGTACCGATATACCCTTAACCTATTTGAAAATACGTGTGCTTTTGTAAAAGTGTTTACGGAGTATATTTTACTAACTTTTCATTTACATTGTGGATGTATGCAAAGTAAATTAATCTTCATGCGGTTGCAGTAACTTGCTTGTTCTTTCAATGTAGGAAACCTATGGTACGCAAATCGAATTCGCCGCTGAACTGTTTTCACATGTATTTTTAGTTTTCAACGGACTGTCTTGCTGGAGATAATAACAGTCGTTGGTTCGGAATGTTGTTTATATCCCAAAAAATTCAGCCGTAAATATCGATAGTTTTTAAAAAAGAATATAATGTTTTCAGATCTGAAATAGCTAGATGACACTAGTATAAGCCAGTATTAAGTATCAAAGCTTAAAAAAAAAATGAAAAATTAACAGCAGCTTTTATCCGTAAAATTTTGTTATTAGTCTTATCTAATAGCTGTCATTCTACTGAAAAATGTATTAAGTTATGAAAAATAATAAAACCTGCCATATTCAAGCTTTTTATTACAACAGAATTATTTTTTTCGCATGTTCTTTTTGTGAAAGTTACACATTTTGTGACGTCCTTAATTTTCTGCTATAATATATATACGCTTATTTTATACGTGTACTCCAAAACTCATTCTGAACCATATAGAATTATTAAAAAGTTTAACAGATAGAAAGGTCTGGGATGTACAAAACAACGATTGAAAATAAAATTTATCTCAAGATATTTTAAAATTGATAATGTTAGGCGATTTAAAATTGTTTTATAAGTATAAACATAGTCAAACGATAACATGCAGTTATCGAGCATAAAGCATAGGACGCAATGCGCGAGAGGGCCGTGATCCTCTGCCAGAGGTCGCCGCGATCGATCTATCCTCGCTACGTACAAAACGAGTTTAATGTTAATGACCGTTTATGAGTTATACCTCAGGATTTTTTCCAAGGTCCCACTGGGTTAAAAAAAAATACTTTTATTTTTCTTCTGAGTTTTGCTTCTTGTTGCGTCACTCGTGCAAGCGCTGTCGAGTCGGGGCGCTCGCCGAATATACATTTTTAATTACTGGTCTCACCCTGTAATGTCATCGTGCTATTTTGTCTTAATTGACAACAAACTCTCGCGCGGCGTTGCAATTACTCTGGAAACTAGAAGTCTACTAAAGGAAGGTCTCAACTTTCTACTAGATGGCTCATAGTCTCTATGTTCAAGAATACTTTAGGTTGACTAACTTTATATGTTCTTTATATTACCATTTGGTAGATGACAGTGATTATTATAGTAAACTGTTTAATATCAGCAATTATCAATTTTCTTTCCATAATATTTGGGACGTCTTCAGTTTAATTTTACTTAATTTTTAAGGGTTTTTACGAACCCGACTTGGTTCCAGAATAAAGAATACCCTATGTGAAACTTATTAATACATATCAGAGGTTGCCTACCGGTCAATCTTTAACCACAGATTACTAATTTTACATCCCATACACTTATGGTACTGCCATCAAAAACAAAACTAGTCAATAAAAACCAAGTCTCGCAACTCAGCTCTTCTACCGTAAAAAGTTGTGAGATCCATGTAATACGAAGTCGGTTAATTTATTCAGTTTCTACTTAAGAGACCTTCTGTCTTAAGTTATTACGTAATTAGCTAACCTAACAACTTCTTATAAAATCATATCAATATTAAAAATCTTTTATGTTTTATATAAAAATTAGATTGGCTTGGCAACAAACAATCGTATTTTATTATACTATTTGTGAGATATCTTGTGTTTTCATGCGAATGGCATCTCATTTGTTTTTGTAGATTTAAATTTTTATACTCATACTTACTCATACAATTTGCGTAAGATAAATAAAATGTGGTTTGTGTGAATACCTGGGATATTACAGTAAGGCCCAAAGGTTGTCGGGAAGAATGTGGCCGTCTTTCTATGAGGGACGGGAAGCGTGGAAGCCGCGGCGGCCAGCCACTGATCATTAGTGTTCTTCTTTTTATGGTAACTCGGGCAATTAAATCTACTTAATTAATACTTTGCGCGGGATTTTGGTTAACAGATCTATAAAAACTCAGCGATTGCATATGTCTGTCTCCTAAGTACAACTCACAGTAACCATTTTTATCTTCTACATATTACAAAGAAATAATTAACCATTTTAAAGACTACCATACTCATGGTTATCCAATTAAATAAGCTTGATACGTTGTAAATTTTATGCAGATCAAAATAGCATTTTACAGCATATAATTAAAATGAATATTTTAGGAGATATGAGAGATTTAAAATGCGGGGACTACCGCATCCGCTAGTACAAAATATTTTCTTTACGTATTAATCATTACATTGTTTTTTTATGAAAACAAAAAATTAACTGAATAGGACGCAGATAGAGTAGTGTGCGCACCGCTAGTTTTCTGTAATTATAACACTCCAGTAAACGAGGACTTATTAAAGTAATTGCTAGATAAAAACCATGCGAAGGTCTCTGAATAGCATTGATTTTTGTAATTGCGAAAAAAATAAATAGGAATCGTCACTTCTTAACTGATAAGAAAGCAGTTATAAGGCTTTTAATTTCTTACAAATAAAAATATTTTCAGTCTTACCTGAGTTTTATAATAAGAGACGCCGTGCCTTAGCTTTTAGAGATATTTTTAATTAACACGCTGTCCATCAACAATTATGATATACAAATTTAAAGAAAGTATTAGGCCCCTCAAGGCCAGAAAAGGGATAAATTGTTGAAGGATAAAAATCTATATTAATTTTAGAGAAGAATGCTGACAATCGACAACCTCTTTTTTGGGCTAATAATATAATTAAATTAATATCTGTTTATTGTGACTTTGTCACAAGTAATTAGATTCAAAAAATTCCTCAATATCCAGCAACCCACCAGTATATTAGTCTTACTTATGGCTTGCTTTAGCCAATTTTGTCCATGGATAGATTACTGTAGTAGTGGGGAGAAATACCCACTAGTTGTGGGACAGTTTAGTCTTATAAAAGTTATTTTCAATATTCTATTGTATTAATGGTTATTACATTGCAAAGCGAAGAGGGCCTTCGTAACCTAAGGGGGCTTATTCTATAACTTAGACAATGTCATTCCAGTCATGTTTATCTGTAAAATAATCTGATCTCAACCTCTACTTACTTCAACAAATGCCCGATCCATTAGCAAATCTACAAACGCCAATGAATTTTGGAGGACACTACACACGATATCTAGGCCTATGACTTGAATTATCAAAAAACCTATTAAAAGACACTGCTGTGTCGTTTGTTCGGTTAGAAGGGACTTGGAAAACGATATAATCTCAGCTAAGTAAGTAAGTAAGTAAGCTAAAATTGCTTAAATTCTTACGATTTCAACCCTCCTTTCGTTATATTGAGTTGCTAAAAAAAAGCGAAAAGGAAAGGGAATACTCAATGGAAGTAAACCGTTCGTAACGTTGTATATTAGAACATCTGGTATTTGATGTATTTGTAGACATCAGTTCAATATTTATTTATGTACCTAAAATTACATACAGAAAAATACACAATATAGAGATTGGTGGAAGGCAAGAAGGAAAGTACAGAACGAAAGTAGGCCTATCAAAATCAAAATGCATTTATGTAGATGTAACATTTAGTCATATAATTAAGATAGAGAGAGACAGAGAGAAAATACAGAGCTAGAAGAAGAGAGAAGAGGAATAGACAGCAGGATCTAGGGAAAAGAAAATAGGAGACAATAGATACGAGATACTGTTTAAAAGAAAGGTGCAAATAAAAAAGCATTTGATATACATATATGCATATCTTACCATCCAAAAGGATGTTTAAAAAAGTTTACTTCAAAAATCCGCAATGTATAAGGCTTATGTTAAGAGACGGCACAAAGACAGCCCAGGGTTGAAGTTTGAACCGAGCATATTATAAACTTCCATCCCACCTTCTACTATAGGTCTATGTAGGCTTTAAATAATACTAGCTGTGCCCGCGACTTTGTCCGCGTAAAAATTAGTTTTTAAAAAATGTTCAATTTTAGCGTGATGATTTATATCCTATACCTCGATAAATGGGCTATCTAACACTGAAAGAAGTTTTCAAATCAAACCAGCAGTTCCTCAGATTAGCGCGTTCAAGCAAACAAACATACTCGTCAGATTTATATATTAGTATATATTAGCTGTTTCTCGCGGCTTTGTCTGCGTACTTAGCGGATGTCTATTACCTACAAACTACCTCCTTGCCAAATTTTATTATTGTACCTACCACCGTTTCAGGTTAAATGTCGTCAGTAATAATTATTACTGACGACATTGGCGTACGGAAAAAACCCGAATGACCTTATGAATACCTTTATCTAAGTCCTATTTATGTATTATATAAAAATAAATACATAAAACAAAGTTGGACCAAATAACACAATGGCAAAATTTCATCATTGCTTCAGTAGTTACGGAGTTTGACTTGAGATGTGGATATATTATGAACAAATCAAAGTCATTGAATAATTACATACACATACAAAAATTTTACTATAGATTTGTACAGGATAGCTATTTTTTTTAATATATGTGCAGGACTAAATGACATACGGACGTCTGTTCCTAAGGTAGACAACTTAATGCCTGTTTTATAGGTAACAGAAGCATGTTATACACAAATATATAAATACTTACATAGTTTGAACGATACTGTTATGAATAATTTAATAGACTGAATTAAATGCCGCCAAAAACGATATGAACGACGGACTACACCTTTAATAATGAACGAAAGCAATATATATGTTATATAATATACTATGATATTATGATAATAAACTAAAAAATAAAAAGACTATTTTTATTTTAAAATAAACTTACTTATAATGTAACTAGTTACATATTGATTGATTGAATAATTCACTGCATTAATTTCTATGATTTTACATTGCGAAATGAGCAAGATTTCTGCACTTTAACTCGGAAAAAATATGAATAATTTTAAAGTATATTTCAAGCAGGCCCAAAAGTTCCCTTTTCGTTTAAACATTTTCACGGCATCCTGTGTGCATTTGTTAGAAAATAAATGAGTTTTATATTTGCAGTGGGAACAGTTTAGATGCATTTATGCTTCGATCGAACTTCGATCAGCCTTCATGGCTTACCTCTCTAGACATTAAAAGAACGATTTTGCGCTCTAGATATCCAGCGGTTTCCATGTGCGGTTTCCTTGTCCTGCGATCCGTAAATATCTATTTACTAAAAGATGGTCTGACGAGATCGTCAGACCATCTTTTAGTAATTTGTAATACTGCTGAGAAAATCGAGTATCAAAATTTCAGACGAAAACTTGTATTTTTGTCAAATTACTTCAGAAACGACTTGCATGTTTTAAGCCATGTTTTTTCCTTTATATAATAGTAGCAGTGCCCGCGACTACGGCTCCGTAAAATTAGATAAAAACTATTTGATTCCATTTTAGCTTGATGATATATACCTTCCTCAAAAGATGGGCTATCTTATCAGGTAATTTTAATTGTATATATATACCTTAATTCACACAGCAAAATACATATTTACCACAAAGTAATTTGTACTAAATGTAGTTAAGTTAATAATCTACCCTGTAAATATAATTAAGGAATGAATAAAGGCTTTTATTATTATTATTAGTTATAATAATATAGTATATTCATAATATAGGTGATTAATCGTGCTTTATTTATGTCTTAAAATAATTAACAATTATTTACAGATTTAATCATAATTTTGAAGATATGTATTCCCAAATTATCCATTTAAATTTTAATTTAGCCCATTTCATAAATTCTATGTAATTATATAGTGCACTTAATTAAGTGCAGTTTATATAATAATAATTATGTGCCATAGGCAAAATTACCTATTACTCTTCTGAAGTTGCATTATGCTGTCGACTTGGTAATTTTATAAATATGTACGAAAAAATGCTACTTTTCACATAGAAAAAAATATTATAGTAATCGATTATTCCCCTTCCAAGTCCCAATTTACATCTTTATTTCTAATTCTGTAATTTAATAATTTATTTTTAAACAAATATTAATTATAAAGATATACATTTTATCATTATTTTCACTTTTCCGACAATACTCTATTTTAGCATCATTGTTATATTATATCGGTTGTACTATAGTATCGCTAACACGTTTATAGAGTCGAGCTTATAATTTAAAATATAGATGTTATTATTTTATTAACTACTAAGTTCATATACAATTATAAGGCGATCTATTTATTTGATAGTTCTCCTGTAACAAAAATTGCCTATAGACAACTGCACTACAAGGAAATACAGTCATAATATTTACGTAGTATCAGTGGATACTACACTACTCATGGGGTTTCACACCACGGGTCTTTTATCGTTTCCTAAGGAGTAAATTAAAAAAATATATATATTTACAAGTAGGTTATTACAGATAGACTATTGGAAGCAAAAAGGCGAAACAAAGATATTCATTACGGACACTAAACTATTTCAATTTTGATGAAGATTTTGAAACAAGTTATGCATCGATAAATCAGCGTACTGTTTTGTTTTAGTGAAGCTCTTATAGCATTCGACTTAGATATTATACATTTCCTTATTTTGTTTAGGAATTTACACATTTACATTTTGATGAAAGATTACTTTTCGGCGGATGTTTCTGTGTAAAAATGGCTTTTATGAAGCGTTATGTTGAGATATTCAGTGCAATTTCAAGAACATACTTCCTGCCATGTAGGAAACTAGTTGTCGCTTTTGTCTAGCTTAGAAACGGTGATCTACTGACTCTACATCTTATCCGTAAGGAAATTTTCTGTGTGTGACAACTTATTTTAATATACAGAAAGAAATGAAATTTATTGAGAAAAGACAAGACAGTACAATAATTGTAAAAAATCTTCTCATCTCTCTATATATAAAATCAATCGTTAGTCACGCTAAAACTCGAAAAAGGCTCAATATAAATTCTGTTTGTCTCGTTTCATTCCCATTACGTAGGGAAGGTTTAGAAGGAAAAGAAGGAAGGAAAAGGCGAAAAAATACTAAGACATGCAGATTTCTTTGCTACTTAAGATTTCGGAATACACTAACCTCTAGCCTTTAAGATAGCCTAGATAAACGAAAAGATAAATGGCGCCTAAAAGCAATTTATTGACAATATCTCCTTTCCGACTCATTCCACAATAAAAACAGTTATATACAAAATGAAACTAAAGGCAATTGTCTCAGATTCCATCTGTTTCATTTGAAATTGCGGTTTTTTAGATATCAACAAAATCCAAACTATGAGAGCTATTATGGAATTGAAACTTTATATTTTAAAAAATTGCTACTAGCGTTACATCCCGAGAATTTTTTTTATTCAGTATAACTCAGTCCCAAGTTATGAAAGTACAAAAAAAACGATGAAGCGTTACAAGAAAAGGTAGTTATGTTCTGTCCTCGCGCTTCGCTTGCTTCGCCACGGAGTCATCTCCGTAACTCGAAACCTATAGTCAGTATACTTTAGATAAAAATTAATTGTATAATTAAGAACATGTATTTTGTCCAATAAAAAAGAATTTGAAAAAAAAAATAGTATACTAGTAGTAATACTACTAGACCGGGACAATTCTGCCCACTGCGCCAACGGGCCAGTCAGTCACTATGAAAAATATTCTGAAGATATGACCATAATATCGTGTAGTCGTTGAAAAGACGAGCAGAGATAGAACGGCGAATACAGCTAGTAAAATGAGTGTTGACAACAGACACAGTTTACTAGCATTAAAGTTTATATTTTGTTTTCGTCTGGCTGTTAAACACGGAATGACCCTAACCTCGACAGACGTCCGCAATAAATGTTTGGACTTTGAAAAGTGCTAGGAATATTATCACATTATCGTGTATTCATTGAAAACAACACAAAATCTTTGATGTTTGGTTTTATGGCGTTGACTTGTAGAAAAAAATCTAACGCGTTTTATTAGCAATATTGAGTTTTATCATTTCCTAGGAACATGGTTATACTGTAATTAATTTAAAATTTTTATGTGTTTATAAAAATAAAAACGGTATGTAAACCTCCTAAGATTGCTTCTTCTCAGTAATTTTATGATATGTACAATATTATATATATAGTGTCAGTAGCTATAAACTTTTTTTTTACTTCAAGCACTATTATAAAATATAAACCGGGTAAGAGCGCGTTAGACTCGTCCACTAAGGGTTCTGTATCATCACGTAAAACTTTACAAGGTTATGTAAAGATAATTTTTTATTGGATTTCTTTTAATTTGATAAATTTACTGTTTTTTTTTTTAATTTACGGTTTTCGGGATTATCTTTTGATTGCGTAGACTTCAATGATTGATTTTTCAGAGATACAATGAATGACAGACTTCAGTATTTGGTATCAATTTTATACTTCTAGGCATATCTGAGAAAAAGGGTTTTGATGGGCAGACATACAGATAGACAAACAGACACTGATGCAACATTAAATTTATGGTTTTCGGATTTTTTCCTATACTTGTGCTACAAGATGTAGCTTCTTGCCAAATTTCATGATTCTAGGTCAACGAGAAGCACCTTAGAGGTTTGGTTCCGATCCTATCTTTTACACTTAGAGGGTTGGATTTTTTACAGCTGCAAGAGCCCCTGACCTCAGTATTTGGTAGTAATTTTAGTCTTGACAGACAGACAGACAGACGAAGTGATCCTATAAGGTTTCCCTTTTTTCCGTTGTAGGAACAAAACCCCAAAAAATAACAACTTATAATTTTATTCAATATACGTTACTCTGTATTAATAGTGGAGCAGAGTGCTTAGTGCGAGTTTTCTAACTCTGACGCGTTGGTAAAGTTTACTTAAATTTGTATGGAGATTGATCAGCGCCACCTAGCGGTAACGTTGTAACACTGATCGTTCTCCATACAAATTGAAGTAAACTTTACCAACGCGTAAAGTTAGAAAAACTCGCACTAAGCACTCAGATTTGTTTATTTCCCCTTGCAAAATTTTATACTTAATAGATCAATGGACAAAACATACTTACTTTACACTGCCGTCCAAATGGTTCAGTATCAAAGCATTTAACATTTAGTATATGTTTTAAGCAGCGTATTTGTGAATTTCACAGTATTCATGAGAATACGGTGAAATTCACAAATACATTGGTTTAATATTTACGTTAATTACAAATCTCCATTCTGAGTGATATTAGCGGTGAACACAATATGCTTAGATAGTTGTTACTCAGTCCGCGGTTGTAGCATGAATGGCCCTGTCCACCTGCGTGTCATTGTGCTTATACCCATGAACAACTACCCTCCTTTACCAATACACTACAAATATCAATTCTTTTAAAGGCCAAGCAATAAAGTTGAAATTCCCATCCATTAATACACTAGCCTAAGCTTTATTACGTATGAAGGTTATCAAGGCCCGGCGTTCCGTGCGTCCAAACTGTCAACTTATCAACGGAGAAATTAATTACAGCCGCTATCAATCATGGACCGACGACAAACTGTTTCACTGTGTATATATTACTGGCGATGTGTACGATTCGGCATTAAATTGAATTCCTGGCGCATTTCAGGTAATGAAAGCTAATTAATTACGTCTTAAATTGTTTGCACGAATTTCATGCAAAAATTGTGAGCGTGTCATCTGCTTTAAATTGCTTTTATCTTATTAAAGGTTATGTACCATAATAAGTCACTTTGGTGTGATGATATTTGGATCCAGTAGCATGAATCGTGATGACGAGACTCAATTCATGCAAATATCTTTTTGGTAATTATGCAGCTTAGTTACTTTTTTCCCAAAAATACACTTTTTTGTGGTAGTTGTTGTTTGCACTCTAATGAGTGATATTTCGTCGGGGGAGGCTTGCAAGTTCCGCACGAAATGTAATTCTGTTGCGGAAAGATTAGGAATGAACGCTTCGCTGCTATTTTTATTATTTTTTTTATTTTAGCTCAAAATATCATGTATACGGGTGTGTACAATATTAATATTAATGTAGGAATGCCTCAAAATGCCCTAATATTGAAACATTCATAACTCGAAAACCCTAAAAAAAATATTTGGTTACTTTTCCCAAAAATGTGTGTTACATTTTTGGGAAAAGCAACTGTATAGTTACTATGTTTTATATTAATATATATATAAATAAAATTTAAATATTTAAAGTATTATTTTTTAATTCTATTTATAAACTTAAGTAAATTTAAAAAACAAAGAGATTATCACTGCAAAATCCTCAATACTTTCAGAATAAGGATTACTACACGTATAATGCAATAAACTCTTTTGTATTGCAGTTAAAAAAATATACCAGCTGCTTTGAAACTCTTATAAAATAAGCACTTAATAGACACAAATAATTTCCTCCTGCCTATCAGGTTTTTATTTTTTTTATAAAAAATCCTCTAAAGATTTAATTATAATGTCCACCTGGACATTAAAAGTGCATCTTTTCCCCGTTCGGTTCTCTTCGTATTCGGAATTAACAACTGAGTGTAACAAAAAAGGGAAAACAATTAAAATTTTCGACACTCCAAAATTGTATTGGATAGTTGCACCCTAAAATCCGTATCCATTTCAGGCGAGGAGGACTTTTGGAGTTTTTATTTTCGAGTCGAACGTTGTGTGCCAATTTAAATTATCAGCTGAATCGCTTCAAAAGTTATTGAGTTACAAAATGGCCACGGATGAAAGAGGCTCCACTAATTGGGTTACCTTCAATAAAATGGTCTGTTTTATATAAACAGTGCGATCATTTTTTGACTGTAACAAATACGAACCGGGCTATAAATAAAGAATTAACAATTCTGCCGCAGATAAAAAAACCTTTGTGGATTTTATTAATTGAAGTTATTTTTACGAAGACTACATGTTTTATATGAAAAGGTAGCTTTCGTTTAAAAGACCGAATGAATGAATTGAACGTTAACTTCACTTGAATTTTTAATACATAAAAGACAGTAAAACCAATAACGTCACCGTAAAGTTAGATATATTTTTTTTTTATAAATCCAGAGGTAAACGGGCAGTCGGTTCACTTTAGTTAATTTAATTTAATTTGTAATCCTTTTTAATTAATTATTTTTTTGTAATATGTGTGGGCCCCAGATGCCTGTAAATAAAGATTTTTTGCAGCGCACACCAGAATAGCTCACAGATGGTAGAATTTTCTCCTACTTACTTGATATTTATAGTTATATTTTGGACAATTCACACAATATCTTTATAATTTATAGCCTATGTGTCATTCTGATGTATAAACTATAGTATTGTAAAGTTTTATTAAAATCTATTCACTAGTTTTTTCATGAAAGAGCTTCAAACATACATCCAAACATCGATACATCAAAGTGCGCGTTTATAATATAATTGGAAATGATCCAGCGAAAAGATATCGTTAAAAATACAAAGAGAATCCTATTCAAAATGTCACAAATGGATGATCTCGCCGAAAAAGGCTTAACAAAATCATGTGACTTGTAAGACTTCGGGGCCAATGAATTCTTGTTACACTTGACCCTTATCAGAGATGACTTATTTAATTTTAGCGCGTCAAAGGAATACATTTTATTTGCAAGTTTCTTTCAAAGAGTAAAATGAAGGAAAGCTATTTGAAAGTAAAAGGAATTTTACACTTTAAGTAAAAGTTATACTTAGGTTTTTCTTTACAAAAATCAATAACAATGATATACATTTTGAATTGCTATGATGCTACGTAATTTTTATTTTATTAGCAAACGTGATTCCGTAAATCAGTTACTGAATAACATATACTTTTCGTAGAAGTAGAAAACTTTAAATTGACCTGAACATAATACGAAAGTCTTTGTATATCAAACGTCATATCAAATATTTCAGTAAACCAATGATCAAAAGGGTGTAATTTTTGGAGTCGTTTAAAGTTGAGATGAGTTTGATTAACAAAGTTCTGGCGCTGTTGAATTTAATATATCTACATGTTATTCATTTACTTAAATATAATTTAGCAATCGAATTTTTTAATTAGTGTGTAATGTCCACAAGTGAAAAAAAGATCTCCCTCTTTTCGAATCACTCTCTCCTTGGCGAGTCTTGTCCGCATCTCCCCGCAAAAGCATTCAAGATTCAATTGAATATCAAAGCAATAATTAATTATTGTTAAAAATGAGAAATATGCTTTCTAAACACAGTTTCCTTTGACGTCCACGCTTATTAAGTGTTGTCAATTATTTCGCGGCTTAATATTTGACTTTTCACACATGCCATAGCTTCTAAGGAATAAGATTTTTATAATACCTAACTTTTTTTATTCCAGATTGTATCTCCTACTCGGACTACAGTTAAAACGGATACATACTTAGCATGTCAAGAAGAACAGCCAAACCTTTATTTAGAGTATCTTTAACCAAAATAGCTCAACGCTTTACAGAGCGAACTGACTGAAATCTCATGGGAATTGAAACAGTACTACTTCTGATAGTTTATGCCAAAACTTCGAATATGAATATCTACATACAGCCTCAATAAGCTTAATAGAGCAAACGCTAAGCTACTAGAGATTGTGTACCATATATTATAATATAAAATATTTTTATACAATACAGACTTTGAGGAAGTCGTAGCTTTATCAGTGGCCGTCATTTGATGTGATCGCTTGGTTAAGCAGTTCTTTCCGCGGCCGGGTTATAGATGGGTGACTCATTCACTGGTTTTTCAAATAGGCGACCTTCTCCGTGTTTCGGAAGGCACGTAAGCAGTGGGTCCCGTTTAATGTCACTTGAGTGCTGCTCTTATAATATTTAAAATGCCCCGGTGTTTAAATCCCTTATATCATTTAAAATACTCATTTTAATGATATGCTGTAAAGGACAATTTTGATCTGCATAACGTATTAGCATTACATAAGGTTAATTAAAATAAATAAACTATTTGATGCTAAAAAAAAATAATTAAGGTATTGTTGAAAATAGCTTACTAAATAATTCGTTATTTTTTTTATATGTTAGAGCTAAAACTGGATACTGTGGATCATCTTTAGGTTATAAATATACCATTCCATTATAAAAGCTAGATTATTTTGATCTTGTAAGGTTTAGTCAGCACATAAAATTACGTTTTTAACAGAATCACGTTACAAATCAGTGAAATTCGCGTCTTTATCTATTTTATTATGCACATATATGTGACCTACCTCAATTAAAAGAACTAAAAACACAATTTGGTTAAATTAGACTTTAATAAGAAATTGAATATGTATATTTCATAGATATGAATACTTTTTTGAATGAACAAAAATTAGGACCGTTGGGACATTTGATTACTAATACCCATGGACAATTACATTACCAGAAGGCTCAAATCAAATCAAATCAAATCAAATCAAATCAAATCAAATCAAATCAAATCAAATCAAATAAAATCAAATCAAATCAAATCAAATCATTTATTTGCTGCTACAGGTACACAGTATTGTTGTTACTTATTATAACACCTTAGCTGTATCACACCTTTTCGGTATTCAAATTTTAAAAAATTACATTCACATAAAAATTTAAAACAACTGAAATTACATTTAAAGTCATATATTAAATATTAATACCAATGAAAAAACGTGTTATATCTGTAGTGAGGCAATAGGTACAGCCAGACACATTCTTGTGGAATGCAGGATTCTCCTTGATAGGGGTCATTACTCACGACATCATGAAAGTTTTGGAAATCATCTTTCTGTCGCAAGAGCTCAAATAGTCTCTATATGTCTTCTTCTTCTTCTTCTTTACTGTGTGTCCAACATGGTCTCTATATATGTAAATTTATATTGTGATCTAGTGTTGTTTCTATATTTAGTGTCTTGTTTGCGACGAAGTCATCAATGAAATATAAATGCAAAATATTACGGTAAGTAATAGCAAATCTTATCACAAAACTTACACCAATAAGAAAAATGATTTTACGCTCCAGAAGAATTTTGTTGGAGTTCAAAATAAATTGTTTGCAGATGGAAGGATTATATATTTTACTAGCTGTATTCCGCGACTTTGCCGCGTAAAATTAAACTTGCAAAATCCGTTAGATCTCCTTAATCTTGTCCTATCGATAAATTCGTTGCTATAGGATGTCTACTAAATATAGACTACCTTCTTGCCAAATATTATCTCTGTACGGCCTGTTGTTTTCCAGATTTCGTTTTAGGTGACCTTTCCCTGTAATATACTCGTATATATAGATTACTGGCTTCAAACCCGCGACTTTTAAACTTCATTTTCGAGATAAAAATATGTCCTTCAAGGTCCAATATACCTCTATACCGAAATTCATCAAAATTAGATAAACGGTTTAGGCGTGACAACGTGACAGAGTTACACATTTAGAAAATTAGTAAGCATCTTTTATCTTATGCACTTCAAATTATTATTTCTCGACTTCGGTCCGTAAGGTTTATTTTTAGTCAGTATATATAACTTGACTTCTAAAGCTTGCCAC
Organism: Charaxes varanes; assembly: GCA_024363005.1. Lineage (NCBI taxonomy): Eukaryota > Metazoa > Arthropoda > Insecta > Lepidoptera > Nymphalidae > Charaxes > Charaxes varanes. Next base: position 7,322,450 of record JANCMC010026410.1, on the reverse strand, counting down.
CGTTACTAATTTGTGTAACAGTCAATTTGGTTCCATATTCCTTCAATATGTTCCGAAATAGAGTTAGTTGAGTTCGGTCCGTAAGGTTTATTTTTAGTCAGTATATATAACTTGACTTCTAAAGCTTGCCACCGTTACTAATTTGTGTAACAATCAATTTGGTTCCATATTCCTTCATTATGTTCCGAAATAGAGTTAGTTGTCTTTGGTCCGTACGGTTTATTTTAGTCAGTATATATAAGTTGACTTCTAAATCTTGCCACCGCTATTAATTTGTATAACAATCAATTTGGTTCCATATTCCTTCAATATGTTCCGAAATAGAGTTAGTTGACTTCGGTCCGTACCGGAATACCCAAAAGTTATTTTACAATACCTTATAATATACTGTATAGAAGTTCAGGCACGCAAAAGCAGGTACACTCGGGTGCCTTGAAATGGCACATGAGAATTTTTTGTAAAATATTTGTTTATTTTTTCTATTTAATTTTTTTTTTTACAGGAAATTAATAAGATCCTTTCATGGATAGGTATAGAAATGACCTTTAATGCCATATTAAAAAATATGTGTTATTTTAAATAAAATAAAAATATATTGTACAAAAAGTGTTCTCATGTGCGTTTTCATTGTCCCGAGTGTATATTATATATTTTCTTTGACATGATTTTGCATTCACGAACAGAATAAAAAAGTTATTCAATAAAAAGTCACTGATTTATTTAAAATTTTGAATCAATCTGACCGGTAAAATTGAGCTCCGCCCGGCTTCACACAGATGCAACATATATATGTATGTTTATGCCTTCACGAATATATAAACCTTCCTCTAGAATCAATCTTTTATTAAGTATTTCAAGCGACTTTCTTTGATACTAAGGACAAAAATTGAGAAGGTCGTGGCCTAATCAATGGTCGTAATTTGAGTTGATCGATAAGTTAAGTAGCTCTCGCTGCGGCCGGGTGATAGATGAGCGACTTCCAATACTAGTTTATATTTGATATCGGACCTCCTCCGTGTTACGGAAGGCACGTAAAACAGTGGGATCCGATTAATGTCACTGAGTGATATTAGTCGTGAGGTTGCAGAGATCGTGGGGGTTTCGGGGATGACGTCAGATGGCAGTCGGTCATCACATCTCGCCCTACAACCGTGTCAAACATAAACATAGCATTTGCAATATTATATTTTCCTTTTAATTAAATATAATCAAACATTACTCTGCGGAAATTCACGACGATCGGAAATAGTCCGCAAATAGTTTTGATTTGTGATTTTTTCAAATTAATTTAGTATTATTTTGCTTTTTTATTTACAGTATCTAAAAGTGGAAGCGTTTTTAGGCCAAATCATTTACGTTATGTCAGTTATTAATAGATAGATTGGTAACAAATTTTTATTTTTTTGCCTTATACATACATATTGGTCACCGCAATAGAACAAAAAAAAGCTTTACATCTTAATCATACCTTATATCTAATTGCTCCTCTTTTACAAAGTTGAGATCTAAATTACAAATATATTTACAATAATTTATTACAAACAAACGTTCCGTTACAATACACCTTGCCTTTGAGCATTTACTATACGTATATACGTATTTAAGGCAACTATCAACATCTAACTTAAAATTGAAATAAAGGCCCAGTAAACAAAAAAAAATACATCAAAAATTTCAAATGGGAAAAATTATAAAGAGAACAAAAAAGCCCCGTGGTGTCGTGGGACACCAAATAGGAACGAAGTTCCTTATTATATAGATATTCAGCCAACCATTTGAAACCAGACTTCACCCTCATTCTCGATCATTAGTGATTAGACTCAGTTTAGCGAACATATATAAACTATACATAAAAAGAGACAGGGACAGGCTGGGCATTTACTTACTAGTGTACACACGCGCAAACACACACAGCATACGGGATGTCGTTACGTGACGATTTCTACAAAATCGCACTACCCGTACTTTCCGTAAGCCGCGTTAAGGAACTTCGTTCCAAAAATATTAATTAATATTTCTTAACATATAGACTGATAATATTTTTTTTATACAAAAAATGAAAAATATATATATTTAACATATATTTAAGAGCTCCTTAAACATACTATCTAATCGCTACCGTAGGTAATAGTTAGTAGGTACCTGGTGAAATAACAAACAAAAAAGACTGATTACTACGTGATTCCTCATAATTAACTTCCAAACAAGTGGTCAGATTGAGTCTCATAAACTCATTTCACTATTATCGCAGTAAAAAAAAGTAGTTGATTCTTTACAATTTTGTTAAAAATACATTTATAAAGTTTCTATATAATAGTACAAGTTACATCAATGCTCTTAGACAATTTTAAACGTCATATCACAAATAGCCTGAGCAGAAACGTCTCCATCCGCTACCGACCGCTGTGTAACCTATCCCAATATTAAACATCAAGTTTAAGCCATCACAATAGAATCCCCTCGTAAACTCCAATGTTACAACACACCGAACTTCATTAAGCGCACTGTTATAACACTATTTCTATTTAACGATTAAAACAATTAAAGCACAACGAAGTACACGATAAGGGTAAGCATTATATTCACGAGCGGAGCGATAAGCGAAGCGGATCGGCCGGAAGCGGCGAGAGCGCTCGCAGCCGCGTCCACACATTCGCGATAGGTCAGGTGGTCCAAGCACGTAATGGCGCAGTAGTGTTGATGCGCACAAGCACCGTCGCAATTGTCAGCACCTTCGTATTTTACATTGTAGGCACGCAAGTACCTAGAACGACAATGAATTTTAATATCTACCTCTATGACGAATAGAATATTTTGTGGAAATCTATGTCAATTCACTGTCTCATAGAATCCAACATATTTTTCACTTATAACCCTCTAAATTCCTTTAATTTATTTCAAACAATTTTATAATTCAATTTGGATATTCTATTTTAAATGTGATTCATAACCCGGAGCCAGACAAAGTGTTTGTACATTTTTGTCCCTGAAGACTGTACCTCTGAAGAAGCTACACAAAGTCCCCGGCCATACTATATGATCATTGAAATGATCATTCAAATGAAGCTATGTCTGGCTCTGGCATTAAACCTAGCTAGCTATAAGTAATTTTACAATTTTATTAGAAAACTGTTTTGGTTTAAGTATGTTCTATATTTTTTCTATATTGTCTATTGCAAAGTTTTTAAAATATCAATAAATAAAATAAAAAAAGAATCATGTGCCAGCTCCGATATTCCTGAACCTACTTAGGGACCTTCAAGAACGAAGGCCAAGTTTCTTTTATGAGAGCCTTCTGATAAACAACCATACTTTTAATTTGACCCCTTTATTTTCATCAGTTTTTATAAAAACAATCAAGGAGTCTCTGCAAAACCTTTTAACTTGTACTAAAATATAACGCTAGACATTTATAACGTTATAGAACACATATGCGTAGAGCACAGTTAGTTTAGTAGCATTCTACTAAAGTATATATTCTAGTTTTTTAGTACATAAAAAAAACTTTACTTGTTAAACATTGCCGACTCATGAGGCACGGTGATCTGAAGTTTTTCAGCCAAATGATTCAAGGACTCTGCGGAGATATCCCGAAGGCCGTAGTACTGAGTCAGGTTGTATTCCGCGATCCACTCCGCTGCCGCTCCTGCCTTGTTCGCCAGCGCCAGATCCAGGTAGAACTGTGTGTAGTCTAAAACCTGCCAATTTATTAGTAATTTTGTTTATTAAACACTTCTCCGTAATATTGTTACCTGAAAGTTCAGCACTAACTTTCGCTAACGATTTTATAAGCATTTTATTGTTCTACCTAAATACTAATTTGTATTTGCCTTGATGAAAATTTTGTTTAGCTCAATAAATTCAGTGAATTTGCTACTACTTTGAATACTGAATCTTTTAGAAGCGTAGGCTTTGCTTTTGTTTTTAATAAGTAGCCTTGGAGTAATATTTTCTATGACAAAGCTAATTTCTTAGGGTTTCACACCTTCAAAGGGAAAAAAAGGAATCCTTGTAGGATCACTTATTTATCCATCTGTATGTAAAGACCCTTTTTTTTTCAAGAAGAAGTAGGGATTAAAATAACTTACACAACAAAATCCCTACTAATGTTGTAATAGTATTATTAAATGTTTTCTTTATTTCTGTGTAAATGGTGTCAATTTTAAGTTCAGATTACATTTAATCTGGTTTCAGTTTGGATTCAGTTTGGTTACTTTTACCAAAACTGCATATTTTTTTTCTCGAAATTGTTGTTTGCACTCTAGTGAGCGATAATCCATTGGGGTAGGTTGACACATTTTTTGCAAACTTTTCTAATTATGAAGGCTACAATAGGTCATTTTGAAGCATTTCGACGATTATTAATTTACAGATCACCACTAATCTATATTGTATATATAAAAGGAAAAGATCGTTACCAGCTTCTTTAGTATAAAAGACTGAGGCTTTATTTGTTGTGGTGTTTTTTTTATTTCGGCTCCTTGTTTGTAACAATTCTTCTTAAGTCTTTAGTTATTAACTGCAATTTGCTAAGTTTAGTGTAAGCGGGCCTTTATAACTAGTGCATCATCGATATTTGCAGTGCAACAGTTTTCAGTTTTCATTACAACATCAACAAAACATTTCTCGTAAAGTGGGCTTTATGCAAAATTTATTAAATTTTTCCTTGTTAATTATGTATAAGAGCATCTAACTACTATAACTAACAATCGTTGCTATTATTTTTTTAACGAAAGTAGTTATTGCCTAAATTTTTTTGTGCCTCTATAATAATAAAGCTTATTTGCAAGATTGAAGGTTTACAATTGGTCTTATATTAAATATTACTAGCACGCTAAATTCTGTCATATTATGACATGCAAATCATGCAATTTTTTATTAAATTAATATAATGTCACAATCATTTTTGAACCAAAGTAAGTCGATGAGTTGACTTTACTTAGGATGGAAATGTTTGTTCTAGGCCCTCAGCGGACCCGTCTTAGCGTTAACGTGGGTTGCATTAGCATTGATTAAAAGCGTGACATGATTAAGACTTGACTTGACAGCTGTGGGCCCAGCACGAAAATTTTCATCCTAAGTAACAGTGGACTCATAAACTTACTTCGGTTCGAAAAGTTCGTGCTAGGCCCTCTGTACAAACCCGCTTACAAAACATAGCTTCGCAGTGCTATCAGTAACGGTATCATAAATAACGAATCAGTAAGGTCTTTTCTGCTGAGAGCGAAAACAGTGCCGTGTTGTTTTATGATATTTTATTACAATACTGTTTTTTATTTTTATATAATTTAGCACAGATGTAATAATGTGTTCCATATAAAATACGCATTAGATCAAAAAGATATTACTGGCAAAAAATAAAAATCAATCGAATTACATTGAAAAAAAAAACTAATGACGCGCATTCTATACTATTGTAAAACTTTGATACAACCCTTGACACTTATTTGTTTATATATAAAATTTATTTCAACTATAATATAAGATTATTTGAAAGATAATAATAAACTCTAGGCAATTTATAAATGTTGAAATTATGTAACGTCAGATCAGAAAGTACATATAAATAACGCAAAGGAGAATATCTAACTACATATCCTATAATGCTCAGAATTAAAAACTGGACCGAAATTTTTAGACTTCCAGATAAACTTAGCTTCATATATGTTTGATAGCGATCGCACCAACAGATTTTTTGACAATTTTTTGTTAATTTGTCAGTAATATGTCCATTATCCAAGTAAACGAGGATTCGTCCATAGAGCAACTTAGGAAAAACAATATTAAACATGCTAGCTGTTTACCGCGACTACGTCCGCATAAAATAAAACTTGGTTTTAAACCTTCTTATTTGGGTTTTTCTTCTTTTATTTTTCTTATTTTGGCCCTATCTTAAAATCCGTTCTTAGCGGATGTCTACTAACTATAAACTACTTCCTTGCCAAATTTCATCTTTATACGTCCTGCGAGTTTCGAGATTCCGTACGAGGTGCCTAAAAGTATCTGAAATCTAGAACAATAAATAATTCTTTCATACGATTTAGTAGACACTTAGTAATGTGCTGCAGTTGGTACTAAGCCAAATAGTTTCTTCGCTAAATTGATGCAGATGGTACCTTCTTCCACACATAAGTAAATATCTACTAAATCGTATGAAAGTATTATTTATTTTTTGCCTTTTAGTTGTCGCCTTTTTGTTTTTGAAGGCGGTTTTTTTTATTTAAAAAAAATATTTTTAATAGAAATTAAATCTATTTTGTGTACATATGATGGTTTTTTTTGGTAACCCACTTCCTATCGTTTATTTATCTCTTCTTCCACCACCAATAACTTCTTCAAAGATAGGCTTAAAAACACAACTGAGAAATCTTTCAAGCAAAAGCATGATAATTAAATTTTATGTCATAGAGCAAGGACCTGGCGGTGGAGTACCACCGGGCGTTGTGTCCTCTCTTCTTGGTTAATTACTGGCGAATCAAATCTTATAAATACATACCTGCAACTTGACTGAAATAGTCGTTTTCTTTACAAGTCAAAATACATTTTCCCTAATTCAATTCGGCTTCTTTTTAAGTACTTTTACAGAAGGCATAAATCTTACATTAAGAAAAAACATTTAAAATAATCCCGGAAGTATATTACAAAAATGCGGACAATGCTAAGGGCAGTAATTTAAGTGATCACGAAATTTCCTAGAGCTTCCTGATATCATTCGCAAAATTTATCAAAAAGTAAACCGGTTTAAACCAGTCGAGATTTAAAGGAAAACAATAACGAGCTCTCAGCAAAACTCGTTATTCTCAGAATACCTTACAAGGGGGCAGACGAGCAGGCAGTAGGCACCGAAGTGCCTACCGTCGCCCATGGACATCTGCACGACCAGAAGGTCTGTAGATGCGCTGCCGGCCCTTAATTACGAGTTTAGGCCACCGGGAAGACTCACAAACCGAACGAAACGGTTTCTACTTAAAATAAATTATATACGTATGGTAGCAGTATTGAGAAAAATAAAGGAAAAATACGATTTGTGTATATGTATGTATATAACATTAACGTTGAAATGCTCCAGAATATTCTATATTAGCATTCACAACTGGAAAATTTTCCAGAAAAAAAATGTAAGCCACCACTTAACTTTCGGGGCAGCTCAAACGACTTTAAAAAGTAGAAAACCTTTATTTATAGGCTAGGAAGTTGTTACAAGACTAACTTAATCTACGAATCTTGACGAAATCTAAAGTGCAATCGAGATATATACAAGCAAAAAGTCATCTAACACAAAATTTCGAAAACAACCGGACGTACAATAATGAAATTTGGTAAGGAGATAGTTTATAGTTAGTCTTTCGCTAAGGAAGAATTTTTCAATAGGGCCCGATTAAGAAGATTTACGTGGATGAAGTCGCGGGAAACAACTAGTTATTAAAATATTCTACTGTATAATACGTTCTTCAAATAAAAGTAAATTTGACATTTCATTAAATGAATCAGCTTTAATCTATACAAATATTTTTTTTTTTTTTTTTACAAAAAAATAGTTTTTATTTTCAGTTCTTGCTACTTTCTTTGTTAGGAAAAATGTGCAAGTATAGTCATTAATTTTATTTTAAAATTTGTTTTGTCACCAACGTTTAACAAATATCTTCTGAATAAAATAATTATAATAAAATAACTAATATAACTACATAATTCTTAAATATGAATTGTATTCTTATGGCATTTATTCTAAACAGGATTTTCAATTTTAAAGGTCTTAGTGAAATCTGAAAATAGTCTACATCACCTGATTTTCCACGCACGGCAATATTTGATAAACATTATGAGTTTACCAAAATTCTTCAATCACGCAAGAATGAAAAGAATTTATTAGGCTGTCTAAGTTTTAGGATATGCTAAAGTTGCGTGGCAATAAATATGTTATCATTTGATAGTAAATAAAATAATATATAGAACTTTAACATGCAATATTGTATACTTTGTTACCAAACAACGGAAAGAGATTTTTACTTTTTTTCTTTACGAATAACCTATGTAGAGACTTGAGTGACTACCGATGCCCATGAACAACTGCGACACCTGAGAGCTGGAAGATGCGTTACCGGCGTTTGAGAAATGAGCATGATCTATTCTTGAAAGTCCCTAAAACGTATCGGGTCGGAAATACCGAAACTGGTAACTGGTTCCTTTACTTTACATTTCATATAAGTTTTCGCTTTCAAATATTGTTGTGCCGGAGCCAGACATAGCTTCACTTGAATGATCATTTCAATGATCATGTAGTGTGTTCGGGGACTTTGTGCAGCTACACAAGTTTTGTAGTACTTTGTAGTCTTCAAGGACAAAAATGTACAAACACTTTGAGCTATGTCTGGCTCCGGCATTAGGGATGAACAAATTGTTTTTATAGTGAACCGTTACGAGTGATCAGCCCCATGTTAGCAGTTTACGTGCATACACCAATTTGGTGAGATATAATTACAGTAAATATTTAATAATATTTACGTAGTATCACTGGATACTACAAAATAGTCCTATATTATATTTAAAATTACTTACTAGCTCACTAACGACACTTCAGCCGGGCATACAAAAAATTTGGATCCCATTCTTTGTATCACTTTACAATTGACTATAATTGATCACTACACACTTGGAATCAAACGTATTTTATGCTAAAGACCCGAGCGGCCGCTTTGCTATGTACTCGTTAGTTTCCTATCAGTTTACAGGCGTATACGTCAGTATGAATAATTTATTTGCAGGAAGGCTTCGAGCATTCCAAGAAGTATTAAACACATTGGATATACGTGTATTTGTTATATATTAAAACATAAAATTAAAAAAAGAACTTACATAACTTAAAATTTAATTCTTATTCATTACAACTTTACTTAATTAATTTTGTTGTGTCATGTCAAAACGCAAGTTTTGTTATAGAATATAAATGTATATTTTCTTTTCTAATATAATTTAATTTTAGTGTAATTTAACCTTTTATGTAAGCAGTTATTAGATAAAAGGTTATTATATAAATATAAATTTAGTTCTTCATAATTTTAATTTTTGTTATGCTCAACTTCCTAATATTAATTTTTGTAATGTATTTTAGATCCGCTTTGGTGAGCCAGCTACTATGCTGGCTTCTTAATACTTTACTTTTACAATGTTTGTACTAATGTCGGCCCATGTTGTGGCAACAACTAAATGGGTCTGCATTGCAGCATAGATTATAATTTAGCATAACTCACTTTTGGATTCAATTTGTAATGTAACCTGTTGGTGCAGAAATAAATAAAGAAAATGTATTTAATATATTGCTACTCAGAAAATTAAACAAAGACTTTTTCAATTTTTTCATTTTATTTCACTATGCTTCTGCCAAGGGACTGATTTGAGAATATAATATAGCTTTCTCTTTCTTTTCTATAATATTTGCCTATGATATAAAAAAAATGATTTATCCATCAGATTTTGTCGTCATTGTAGAACCTTTATTAGCAAACTTAGCGAAGTTTTGCCTATTTCAGAACGTCAAATATTTTACGTGACTTCAACTGTATTATCTTGTTTAATCATTCCATTACGCCCTTCAAAGTTTTTTTTTATACGGCGTCCCTTTGCTTTAGAGTAACCTTTCACAACGTCTACACTTTCCGTTTACACTTACGTTTTAGAGTTCCGCAAAAAATACTAGACAAAAATATAGTTGAAAGTCGTGAAAGAATCTTCTTGAGTGCTCCGTCTTTATCTATGACTATCTTGACGCTTTTTTGTTGCGACATAGAGCTGTAAAAAGCATACACCTTTTTGGGGCATTTATTATTTTTTGTCGATACTAACACTTTTTGCTGAAATGAGATTTCTATAGTGCGTGCTTCTATGCCAAAAAATGAGTTTTTAGTTTATTTTTTGTAGGGAAAAGCTTCAGAATGGTGACGCTCGTGTTTCTCCTTAACACGTTTTTAAATGAGTATTAAATTACCTATATTGTGCTCCATGATTGGATGTTGTATAATTCACGATTATTTGTAAATTTTTAAATTATATTATGTTATTCAATTTTCACTGTACAACATGATATTGGCACTCTAAATTATTCAGCAATGCGTATACTTTCACTAGCTGTGTCTGGAACTTCGCCTAAAATTGGGGGAAAGAAATACATTCAATTTTAGCGTGATGGTATATAGACTATAGCCTTTTTCGATAAATGGGCTATCTAACACTGGAAGAATTTTTCAAATCGGACTAGTAGTTCCTGAGATTATCGCGCTCAAGAAAACAAACGAACAAACCCTTTAGCTTTATATATTAGTATAGATTTATCTTCTTTTATATGATTGAGGCATTATTTTCTTAAAAAAAATTATTAACACATTTTTAACTCAATTTTTAAACATTTCTCTCCTCCACGTCCTTAACTCCTAGTCCTAACATATCGTAAAATCTACCAGGATAGAATAAGTTGCAAGAGTTATTATTATTTTAAAGGTACATATGAAAAATAAATGTC